>JAWLRI010000873.1:2303651-2365069 GCA_034781795.1 Crypturellus tataupa
CAGCAATCCACTGGCATTCAAGGACTTCTTGCCTGACGGTAGGACTTAGCTAGATTACTTAATGCTGACACATCAGAATCCCAATCACAATCCAAAGCCTCAGTCAGGAGCTAACTAGCTCAGAGAAGATCCTTGAGACAGCCACATTTAGCGGGAATGGACACAGTCAGCAGGACAGGGAAGTCAGGAACTATTTCCGGCCACTGCTGCTACTGGGTTCAGGAGTAATGACTGAGCATCGCACCCTGCGGCAGTCAAAGCCTCTGCCAGCTCATCCAAATGCTTCCTCCCACTCACAACACAGCACTTCCCTCTCCTCCAAGATGACTCATACTGTGTTCACTTCCATCCACAGCCCTGTGCCTGCCAGGCACTAGGAATATGAAACAACTAAAATCTGGCTTTGGATGTCATGGTGAGTTCTGTCTATACCATACGGAAGCTAATGAACACCCAGTGTCGCTCAGTCTCTTCAGCTAGGTATCGAGCTGTATGGAAACCCCTGAACGAGAGGCTCTCATAATAACCAGCTCCCTTGCATTTTGCTCTGACTGAAAAAGTAAATCAAACTTACTGAGCCTCCAGGAACTTAAAGACCACTCAGCATATTTTTGTGATCAATAGTTTCAAAAATTGCCATCAACTTTATTCGGATCAAATTAAATATAAAGGTGTATACCTTGTTCTTGCCTATCAGTAGAAACCAAGCATGAGCCAAATAATGAGATTTCGGTTTTTGTACCCACATAAGAGTACAGAGAAAAAGTATCAGGACTTATCTGATTACTACTTCCACAAAGCCCAAGAGATGAGTATTCCAGATAGCTGGATCACTTTGCTCTGTCCAGTGACTTTAGTGTTTGAATTAAGACTGAAGCACCCAAGTTATCAGCTTTGTTACAAGTCCAGTCATCAATTAATATTTTTTTTTTGAGTGCAAAGTTCTCCTTTGTGATCTCACATTTGTCACTCCATTTCTAAACATGCCATCAATATCTATATGCTCTACATACCATGTATGCCACACATACCTCCTATGCCTTCCATAGGAGCTGATATTCTGTGACTGAATCACAGAATTGACACACTTTGGACAGTGCCAATAGACTTACTAACTTAGGGCCAGTAAAATCGGGACACACAGACGAGAGAGAAGATCACAATTATTCTCCTCCTTCTAGTTAGCACTTAAATAAGGTATACAAAATAGAACAGATATCAAAGGAAGAAGTGAGCAGTTGAGAGGTCTTTACTTCAGATTATCCTGTAATGTTTATGGTGCTGTTGAGCAGGGGTGGGACATGGGTGGGCAATGCTGACAAGCGCTCTAAGCATTAGATCTTTATGTGGTAGGTATTCTCTCTATATAAGTAAGCCTTTTCCCTCACCTCCATTTCTGGTTGTATGAAACAATTAAACCTTCTGAGAGTTTTTAAATGGCAGTAGGTGGTTACATATTTATATATATGTGCATAACTTTAAAGGGCAAAAGTCTCACTGACATAGTGAGTGCCTGAAAGTCATGGAAAGTCTTCTTGACCAGAAGAATACAGAGTTCCTTTTTCAAATATATTTTATTCTTATTGTAAAACACTCATAGTTAGAGCGGTGGACGGATAAATTCATTAGCTGTTTTGAAGGGGAGAGATATTTTTGCATTGAGATATAAACACTGTAGAGGGGATCCTACTATGGATTCAACACAGTCAGTGTTTCATTCTGCATCCCTTAGGGTAGAAATCTTGCATGCACCACATACTCAGCTGACTGTTTTGGGTTTCTTTGCTCCTGACCTGAAGCAGGGTAGAATAAGGGACCAAAGAGTTCTTTGACTGTCACCAGTCACATATGTTTTCCATTTTTTCTTTCTGTTCATGCTCAAAATACAAACAGCCAACAGAGCCAGAATCTAATTTACTTTCCATAACTTTCTTATTTTTCCTTTTGCTAGCAGCAAATTTTCTATTCCTGAAACTTTTCTTTACCTCAGGTCAAAATTTCACACTCAGTTAATATTAAAATTTGACAACCTGGAAGCATTAAAGCTGAATAATCAGGCAGTTTGGGGCTACAATTTAATCTACTGTAAAGCAGATACATTCTAGTAGGGAAAGTCTTGTGGTATTTTTGCTGTCTGTGCTTAATATACTTCTTTTTTACTTAACTATTACTTACAGATTATATAATTAACAATGTATCCATGGAATTACAATATTTTTTACTATGCTTGTACATATGGTTGAACAGATGTTAAGATTCTTGGGGCAAACCTGCTTCTTTTGTCTTACAAAAAACTTAGCAAATTACAGGTAAAAGTAATAATATAGTGAATTAAATTCAGTCAAGAGAAGGTGTATAAACCAGATGATAAACACAAAAATACACTCTGATTCTGATTTGACTCTATAATTGTTTATGGTGGAAATAATAAGAAGAAAATACACGCATTGTCATATCTGGAGCTTTCACGTAGTCTCTCAGGGTAAGGTCTTTTTGTGCCTCATAAAAGGACATGAAAATTTCAAAAGTAGAAGTGAATAAGTCCCAGGACTTGCAGGAATAAGTCCCACAATACAATGAACATGGTATTTCTTTCTCTGCACTTGACCTATACAGCTACACTGGTGAAACCACATACATGCAAAGATTCATGACCACTGGGCAATTCCTTACGCTGCCTGTGCAAAGCATAGTTCAGTGCCAGCAGTTAGGGGTCATGATATTGTAATTTCTAGCCCGTGTGCCTCACTAATTAAATGTACCAGTATAGGTCCATAAATTCCCAATTCCAGGGGTCAAGTTCAACTTCCTGAAAACATCCTTCAAGCACTGACTTTTTTTCAAACAGACCTCCTGATTGAGGGAGTAAGATCTGATCAGGATTATGTTCTCTTTCCTGTGCCAAAAGCACAGATATCTCTTCACACTGTGCCCCCAGGATGAGGTTGACTGCAATGGCAATGCTCATTAAAAAAAGTGAACAAACAGCTCAGGTATGGTGCAGTAGGCTGTGTTCAGAGAGCAGGAATGGAAAGGTGAGAACCTTGGCAGAAAGAAGAAAAAAGGACACAAAGAATAGCAGATTTATTTTATCCATTCTCTCAGGATACTGATAATGAAGAACAAAATGATGGACACTATAAAAGTGGCAGAAAAAGTACTTGTGACCAGAAGCCAAAGATCTCTCTGATTTTTTTGTGCCAGACTGTTCTTGAAGTACTGAATGCTTTTGCAATGACTATCTTTTATTTCAAAAGTTTTGTATGTGTTCCCAGTATGGAAAACAGCACAATGAGGAAAAACTGGCAAAAAGATACGCTCAGATTCTGGTCATAGTTACTCAAAATTCAACTAAGTTTACACTTTAGGTTACATCTGGAGCTCCTCTTCAAAAGCTCTGCATAGAGATGTCACAGCTTATAGTATCAGCCTGTTTTCTTGTTCACTCTATATAGCTCCCTAGACAGAGGCAAGAAAGTGTTTTTGGGTTGTTTATCTGTGAAAAGTCTGTCTCTGAAAAATTCCTGAGGTGAAACTCTCATTGAAACAAGACCAGGGCTTGTTTCTTTATGTGAGGAGAAAATGGAAAATGTTTTTATTTTTACAGTTATTGGATGGTTGATGCACATGTCTATGCTGATAACAGCAAACCTTTTAGGGTGATTCTTTCTCATAGAGGATTAATACAGAGGTTGATGAAGGTGACATGAAGGTGATATGTTGTAAATGTTGTTAAAACATGAGCCAGAGAGCTCAATAGCGCGTGGTACAGTGCTGGTTATATGTCTATATCCACTTTTGTATTCCATAGGATATCACAGTGTAGAGACCTATTCATTGTTCTGAATGTGTCTATTCATCCTCCTGTGGAAATCATCTTAGTCCATCTACTGTTTATATTTAGTCTCACTTATACTGATTGTAATTGTGGAGTCGTGCCATTCACCTCTTTGGAGTTTTATTAGGCTTACAATGGTAAGTCCAAGAATTTGGCCCTTGATAGGATTAGATACAGAGCACACTCATTACTGAATAGATAAAAGCTACTTTCAGTTTTCTTAGTTAGGTAGGGGTTGACAGATCTTTTTCTCCATTCTTTGCAAGCATTGGTACATTTTTCCATTTGTACGAGAACCTTTTTTCTTCTTTCTTTTTTCCTGTTTCAGAGTGACAGACGTCTTCTATTCTTTTCAAACAACTAGGGGCCATTAAATACTATTGAAATGAAAAACAAAATTCAACATAAAACTCTCAAAACCCAGGGGTGTAGAGGAGCCTATTCCCACCTTGTGCTTTATAGACTTGGTGTCTTATAGATGAAAGAGTGAAAAAGAACCTTTGAAAAAGGCAAAGATGATGAGGAGGAAGCAGCAGCAATCAGACTGGGCCAGCCTGCATAACACAGCCTTATGCATGTTCCGCCTTCCCCATCCCAAAAATACAAACCACAAAGTAGGCTCTGGACCTTGCTCTCCACCCCAGACCTGTAATTGCTATTTAATTTATTGCTATTTATTTATTGCTATTTCTTGCTATATTAAACCCCTCTCTGCCCTGTTGCAAAAATAATTTGTTTTTTATTTTGCATACTTCAATGTAGCTCTTAGAACTGTTTCTTTTTACAATAGGGACCATTTGCATCTTCCTGGCTCTACAAATGGGACTTTAAATGAGGCCTAGTTTATATTTGCAGAGGTCACATGTGAGCCAACAAGGCTGCTGATGCACTTTTGCACCCACTTAACCAGTGTGGTTAGGCTGAGATCAGATTCCTAAATTATATGGAGTCCACAAGTGAGTACAACTACTATAGGCAAGTGAGGTATCTGTGTGACCTGGGTTCCAATAATTTAGAAAAGGATAATTTATGATCAACATTCTGTAATTTTAAAACATATCAGCCTTTTATTCACATAATGATGATACAGAGAAGAACTTGAAGACTTTGTTGTAAACACTGGCTGGAAGAGGAACTTCCCTCTTCCTACAAGCGTCCTGCTTGCCAATGGTCTATGTTCAACAGGAGTGTCCAGATCCTTGACCATGTCCATACCAAAGCACTGAAGGGAAGACAGTGAAGGAAGGCCTCATGATTTGAACCAGTGTAGCCATCATCACCACTTGGGTGGCAGAGAAGCAAAGAACAAAACACACAGGCACTGAGCTAGATCTTGGGGTTTCCTGCTCATTACTGTTCTCAGCCCACAAAACCATGCTGTTCTCATGCTGCAGTGCAACACTGTGATAAGCCAGGCTTGTTTTTTCAGTCTGTTTGTTTGTTATTGTTTTTTTGTTTGTTTATATTTTCTTTTCTTTCCTTTTTATATTTTTCCACATTTTTATGCTGAATTTCAGTAATCTGTGAAATACAGTAAGATGACTTTTATACCTCCTCAGCACTGTTCCTTTGCTTGTTCCATCCTTAAAAGAAATTGTTTAGCTTAGTTTTTTTTTTTTTTTTAATTCCTCAAGGGATCTCCTGCTTTATGTTTTGCTCGACAAAAAGCAGAACATGATTTTTTTTTTTTTTTCTTTTTTAATAAAGTCAGGGCATACAGGGAATTAAAGCAAGAGAGTAAAATGTATACCTTCAAGACTGAGGAGATACTGACAGTAGAAGCACTTTACTGGTAATGGAATAGCAGCAGAGTATTCATGATATGGATGCAGCTCTCCTGGAAATGCTGATAACAATCACAAATAAAGGCAGTAATGTTGAGGAAGGAAGGAAGGAAGAAATAAGAAAAATATTTTTTTCTCTGTATAACTGTGTTTAGAATTGTTGACATCCTGACACAAACTACAAAACCACAGAACTAGAATAAATGTGAATAACTCCACTTAGAAATACTATGTTTCCATGAAAAAAAAAGAAAAAGACATTTATGTTAAAAATGTAATTATGCAAATATAAGTGAATAAAAATATTACAGTGAAGATATGCTATAGAAAGTACATGTGCTGTGGAGTTGTGCAAGAAATATATAAAAAGGTGTGTGGAGAGGAAATGAAAAAAAATCTGCTAAGAGAGGAATTGTTTATTTTAGTGCAGAAGTTTTACCTTCCAAGTGTAACAACTGAGTTTCAAGGACAGATGAATGCATTTGAACTGCCAGAACCATCCATCATTTAACATTTTAATCAATAGTATGGAACACTTTAATCTATAAAAATGTAATTGGATATGATTACACTATTTTCTTGTAATCTAAATAAAGTAAAGATTATGTCTACTTTGTAATTAAGTGGTTTCTTCTAACATTTTTTTTGCCATGGAAAGACTTGATTTAGTTCTGTCTCATGCATCTGACAATTTTTGTTCCTAGAATTTCACTTTGACTAACTCCATCTCAGATGCTTTTGCTTCAAGAGTTACTCATGTGTAATATTACCTATTCTGTCTACAACAATTATGATATACTGTTTTCTGTACCATTTTATACAAAAAGCTATCATTTTGCCCTAATGAATTAGTTTGAATTAATTGAGCTGTACATTAGGAATTTTTTTAGATGAGTAAACAGATCCAGTGCAGCATATCTTTTGCAGCCAAAATTTGTCACATATTTTGTAAAAATTGTCATCTAACCTATTCAGGGCTAACTTAACCCACTTAGCCTCACAAAACATAACAAGCTACAGTTGTTTAATAGTTTAATAAGTTGAACACATCATCTGAACTTCAGAAATGAACCAAAAATTTTATATGATGGTGTGCCAAAGATTCTCCCAATTGCAGAAGTGAACAGGTCTTGTGAGAAACTGAATATTCTATCTTGCCCACTAATCAGAGAGATAGGAGATCTGGACCTGTTTGAGCAGTGAAAAGGTGAGATAGAAAGGCTGAGAAAACAAGCTAAGAAATAAGCACATCTACTTTATAGAATTGCAAGGTAAATTCTAGAGCATGTTATAACTTAGAATTTATATTGCTTCCATCTAAAGCTAAGGCAATGCTATGAACTTCTGTCAGATAAGATCTGTCACACACAGGATTATGAAGATATGTCATTCATGCACCAAAAGGGTAATTATTGGTATGATTTGCCTTAAGGGAGAAGTTTAATTCTAACATAACAAAATATAGCACTGTTGGTACAACTATGTGCAAACTCAACTAAAACACTCACTAAAACACTCCAGAGTCAGATATATTCATGGATTTTTCCTGCTGTTGGTTGAACTCTTTATTTACTCTCTATACTCTTTACAAAGGTTTTTAGATTTCCTCTGTTTTGCATTTCAATTTATGAGATAGACAATGTTGCCTGATCAAAACTCATTATTATTCTAATCATCAGTATGTGGCTTGGAGAAGAAAGATTGCTTCCTCTTGGTTTGAAGCCTTTTCCATTTTTAGATGGATTTGTCATGCAGGAGATAAGGCCTGTGGTATTGCAAAGCTCAGCATTAGCTATCTTCAGAAGCTATGGCACCTTCTGCAGTGAAAGCATTTGGTAATTTCCAGTCAATTAATATTTCTCCATCAGCTTTTGACAGTCCACAATTATGAAGAAGATGTGGACCTATGTTTAGTACTCCTGACATCAATATCTCCCCCGAGTAAAAACTTACAGGAACCCAGAATGTCTGAGTGGGAAAAATGATGCTACTTATAGCGTTATAGCTAGTATTTATACAGCTGATACATTAGTTTCCTAGAATGTTTTAAGAATTGTGTATTCATTTGAGTGGAAAGAATCAGAGCCTGCCTTTTTGACACAGCTCAGGGGAAGAGCTAATAAAGAAGAGCACTTCCTCAAACAAAGTAAAAATATTGTCATTTAGCCTACTCAAGGCTAACTTAGACCATTTAGCCTAGACAGGGCTTAACAGACTACTGTGGTTTAATAATTTAATAAGTTTAGTAAGTGTCTTACAGTATTTTCCATACAATTTATAGAAAATACCATCACTTAGGCCTACTGAATTAGGATCCTATGATGGATGTTAAGAATCTCTTTAGATAAGTGATCACATCCTTCATACCAGTAATATCTACTTCAGTCAAAGTTTGCCATAATGTCCTGCGTGCACCTCCAGTGCACCTTGGTGTATGTAGGTGCTAATATAACCATAATATATGGTTGGAATAGACCTGAAAGTTGCTCTTTCTGGCTCTACTATCTCCTCCTTCTTTTGTAAACACTTAAATCTGATCAATATGTACAAGTACCTGAGGGGAAGATATTGGGGGGATGAGGTCAAACTCTTCTCTGTGTTGGTCCGTGACAGGCCAAGGGGTAATGGGTAGAAGCTGAGACACAGGAAGTTCCACCACCATGTGAGGAAGAACTGCTTTACTGAGAGGGTGGCAGAGCCCTGGCACAGGCTGCCCAGAGAGGCTGTGGAGTCTCCTTCTCTGGAGATCTTCAAACCCGCCTGGATGCCACCCTGTGCCACGTGCTCTGGGTGTCCCTGCTGGAGCAGGGGGGTTGGACTAGATGATCTCTAGAGGTCCCTGCCAACCTCAACCATTCTGTGATTCTGTGATTTTCAGGTACCACTTCACCCTAAATTCTCTTTTCTTCTTATTCTCTTGTTGTGAATATTTCACGTTTTGATTCTGGTAAACTTAAAGTGATGCTAAATTACAGAGAAATGGAATAAGCTATGGAAGAGATTGACTTCCTTTACAAATGTGTGTCTCATCTGCTACCTAGAATATTTCTTTGATCGCACGTATGTCTTTAGTCCAAAACACCCCCTCTTCTTAGACATCTTTCTCCCATAACTCATTATTTGACAGATTCATGCAGGTAGATGTGGTCACTGTGTACATTTTAAGATGAGAATAATGAGGCTGAAATCAACACCTGTTCAGAAAGGATAGCGTTTGTGATAGAAGATTTGATCGTACAGATCTCTTGATCTAAATCTGTAAATAGCAAGACTTATATGGTCCTCTGAAAGTCACTTAGGTCATCTTTTATTTCTGTCTTTTGCATTTTTTCTGTCTCATCTACTTTGGTGTATATGTTTAGGGGTAACGATATCAAGGACTGTTCAGAAATGAATTTGATTGAAAGGAGAAATGAGAAATTGTCACAACATTGCTGCTGAGATCAGTCCATGTGATTAGGGACATCCACCACAAAATGCTAAAAGCGGGAGAGGAGGTCAAAGTCCAAATAACAATCCCACCTCAGTCGATCTCCATCTGGTATCTGGAATATATCTGCACTGCATCCATTGTAATGCGGCTACCAGCTTGACTGTGACCTGAGGAATCTGCCTTAATAATACTCCAGAGCAATAACTATGACCTTCTGGGTTCATTCAGGGTAGTTCATTCACAAAATAATTTACAAACGCTTATTTCAATTGTATTCAAAACCTTCAAGATTCTTGAGTATTAAATGTCAAAACTATATTTATTATTCCATTTTTTATGAATTTATTTTTGGAAAAAAGAAAGCAAGCTTTCCCTGACAATTCTGGAAATTTAGTTTGTTAGCCATGGACAAGTGAAAATTGAGGCTATTCATTCACTAAAGACTGTTTATGTAACAAAATATTTTTAAAGCAAATACTCCCTAGTGAGTACTAAACCTTTTTTTATTTTATTTTATTATTAT
Organism: Crypturellus tataupa; assembly: GCA_034781795.1. Lineage (NCBI taxonomy): Eukaryota > Metazoa > Chordata > Aves > Tinamiformes > Tinamidae > Crypturellus > Crypturellus tataupa. The sequence goes on from JAWLRI010000873.1 coordinate 2,313,230, forward strand.
TATTATTATTATTTGCTCTGGCGTTTCAGGCCTGTGGGATTCTTTCTTACCTGATATGGACCTTAAACAACATTTATCCATTATGACAGTTCACTGGGCTGGAACAAAGAACAGGTTAAAGTATCCTTTATGAAACAGCATATCAGTACAGAGGACATTTTGGTACCAATCTACTCTTATGCTTTTCTTAAATCCATAGTTTGGGAAGCTGGAGGGTGAAGGAAAAGTTTTTTGTGGATTTTGAATCTTTTCTGCTTCTCTGGGTAGGACTCATTTCACTTAAGTTTAATTATGTGTCCAAGCTCCCTCTAGAATCTGAGGAGAAAGAGAAACTTTAGAGAAAGATTCACCTCATCTCTCAGAAAAATTATTATAGAATGGGATTAGTCATTTGGGGGAAATGTCTGTCTATACACTAATAATAGAAGAAGGAAAAATGACTAGCTTGGATTAGATGCTTACTTTTTAGGTTAGACATACCCAGACTATGCTACATTTTTCACGTACTTTTTGGACATCTCTATATTTTTGCACTTCCTTTATTAGAGAAGTAGCCGGATGTAAGAATTCCTTCTTAGGAATTGGTCATCTTGGAGGGAAGCTTTATTATAATACATAAAAAGAAATACATACAATAAATATGCTAGGAGTGCTAAGCCTTGCAGAGGTGTGTGTAGATCCCTCTTGTAACTGACATTAGTGTCCTGTGGCTGTCCCTTGCATCCTCTGGCCTCCAGTTTCCTCATGCACAGACACATACATGTGCAAACCGAACTCTCAGTCCATCCCCAGACTTCACGGGGTTTCCAGTGCTCGGTTTGGATCTCCTGGCACCTACAGTAGCCAGCTCATGAACCCTCTTGTCTCTCAGTCTCTCCCAGACTTGTCCTTGCTTTGATAATTGGTACGGAGCCACTTCTCCGACTTGTCAGCTGAATACTCAGTAGATCTCACAGAGCAGCACAGGTACCGCACTGCACACTGCATGCTCAGGTCTTCCCAGGTGCTGGGACACATGGTCCTGTGACCCAGAGTCACACTCTGATTGCTGGCACTCATACGTGTGTGCACAAACACGCACACCTCACCTAGAAGGGTAGTTAGAAATTATGTGTAATGAGAAGAGAGAATGGACAAGCATGCTGATCATCAACCTGGTTAAATGTGACCAATTCTATCCCCTTGTCCTTTTATTCTGGTTCTATCCTCTTATCCTTTTATTTTTCTACCCTTGGTCCTTCTCAAGCCACCTTGATCCTTTCCCAACTTTTGGTCCTTCTTTTGAATATCCTTTGAGTTCTGGGCAATCCCCAAATTTTACAATTCTCCCTAAAAAAACCCTCCTTAGCAAACATTCTCACAGACAGAAGCTAGATTTCTAAGATCATATTGTGTGTTTGAAGGAACAATTTTCTCAAATTTCCACAGTGATCCAGCACCATGGTATTGGTATTAACTCCATATTTGTAAGAGTGCCTTACTGAAGTAAGAATAAATATCAGATCATTAGTGATAAAACAGATGTGTTGAGAAAAGTCTCTTCTTCAAAAGTATAATGCACTCCAGCTGTGAAGAAGAATAAGTGGTTTACCCATTTTTTTTTAAATAATGCTATAGTTTTCATATTTTTTATTGCTGTTTCCTAAATGCTAGTACAGTGCTACCTGTACTACCTGGGATACAATTTTCTCTCTACTTAAGAAGAAATGTTAAACGGTGAGTAATGCATGACAGTAGCAAGTGTTTTATACTAACTGATTTTTGAACTATCTCATAAGTTAGAGAAAATTCAGAACTGCTGAGGGAAAAGTCTTACAGAGACTTTGTTCATGGAGATTTTCATTAAAAAAATATGAAGTATGGATTTTCTTTTCCTCACTGATGTACTTTTAAGGAATGATCCTATGCTGTATAAGGTAAGCTTCATTTTACAACAAAAATCTTGCAAACATTTAAATACATATGAAGAATGATGTGATTATTACAAATCAGATATTGAATAAACTAGATATGATCAATACACTTGAAGTGAAAAATCTCCAAATAACTGAAGGTCATTTCTGTGAAGGCAAGAAATCTTCCAAAGGAGATTCCAGGAGCTGCAGAGCAATAGTCTGATGTCTACACAATAATTAGCAGAACCTGTATTAAGGAACAGAAATAATGGACACATGGATAAAATAGTGGAGGTCTGACAACACAGCCTTTGGATAATAATTGATATCTTACATATCCACTGGAGCTAACTCAGTACATGCTCGATTATTGTGCTGCTTTGTATTTCCAAATGGTATTCAAGGGGAAAAAAAAAAAAAAGAAGAAGAAGAAGAAGAAGAATAGCGGTTAAGAAACTTGCTAAACATTATTGATGGACTTAAGCTAGTGGGAGAAGATGGGAGATTCTGTATGGTGTAATAATTTGCTAAAAATAAAACAAAACAAAACCAAAAAAATTATGCAAATATTCGGTCTCATAGCATAATAAAGTTAGTAGTGCAGGCCTCTGTTGTCTTCTGTGGAGCCTGTGCTGTTCTACATATTCCTTTATTATCTGGAAAAGGGTATGAAAAATAAGTCAGCAAAGTCTGCTAATGATACTAAGTTATTTATGGTAGGAAAAACATGGGGCAACTGAGGACTTCAAAAAGATATTACTAGACTGAGCACCTAGGCAATAAATGACAGATGACATTCAATGTAGATTAAATTTAAAGTGATGCTCAAGCAATAATAGTGCCCTAACGTTACACATAAAATGATTAGTTCTGAGTGGACTGTTCTTAGCCAGAAACAAAGCCTGGGGTAACACTATATAATTCTGTGAAAATATTAGTTTTATGATGAGCAGTATCACAAAAAGTTTGAACATTCAGAATTACAAAAAAAAAAAAAAAAAAAGAAAACAAAACAGAACAATATGTCACTGTACAGGTCGACAGTCTGCCTACATTTTCAGTAAGGCATGATGTTCTGGTCTCCATATCTCAAATATATATGCATATATGTACATATATATACTAGAAAAAAAAAGGCTCGAGGAAGAAGGGAAAAGGATAAGCAAGGTCTGGAAAAGGTTCTGCATTTTATATATGACAAACCTTTTCATCTTGCAAGCAGACAGTCTAAGAGGACATGACAGGGTCCTGTAAACCTTAGAGGGCCTAAAGAAGATGGGTGGAGATCAGCTGTTTACTGTCTTTTCCACTTTGAAAGACAACTGCCATTAAAGGAAACTAGGAAGTGGCAAGTGGAAAAGGAATCAAAGAAAACAGTTGTTCATACAGAATGAAGAATCTGCCCAGGCTACTACCTACAGGGACAGCACATCTGTTTCTGGAAGTCACTGAGTAATAAATTGCTGGAGGTCAGGAGAGCATTTTGGGGAATTATGAGTACTTCCTTGCCTGGTATTACCTCTTTCCCAGATATCCATTGATGGTTACTGTTGGGAATAGAATAGTGGGATAACTGTACTTTAGATCTGACACAATATATCTATTTTTTATGTGATAGAGCTTAGCTTTATTAGGTACAGCTTCCTGTATGCTGTGGTTAAATGTAGACTACAGAAAGGTCGTTTTTATTTGGAGATGATGCATTAGGGTGATTTAAAAATAGATGAGATAAGCAAGGAGCTTACTTAAAAAGACTTTAGAATGTGCTGAGAAACTTCAGAAATTATCAGTAACTATGGACAGTTTGTGCATGATAATGCTTTAAGTTTTGTCTGCAATATTTTCTTTCTATTCTGAAAAGAGACCCGCTATTTGATATAGCAGAAATACTGAAAATAGTGAAAGATGCCCATCTGAATGAAACAGCTTTCTGTAACACTCTGTGAGAGGAATAAGACTTAATTTGTTAAGTTACCACATGCCAGTTGTGCTTCTGCACATGTTGGTAAGACTTAGTTCATTAAACATAAGAGCTTAATGCCATTTGAAATACCACAGAGTATCTGGGGTATCACCAAGGGTCTTGCAGATCTCACACAGCACTAATGTATCAGCAGCTGGAAGTCAGACCAAGACCTTAGCACCTACAACCTAAGTACCACCTTATTCCATATTAGTATGAACTAAAATGGATATAGCCATTTGTCATGCAATGGGATTGTAATTTGGTATCGGTTCTTTATTGAAACATATAGACATGAATGTTAATTTTTTATTTGCTAGTGAAGACACATCTCAGTAGAATATCAACTCAAAAGAATCAAGCAACAATGAGAATTTGGCTTTAGTAAAGCATTTCACCAAACAGAAGAGCAGGAAAAGGAACCGTTGGGGAGCCAGCATTAAATTTAATGAGACTGACGGTGTGAGCTCTACCCCACACAGGCAGCAAGATACAAATCTATGTTACTGCCAGTGGTGAAGGTGTAAAAATAGCCTGATTCTTCTAGAAAAATATATATATATATATATAGCCTAAATTCTTCTGAAGTGAATCGGGCCCTTTTCTTTTTGCACTGCCTCCATCAATAAATTGTCGGAGCATCTGCTAAAGGGTTATCAACACACATTTATTGCAAAACCATTCATGGAGGTCATCATTTCCCATTCCTTTCTAGGCAAGGATGAAATTTCTGGAAAAAAAAAAGGCATTGTTAGAAGGTAAATCTTGAGAGGAATCTGTTGCAGGGGAGTCTATCCTTTCTGTCTCCCATATAACACATGCTTTACGTGCTCTGGAGGATATATGCATGGAAATCTGTCACCACCACATTGCCACTTTGGGGGAACTTGGCTCCCTTGTTTCCAAACATTGTGACTGGCCACTGAACGCAGCTGCAGTCCCTTCCAGAAGAGACACCTTTCGTGCTGTCAGCACAGCAGCTGCAGGTGCAGAGCATCAGCACCTTCTCAAGGAGAAATAATGTGGAAATTGGAACTGGTGCTTACACTGATGTCTGCAGCCACAGCGACATTCCACTAGCCTCTTACTCATACCACATCCAGTCAAGATGACTCACCTTGGGACTGACGAGAGAAGGGATAAGGTAAGAGAGATGGGAGAAGGTAAAAATGGAAAAAATCCTTGGTCTCTCTGTGCTAGTTCACTTATCTCTGTGAAAGGTGGATAACAAACATCATCACCCATTTCCCATTGCTGTCAAGGACTGTGCAAGGACAAAATAATGGGATACCCTGTGTGACAACTAAATCTGACTTGGAGTTTGAGTTTAGACAAAGTACAATATTATCCTTCAATAACTTTCATAAGCATTGGAGTACAGTGATAGCAATGTATTCATTCACTGTCCTATTTTCTTAATCCTCTTGCTTGTGGAGCTGTGGCGTGGGTGGATATCAAGATTAAAAGATAGGAGTCTAGATAACTGTGTGTAGCTAAGCCCTGAAAATATTAATTTTTGTCTTTGAAATTCTCTAGTCCTGGTGGGGAGTAAATTAATGCAGGATTAGAAACATTATTTTACACAAGATGGGATACAGGGCTAAATATGAGAGACCTATTCCCTGTTAATTAAACCACACAGTTCATATTGTTCAGAAATACTGATTTAAGGAGTTGAACTGCAAATTAGAAAATATTTTGGTCTGCTTATGTTTAATTTTAATTAACTGGAGACATACTAATGTGACAAGTGTTTTACAACACAGAAGCCGTAAAGGGAAAGTCGAAGGTTGTGTTTCATCTGGAAAATATATTTTAAATACAACGGAACTGAAAAGAAATCCTAAGTGCATTCTCCAGCCTTACAACATAGACATTTAAAACACTTTAATATAGGCACTCTTTAACATTTCATGTTTTTTTTTTTTTTTTTTCCCCTTGGCGTAAAATTATTGGTTAAACATGCCCGAACTTCACCACTGTGTATTTCAACAAACATAATTGATCATTTCATTCTGATTCTCTTTGAGTTCTAAGCACAACACCCATGTAGTGGAAAGCAGTCCAATATTATACAGGTAGGGGGATTCATCCCATTCTGAGCTAGATGTCTAACAGGAGATATAACTTAGGCTTTGGATGTGTTTATCCCATACTGTTGATTAGAGAGGCAATAAAATGTAGCAAGGTGAATCCCACTTCTTAACATTAGGATGAAAATTTGCTTTCGTTTGGGCAAATGATTTAACATTTTATATTCTCTTTTCGTGATGAAGAACCACATTCAAAGGAGTTTGATTTCATGATGGATATTCTTCAAAATTCAGTGTTTTCAAATCACCTTAGAACTGAAGGATGTAAAAGATGTTTCCATCCTGGCAATCAAAGCTCCTGTATTGATCCCAATATCGCATTGGGATATCATTATATATAATAATAATAGAGAGCATGAAATTGGAAGTAGAGCATGGAACTCTCAGAATATTTCAGGACAGTCCCTTGATATCTTTAATAAATTGGTGATAGATACAAAGATATAAACTTTATTCCAATGCCTAGTTTAAACTAGACTAAACTAATAAATGCTTTTAAAAAAAATGATTGGTCCATTTGGCTCTGGGAATTCCACCTCCTTTTCTGTAGGTTACATCCCCACAAAAGAGTCTAAAAGAAAATAATCCTCAGCAGCGGTCTTAGAGAGTGATAGTTTGTCAGGCAGACTGATCAGTCTCATATAGATCTGTAGATCTATATGGTCCTGGAAGGTTCTGGACTTGCAGAAATATCCAACTAGTAGCTGAGTCTGGTGACAAGAAGACCTGGAATATGAAGTTGAGACATTATTTGAGGATACTGCTGCTAAAAGAGGACTGGTGTGTGAATTTAAAAAGCTTTCCAGGTTGTCATTTGTGTTTTTCATTGTACAGTCATAACAAGTGAACAGTTTGATGTTTTAAATATGGGGAAAGAGTCACATTTTTGCCCTCCTGAAAGTCACCACATTTTGATTTCTTCCAGGTGAATAACTTGTTCTTGTAAATGCCACAATTTCAGCTTAATAACACACTGTTCAGATACTGACAGTTGCTCCCTGGGTAGGAAATTTCCTGAACTTTTCTAGAGAAGATTTATTTCTTTAAAAATCATTCCCAAGTATCTATGTGGTTAAGATTATGGAATAGACCTTAACAGATATAAAATGGCAAAGTCCTCATCTGACTCACAATATATGTGAATTTTACTTCTCACAGAATTTTCAGATCTCCCCTCTAGAGAATTACTTTTTGTTAAACACAACGGGATAGAAATATTTTTTCCACAAAGAGCACCTTTTTTTTTTTTTTTCTTTCTTTTTGTTTTTTCTTTAATATATGGGGGCAGTGGCTTGGTCAATAACAAGGTATTCAAAAAAGGATTAGCTTCACAAAGTGACAAAGTGATGTCAAACTTTCTTGGGGAAGCACATTTAACTAGATGGAAAGTTTGAGATATGACTAAAGATTTGATCAAGTGCTGTTACAGGAGTTGAAGTCTACACATCCTTCTAACAGTCTTTTGAAGAGGTAGCCACTCTTGGTCAAATCAACACATGGAGACAAGGAGTAGGAAAAGTTATATCTCTTCACATAATTCAGTCTCCCATCCTCTCTCAAAGAGTACCTTTTAAATGGATCTCTGAATCACTCGGAATCTCATATTCACATCTGTTTGAAGAGAGTTCATCCTTACTCAGGATGGTGACAGATGCTCTGTAGAGTCTGAAATGCAAAGACATAAGCTCCCTATAGCGGTATAGTGATGTTTTGGGGTATCTGTCTACCCAAAACTTTTGAACTTCAACCTGATTTTTATGAATTGCCCATATTCCTGCTTCTTCCTATTCTCAGTATTCCTGTTCAAAAGGGGAAGCATGGCATTTACAGCTCTGTTTTAGCATTGCTTCTTTTAGACGGTTGTTATTTAGTGAAGAATGCATCTAGTCTAGGAAAAGTCACATTCCTTATTGGAGTTGTGGGATATCTACAGAGAAAAATAAAGGAAAATGATGGCATAGGTAAATATGATATGTCTTCATATACGACTATCCATTACTTGGTGAAGCTTGCTCTTAACTGCTGTAGAGGAATATTTCTTTGTAGGAAGTGGAACATAGGAACCATATATGGGATTTGAAGTTAAGTGCCAAGTCAAACTTCAGCAGTTAATGTGAGTGTCCATGTAGAAGAGTTCACGTGAACGACAGATTTGGCACAGATTGTAGCTGAACCCTCTTATGGGTAAGTTAATTGTGAAGAATTACAGCTAAAGAGTGATGCCATATACAAATCTGGATGTCTATATCCATGGTTATGCAGTCCACATTGGTAAGATAATTGAACTCTGTCAGCAGTTCCCTGAAGTTTGAAGTTTTTCTGCAATTTCTGACTCAAAGAAGAGGTGATGAATTACATTACTACCTTCCTCCAGGGCTAGCCTCTCTCGCCTGAATGACAAACACTCATAAGACATTTATTCATATCCACATGCCTTTAGAAAAAGTTGGATGATGAAGGGGCCTTTCTTCCTTGCCTCTCAAACTAGACAATATTGGTAGCAACCATACTGAGATGTCTAGCCTTTGGAAAACCACCGGAAAGCACAAGCTCCAAAATACTCAGTACCTTCACTTTCTCTTGGGCACAGGGGACAGTCAGAGATACGTGATGCATAGTAACTGGAGGTAAAGTACTTGGAAAGCATGTAGAACTACTGCAGGACACAGGGGACAGATGCAGAAGGACCTTTGTGAGACCAGGGGAAGGAGACCAACCATCACCTGGTATCAGCTCATCACCAGCTCATACCAGTGCTCTTGCAGCAGGAGCAAGGGCACAAAGCCAGAAGCAGTGAAAAAGATGAAAGAGACAAAGGAGGAAAGAGAGGTGAGAAGAAGGAGCTTGCGGAGGAGACTACGTTGTGAAACTCTTACATCAGAATTAACAAACATGAGATGAGAATCTTATATGTTAATAACTACATCAGAATTATACCAAGTACAATAACCAAGCTCTATATTCAACCTAACCACTTGGGGAGAGAGATGACATTAACTAATGTACCACATATGACTGTCAACTGTGAAATGATTTTGGACTAATAAAGCAAATATATCAGTCCAAATGAGAGAAAGAAGAGAGAATCTGCCAGTATAGAAATTGCTAATCATTGTTTATAATAATGTTTGATGTAAAGACTAAAGATGAACAAACAAAAGAGGCAAACCAAACTTAGAGTGAGGATCATTTTCTTGATCTGATATTAGTTTAATTGTGCATTGCTATTTTATGTGAAATCTCTGCCGAAAGCAATTTAATCTAAAGAAAAAAATTAAAAAAAAAATGTCAGAGGCAGTAAGTTCCTATATTGTTCTAAGAACAAAACCAAGTACAAAAAGAAGGAAGTAAGGTCTCAAAAAGAGAGTAAATACAAATAGTGCCATATAGAATGCAGGAGAATAAGAAGGAAAGAAAGTGTGATCTTTATGACTATCAGATTCTTCCAGCTCCTAGACATATTTCTGAGGAAAAACTATGAGTGTGTGTATAAAACATTTTAGTTTGAAAGGATCTTTTCAATGTTAAACTTAAATCTCCTGGAAAATAAAGGAGAAGAAAAGGAGAAAGGCATTTTATTCACTATATTGGACAAAATTGTACACATAAACCTTTTCAAAGCAGTGTAAATATTTAAGCTGCTTCAGTGAAAAACTCTTACATAGCCATAGAATAAAAGGATATTTCTGCTGTCAGACACATTTTGACTCTCAGAACAGAATAAACCTGGAACTTTTCCCTTTTGACCCTCTGCACAACAGTTTTTCAAATGATCCCTCTCTGTTTCCCTTTCTCCTTTATCTACACCTCTGAGTATGAGATTTTTTGAGTCAAACACTCAATTCCAATAGAATTAATGTCAGCTGGAACAGCGACTTTAACAAACCAAATAACATTGCGAACACTGTTAAGACTATCTTTCTAAAGGGCTCTTAAAAACAAAACAAAACAAACAAACAAACAAAAACTAACCTCTTAGTATTATAAATTTGTCTTCAGGAGCCTCAACTGTGTTTTGTTATCAACCTTCTGGCATTAAATTACTTCTTGCTTCTAGGCCTCAGTTTTCGTTTTTAATGTTGTGACAACAGTAACTCAATTCTTACATATTTTCCACATTTTATTACCATTTAAAGTCTTGTGGGCAGGGTAAAAAGGGGCATATTACTCCTCCATATCTTAGACATTAAAAATAAATATACGCAGCTGAGTCGGTCATTTGGAATCACTCCTGTGGTAAGGAACATCTGTGTGTCCTTCAAGAAGCATATCCAGACCTAAAGGCAGTTGAATGACGGCACAACTGTTTAGAAGTGAAACTAGTAGAGGGAAGATGTAGCAGATCAAATCTATCATTGTTCCTCTGCTGGGAAGAGTCAGGACATTGAAGCTAAAATTACGGTAGAAGGATATGTGTTAGTGTCTCTAGTGTGATGCTCATGACCTTAAGAACTAAATCCTGACCCTGGGCCAGGAAGATGAAGTGAAGCAAAGTTATACTTAAATACAGCAAATTAAATACTAACCAATAGCATCTGTTTTTGAGCTGCTGGTTCTGCCTGAATTTGTTAGATGGTGCCAGAACAAGGGAAAAATATGGGTGTTGGAACCCTGAGATGATTCTGCCTGTAGCAGGAGTTTGGGAATCAGCATTGCCAACCTCAACTGCTCTGCAATTCAGCAAGCGACAGCGCATGGTGCTGCCAGAGAGGCAAAGTCTGGCCCGTGAGTTAGGATCTTCTTGTCAGGACCACTTTCACAGATAGGAAAAAGACACCATCTACATGAAAAAGGATGTATAATATAAGGAAGAACTTCAAGTAGCAAAGTTGCACTCACTGTGAAATGTCTCACATGTAACTTGACCACAGTCACATCTTCTTGTCTACCGACCACTTACTAAATGTTGCTGAAGTGCAAGAACTACTGATAGATAAGACAGGTCTGGAGATGGGCATAGGTTTTCTCCAAAGCAACGAGGACAGCACAGATAAATTTTACTAGTGGGCAAACTCCATCTCTTCTGGTAGTCATCATGATTGTCTCCAGCTTTGATAAATACTGCAGAAAGAAGATTAAGCAGAAGGAAGATATAATATCCATGCACTGTACACCCAGAAGATAACAGGACAGAGCAGAGGAAAATATTTTGACTAATTCTTTCACTACTTCAGTTTTGCAAGCTGTTACTCAGGTTTTTGCAAAGTAAGCATTTTGTCTGACAGTGTCAGAACAACCATCACAGACAAACTAGCGAGGATTCTCCACCAGGCCTGGTATCCCAGTCTGTTTTGTTTCAGACAGCAAACTGCAGATTACTGGCAGGCAATTTATACAATTTACCCAGCAATGAGAATTCACTCACAGCACATCATCACCATCCCACAGCCAGTCAAATGTCAACACTGAATTAGCAGTTGAAATGATTAAGGCTCTGTTAAAGAAAGCTGTAAGCATCAAAGAAAATCTATGGCAGGCTACCCCTGAATGCAGAAACACTGTCACAAAGTGTATTTATTAGCAACAGCTTTGTACAATGTCTGGTGTCAAGATGCTCTTATATATTGGTGCCTGCAACTCCACCATTAAGAGAGAAATGGTAATGGAAAAAGAACAGGATAACGAAAAAAGATACATAGAGGCAAGTCAAGGACCTTTCAGATGTAAAGCTAGAAGGACCTCAAGCACAGACATCTCAGAAGGAAACACGCATATGCAAGAGAATTAGGTAACAGGACTGTGATTGAACACTTATTTCACCCACATTCCTCCCTATTACAAATATTAAAGCTAGACAGATACCGAAAAGGTAAAATATGCTCTTTGCTTAAGTTGGAGGCCATGAGTGAACAGGGGTTGGTGATGGATATGAGAATGCACTGGAAACTTTTCATTTGCAGTACATCTAAGGCAAGGGTGGCCTCAGAATGAGAAACATCAACATCAAACTGTCTCTGTGTATAGAAAAGCTCTCACATAGTACTGGACTGCAAAAGACACCCTTTCCAGCAGCAGCCCTCACTGCCAAGGTAGTTAAAAGATGGGTAATAAGAATAAAATTTGTTGTTAAATGTTGGTACCTTACACACCCTACAGACTTTTATTATATGAAGTGCAGCATATGAGGATGAGTGTTTTTGGATACAGGGTTTCTCAGTGCATTGGAGAATGACCTGCAATTTCAGAGAAGGACACAAAGAAGTGTTCAGTGTATTAGAATGGTATTTCAAGTGGGAAGGTTGTATGTTGCACTCTCTTGGCACTCTCATTTTCCCTCTACCTCTTGACTTGAATATTAGATGGTTGGAATGAAAAATATCTCAATTAGTGGCAGCTACCATAAAAGTGACTAAGCATTTTTGGGAACAAAGCAGCATTGCGATGACTCTACTTTTAAAAGCTAATCACTTTTTTTTTTCTTTTTTCTTTCTTTGATGTACCGTGGCTCATTTTAAATGTTTGTGTGTGTGTGTGTGTTTTCCTCTGAGGTTATAAAGAATATTCACCACATTGCAGCTGGCATGCCAGGTTCCTAGTGCGGCAACTGTTAACGTTTGTCACCAGACTTCCTTGACGAGAGCCGTGTCAAGCAACTCTAGGACTCATAGGGTGGCAATCAAAACTGACAGAGTAACTGACAGCTCTGACAAGTGACTGTAGAATACCCTGCTTTGCGCTTCGCACAAGCATGACTTTAGCCTTACTCCTAATACTAAACACCTCTAAGCAATACACTCTCCTCACATAAGATTATATTGTTAAAAAGGTTACAGAGGGCTGAGCTTCTTCCAGTGCCTCACGGATGTGCTGGAGCGGAGTAATAACTCAAAGGAGCAGAGTTCATCTACGGTGGTCACTGTGCAGAGCAGAAGCTGCAGCCAGCTCTCTGCCTGCTGCTCGTGTGATCTTTAGCTCCCTTCCTCCATACACTGCCGACTTCTCCTCTGAAGTCAGGATCAAAAAAGAAAATTCTCCTTTTGTGTTCTCTGGGTGGATAATCTCAGACACGAAAAATGCGCATGGATGAGCAAGGGAAAGAAAAACCTCACATCTGATTAAGGAGAACAGATGCAGTGAGAGATAAATAAAAATTCCAACAAAAGCTAAAAGGGCCATTTTAAGATGCTCCTCTTTATCTCTGTTTTTGGATCTAAAACAAGCTTACATAAGACTGCAGGGGTGTCTGTTTATGTGTGGAGGTGTATTTAACTTCTTGCTAAGCTCTTTCCAAAGCAATTACTTAAATTTGATATCTAGACCTTTAAATCCATAGTCTCCTTGTCTACTTTCTCTCTTTCCACCAAGATGTTTTCACTGGTACTACTAAACTCTGGCTTAAGCTATTTAATCATGTTTTGCTCTCAGCTCTCTCCATTGGCATTTTATTCTTCCTGTGGAGATAAAATCTCTATTACTGTCAAGTGCATTGAAAGCCTTTTCTTCCTTAAGGTGTTTGTGTGTCACACAAAGGAAGGGGTGGGAAGAAATGAAGATGTTCTTACGGATAAAGGCATTCAGACTGACAAAAATGTAATTAGATGCAAGTGTTAACCATTTGCTTTACGGTATTACCTCACAGTAGTTAAACATCCTGCCAATGCAGCACTCCGCTGTTTTATATATAAGGGGAAAAGAGGCCTAACTTGAAAATTGCACTCAGAAAGAGGTTGAAAAGATCTGCTGATATTGCAGAAGGTCCAAAGGACAAGTCCATCCAGGAGATACGTGGACAGAGAAGGAGAGGCAGCAAGGAGTTGGGGCAATGTAAATGGACAGGAACCAGCCTGAAAATGGCAGGAATCTGTTTCACGACTATCAATGGTTTTATATTAGTGTGCGTTGTTTGAGAAACTATAATAAACAAACAGATTTTATGTAACTACAACAAGGAATGATAATATAAGGCATTTTTACAGAGAGTCTCTGCTAGGGCTTTTACTAACATAATAGTGTTGGCAAAAAATTCTCATCTCTAAATGACATAACAAGGTATCATTTGTGAAGTGAAAATTGACCTTGACTCTCCTGGTACTTCAAGATTAAAACAAGTTAATAGGACTGCAATTTCTGAGAGCAGAAAGGCTGTTTTCAAAAACTCAGTATGTAAGAAGATATATATTTAAAAAACAGTCTGATGATGACTGTTGAAACAAGCTATGAAATTTCATACTGAAATCCTTACAGAAAACTCTCTGGACTGTCTAAAATTTATATATTTTATTTATTTATTATTTTATTTATTTATTTATTTTATTATTTTATTTTATTAAAAAGGATCATTTTTACCTACATAGGATTTTCTGGTCTCTTTTTACTGCAGAAAACTAAAACTATAAATTGAGGGGCATCACAGACTCCTCAGAGACTTCCGGCTCAGACCTGTTTCCCACTGCCTGAAGCTGAGTGTCAGAACATTCTTCTGGTTATCAACCTTCACCAGAAGAAACTTCTTTCCTTTGGCCACCACATTTCCATTTCCCAAAATAGCCTGTGAAGTTTAAATGAACGCCCACTGGATACCCAGCAGTAACAGGTAGGGAAACCAATAGTCCCTAGGCACCACACCTGGAGATATGGAGTGCCCTGACTGTAGCCGAATGCAACCACCCCCAAAATCACCCTTCGTTTGAGCAAGGGGAAAGTGAAACAGGGATACAGTGTCTAAATCTAAAATAGAAACATCCACAAAGCTTTACAGAAGTGAAATGAAGGAAAGGTGCATCCATCTGCTTAAAATAATCTCTGACGATTTCTTGCACCCAGTGTGACTTGACTGAAATATTGACAGGCTCTCTCCTTCTGCCAGATGATTTCAGTTTTCAGTAACACTTGAAGTCTATTTCCTGGACAAAACAATGCCAAATATTTAGGACATACCTTTCTTTAAAGTCTAGATCCATCTGTGATTTATATTTACATTTCTGGGATCCTTCCGTACATTTCATTGACTCAAGCAGAGAGGGGGCTGGCCCTTCTTCTCACCACATTTGCTTGAAGATGCTAAAATCCGTGGGTCTAGCATAAATATTCTTACCTGAATTCCCAGAGGGTTAATAACGCTCTCAGCTTGGTATGGTTAGTGCTTGGCTAGCCCTCTAACAAGACTTCAAAGTGTGGGGAGATGTGCTATCTGTTCCTATGGATAGGAAAGTTCAGCCTCAGACTGTTGCCCTGTTGCCTTCCTTTCTTTCTCTCTTTCTCTCTTTCTCTCTCTCTCTCTCTCTTTCTTTCTCCCTCTCTCTTTCTCTTTCTTTCTTTCTTTCTTTCTTTCTTTCTTTCTTTCTTTCTTTCTTTCTTTCTTTCTTTCTTTCTTTCTTTCTTTCGCATTTAATACAAACGAACAGGTTTTGTGGCAAAACATAAGCTAAATGCATGTAGATCACTGCTGGCATTTGCCCAAGATTAGATATTAAATTCATCAAGGACTTTATGGGTTTAAGGCGATGGCCATTTCACAGGAGCAGACAGAGGGAGGGTGACAAGTCAGTGCTCTGAGAAGGGTTGTGTGTGATAAGAGCAGCCCTCCGTGAACTCGTGCTCTAAAGCTGAGCTTGGAAGCATAGGGACTGTGCCAGGGCTGCAGATGGCAAGTGGCACTGAACTATTTCTAAGTGTAACTGGGACTGAGCAGGTTTTGCTGTCAGGCCGGTGGTTGGAGCCCAGCCTGTTGCGTTATCACAGCGATCACAACATTTGCCTTATCTGCAGCATCTGTTCGGGATGACGTTTTCTCAGGCTGGATGTACTATTAATATGTTATTTAACAAACACTTGAAGGGGTGTGATGGTGTCAGGAACATTTTGGATAACAACTTTCATTCCTCCCACTCTCCCATCATTTTACTTGTTTCCCACGAGGGAACTTATCAACTCTGAATTTGATCCCTGATATCTATGAAATGAAGGGAAAAAAAAAAAAAGCATAGGAAAAAATATATATACTTTTTTTTTCTTTTTCTTTTTTTTTTTTTTTTTGTTTTAAATTAGGGATAAACAAATGGTTCAAGCTCAGAAAATAAATGTTCCCCAAACCCACACAGCTTTGCCTTCCCTTGCGATTCATTCTAATTTTAGTGAAAGCTCAAAACAATTAGGTTAACATTTTTAATAGCTTAATTAAAAATGAATATGAAGAATTTATTTACTGGCTTTACACTTCATTCCCGTGAGCCTCTGCACTATACATTGCCACCACAGGGCAAGTTACATGGACTTTGCTCAATGAAATTGTGAGGAAACCCTTGTGCTCAAAGGTTTCTGTCTAAGTTTCCTTGACCATCAGCAGAAATGGACCCTTCCAGAGAACTACTTAGCCCTTCACACCTTATTAACACTCTCCTTTAGCACCCTAAAGCCAACTGTCTTCAGAGTTACATAACTGTCTTCACTGAGTAATGAAGAAGTTAGATTCCCGCTTTCTGGATGGCTAAAGCTGGAAAGATGACTCTCACCTAGCTAAAATGGGAGGATTTCTGTGAAAGCACCAGCATTCTCAGCACCAGTAAACTTATTTGACATTCATAATGCTGCACCATCATCGGACCCCTTTCCTCACTTCCACTCCTCCTTTACCAGGCCGTGTTTATAGGGTCAGTGATGGTTTCCATACAGAGTTCGCACATCTAAATAGCCAAGATAGACTTCTGGTTAAAGAATGGGATGGAAGATATTAGATTTTATCTGTAGGGAAGTAACAAATGAAGAATTTTGAAGAAGAGGTCTTGAAACCTGAGGAAAACACAGTGAAAAATGGATATAGGAACTGGGAAAAGTAGAATTATTATAAGGAATTTTGTACACCTTATGAGTTTATAGGGCTGTAGGGTGATTGTAGAGCTCCAGAAAAATGCTATTAAAAGCAGAGAAGAAAGTAGTGACTTTAAAGGAGGTCTAGGAAGAGATGAGTATCCAGGGACATAAGCCCTATTGCTTCTGCATTAGAGAAGAGGGTTTTTTGTTTGTTTGTTTGTTTGTTTTTGTAAGCAGGTCCATAGCTGGTATAGCACCATTTTCATGCTTCATTTCCTTCTAATCCCATGGGTGAAATGCACCTGTGGCAGGTGGTTTACTGCACTTAAGACCTTTAAGTTCCTAAAGTTCTTTTAAGCAATCCCTTTGGAGAACTTAAAGTCATACAAGAGAAATACAAAAATATTTTTCATAGAAAAAAATCCTCATTTTTCATCTGCTGTAAATATTAGTTCAAAAGAGCATTAAACTCCTCTTCTTTTTCTTAAGGCTCAGTTGTCACTTTTCCCCTTCTTGGAGTCCTATATTCCCTTATGTGCTTTTACTTTTCTTGTGTTGGGGATAACATAACATGTGTTATTATTTTCATTTACTTTGACACTTTTCAGAGCATCTCTTGGCTTTCCTTATTTCTCATTTATGCCAGACCTGGCATCAGTTTTATTTGGACAAGATCTGTCTTGTGTTATTTACACAAGATTCCCCTATGTTTTTTAAGAAGGCTTTTTTATTCTCAATAAATGTGCTCATTTTTCTACTTCGTGATGTGGCCTTCTCTTTTCCTCTTGGCATCCATTGTCTCTGGAATTGCTCCTCGCACACTTTTGATGTCAAATTTGTGGAGTGGAGGGTGTACCTTTCATATTGCATTCTTTGGCATGCTGTTAACCTTTTCTATCAGCATTTAGACTTTGCCCTTTCACAGTGCGTTGTCACAACATTTGCCTTCTGGGAGACACCCTTAGCCATAATATCAAATCTAATTTTGTCCTGATGCCCAGTGGAACCCAAGTAACCTTTGTAGATCAGTATAATAAACACAGTTTTACCACACTCGAGAGCAGGGGATTAAACTCTACTTTTCACAGTCATTGCCACTGCTGACAAGTCCTCCAGATCTGACTCCTTCTTCCTTAGTTTTACAGAGCTTTGGTGCTTTCTAGGAGGTGAGTTCCAAATTCATGCAAAATTGTGATCGCTGATTTGATGTTAATTCTGATATTGCTCAGTTTTATTTTATTTTGAATAAATCATTGAGCAATGCAGCTTAACTCAAATAGATACAAAAACATTACTGAATGCATGCCCTGTATGGAAACAAATGCAGATAGAAGGAGGAGAAGCTAATAATATACATTTATCCAAGTAAAGATAAATATTGGTAAAGGGATATGGTCATCAAGTAAATCAGGTAAGAGAAGGAAATAGATAATACTTTTTACAAATACATTTATATCTTGCAAGGGGTAGGAGGCCAAGAGGTACTGCTGTACAAGTACAGGAATATATGAACTTGCTAAATGCATTTCAGCCTGGTATATAAGGAATAAAAAGTCTTTCTGGGTACAGTTTTACATCTGCCGACTCCTAGACATACTCCAAAGTGAAACAACCCTTTTATCCTTTTGTACATTTTGTTATTGTTTTATTTTCATGATTAAAAATCTTGATATGGAAAATGTTGGAATGTGCCATCGTTAAGTCCATCTTAGCCTCCAGTGGGAGCTCTGACAGGAAAATATGATCACTGAGCTATTTGCGGGACCTGAAATTTGAGGCTTATGTGAAAAATTTGTAGAAAAGTGGGAAAGAGGAGAGGTCTTTTCTCATTCGAAAACCCTTTCATTTCCAGTGAATTATGCTCCCTGACTACTATTTTTTAAGTTTCCTAAGAATGGTGAAAGTTTTTAGAAAGTTCCTGGATGGTGAAAGTTTTTTAGAAAAAGAAAGTTCCAAGTATTAATTGGAGGGGAAGGGGAGCGTCAAAAGGAGATTTTTCTTTTCTTAGGAGCAGCTTAATCTTGATATAAAATGAGAGAAGACAGGTAGAAATAACAAGCTGGTGGAAAGTAGAGAACTATAAATAAGTGAACCTATTAGGGATGCTGTGCTAAGAACCGGCCTCTGACCTACCGTTTCCTCCCTCTTCACTTCTTAAAGCAAATATTCTGAGAACATTTTAGGACTCTATTTTTTTTTTCCAGTTCATCATGGAACTTGCCTTGAAACAGTAAACAATTGAGTTTCCAGTTGATATTAATTATGTCACAGCCCCATGGTTATTTGTGATAACACTCTCAGTTACCTTTTTGCTTAATTTGACCTGCTGGGATACTTCACTTTTTGTTTGTTTGTTTTGTACTGCAGCTGTCGTGTTGTCTCATATTGATAGAAATGCTACGAGAATTGCTAATCCACTGCACGGTCCCTTTGAGCATTTGGAAAGTTGCAAAGAGTAGAGATACTGCCACCTTGGGATCAAATTCCACACGGTAATCGCTGCCAAAAACTCACAGGAAAGTCACCGTGCCCAAGAATTCACTCCAGATACCTAACTATTCCAGGGATCTAATGACACAATTTTATGACTATGAATACTCCAAGAACTCAGAGTTTCGTAAACGTCTACTGGGTTGTGTCAAATATAATATTAGACTATCAAAATAACATCTATTTTGAATAATGAATTATGTCTTAAATCTTAGATCCCACAGCCCTGCAAGTGATTACTTGTTAAAAGTCAGGTTAGTTGATTATAAGTCTTTAATTAAGCATTTTGATATCTCTCTTCCTACTTTATTAAATGAAGGAAAAATGGATATTCACATTATCAGAATCACCAATGTCTATAGGGGTCAGCTTGACCTCAGAAGCCGTTTGTCCCAGTGGACGTTTGTCTTACAGGGTATCTTACAGACCAGACTTGCATTCTCCGAGGAGTGAATTTCTCTCAGAGAAACGCAGTGGCCTCCGGCACAGTGAATTCCACTGGAAGTCTTAGAAAAACAAAATATGCTTGGATTGTGTTACACTGACCAACTGAGCCCTGAATGTCTGCTGTAATACCCAGCCTGCTTGAAATGTCTGTATTGCAGGAGTCAGAGGAGACAGTCACTTTGCTGTATTCTGCATCCATTTACGAGCATTTTCCCTAACTGTAATACTAAGACCAGGAAAGGTTATTAACAGTTGCCAGAAAATGTGAATTTAATTACATTACACTACAAAACCCAAAGATAAAAAGTAGATTTATACGGTACAGATATATATTTATTCCGAGTAATAATGATGAATGTAATTGCCCTTTTACAATATGAATGACATAAGGAAGAAGGAGGTAAACTGTTTTTTATGGCTTTAATTTTCAGAATCAGGAACTACTTAGCATAAGTGATAAACAGAACTCACTGAAGCTCATATGGAAGAAATTTTTAATGAGAAATTATACTTCAACTCCTACATATTCTTAGTAATTATTTAAACAGCATTAAAGAGATAATGAATAAAGGAGAATGCATTTGAAAAATAAAATCAAAATATAATGTATTGTACTCAAAAATATGTTACTTAAATAGTAATAGTCTCTCATCTGTTCTTTCATATTCTAAGAGTGACTATATTTTATGAATAATAGGAAAGAAATTTGGCTCTTGTGTTCAAAATAAACAGTATTCTTCACCTACAAACTTAAGCTGCAAGATGAGAATCTACTTTCCATTACCCCTAATCTTTTCAAGAATATATATGTATTTTTTTACACTGTAAATCAGCCCAGGTCATGTGGGGCAATAAAGACTGGAAAATTATGTGCTCTACCTACATGATCCCTATACTATCACAGCATCACTTAATATGATACTCCTGTTTCACAAGTAGAACTTCATAGCCCCAAAGTTGTCTTCATTGCCTCTTGGGGACCATCTTCATGGCAATTTTCAAAGCATCACCCCTTCCCATACAGACTGCAAGCCCAAGAGTGTATCACTGCACGCAGCAAGAGATCATGTTCTCAAACACTGCCTGCCCGAGTGTGCTCTGGGTCTGTGCCCTCACAGACTATCATCTGGGGGATGGCTGTAGACTCATATGCAAATTATAGACAATATATAGATGATTTATATATAGATAAGTTTATACATATATAAATAAAATCTCTGGAGATATTATGATATTTTTGCAACCTAAATTCTGTCAAAATGAAGAACTTCTTACATATCTTAGTGGAACTTTAATTTACTGAACGCCAGTTGGTAAGCTGGTAAATCAGCATCAGAACTGATCTGGGGGTTCTGCTCTGGACCATCCCTCATCCTTTCTGACTAATGGTCCCTGGAGGGCAGGCTGGTCTTTTGAACCAACTCTTTGGTACAAAATTATTTCCAAAAGACTTTTTTCATGTATAAGAAAAGAGAAAACACCTTTCACACTAAAAGTGCATTAGTGCCATGTGCTGTGCACAAGGTGAACCCATATTGAATATAGACTTATCTACTGCATCATGTGAGGATGTAGTTTCTCCTCTCCCTTCCCAATACATTATATGTCTCTCCTTGTGGTACCTTTGTGTCTGTCACTGGAGAGAAAAATCCAATAGGGTCATTCCTTAAAGAGCAGGAAGAGTGAGAGCCCTCGTGCAGAAGAGGTCTGAGCCACCAGCTGCCTGTCCATGGAAGGCTGATATCAAGCAGCAGGTGAGGTTCCAGCAGAGCTAAGGATACTGAAACTCGATAAGAAATAAGGATGTTGCCTCTCCCTGTGCACTGAAACAATATTCAGGTTTCTACTAAGGTGTCACTAGTCCCATTTACTTATGAGGAATCTTCATAATATTCATAGTATAGCCTTGTAATCCAGTAACTCCAGCAAAGATATTGCTAATAACAGAAAGAGCAGACTTTGAATTAACTCTGCAAGGCTGCTGGACTGGGATTTGTCAGGCTTGATGTGTCTCAGCGTGTCTAAGCCTTGCCTCGAGGTTTGTTTTAGTTTACAGCAATTGCCTAGTGACCAGGTAACTATTATTGAATTTGCTCTGGTTTTGCTTTGCTAAGTGTGTGGTGCAGTGACTATTTCTAGGATAAATTGGATATTTTCTGAAAGCAACAGGAAGTGATAAAAATAGTTATGTTCTCTAGGATGAGCTATCTCTAAAATAATGATGTGGTACAGAAGAACGTAAGCGTGGCCCTACAGTTATAATCTACTCCACAATGTTCAGTTACTGACCCTTAAAGGAATGCAAATTTGGAGATAAGTAACAAAAAAAATGAGAGTTTAACAAAGTTAAATTTATTCCAGCTAAGAATTATAAGTCTTATAAAATTAGACATCACCAATGAAAAGTCATTATTTGCTAAATATTCTTTTAGTCCAATGGATAGAGTGCTAGAGATGGGTGACTGGATATGAACATGGATAAAAAGATCCTTCAGGTGGTTCAAAAAGACAGCTTTAGCCAGACATTTTCTCCTGACAGTGCTCCCAGATTCAGCAAGCATTTCAGAGAGGTATTTTGTATTGTGAGAGGGAGATTCTAGAAATCTATGAAATCCTTGAAATAAGTGCAGAGCTGATTATTAATCTGTGTATGAAGGCAGAGTGTGCAGGAAGTAATAGATAATGGTGATAGTAACAAAGGCTTTGGCTACGTCTTTGTTCCCTGTGTTTTGTTTTTGTTTGTCTTTGGTTTTCCTTTTGGTATCATTATTGTTTCCACTATCAAATCGACTGTCAGCATTGAAAGTGAGCTAGAAATTTACCTCTGCAGACAACATCAGTCTTGTAACTAAATCAATGAAAGATATTCAATAAAGTACAGATGGTCTGGTAAATACTGCCAAACAAATACATCTTAATACTAATTAATCAAAAACAGAAGTTATGAAAATGAACTTAATCACCAATAATTTCATCTGCCTGGCAAATTAAGCCTTGAAAATTGTTAATATTTTTATGTCCTGGAGCTGTGCCATTACAACACAGGTGACCACAGTCTATAAGACCCAGGAAATCAGCAAAACCTATATTTAGCAAACTGCTTGTAGCAGTCCATCTTCTCTTCCTATCAGGAAGCCCGTGGACAACCTGAGCATGTTTCTTGGAGGTGTGTTAACCTGCCATGTGTCTATAGCAACATGTCTTTGGATGAGTCATAAATTATGTGTACAAGTTCTGGGGGTTTGTTACATAGGTCTGGTTTTGAAAAAAAGATAAGAGAGAGGTCATAAACACAGCTATCAAATAATATGAGTAGCAGAGAAAAAGACACAAACCTAGTCCTTAGGACTGAAATAAATATTTCTTTGGTGTATTCAAGTCAAAGTTAGAAAGCTTTCCCTATAGGAAATGTTGAACAGATAAAGTGGTTTTATGAAAACAAGAAAATCAACTCTTGTTATGCCAGGTGATGGATGATTTGTATACTTTGACAAGTAGGAAAGTGTAAGGAGTAGAAAAGTCTCTGCTTAGAGCTACTTCTGAAGCCTCTGCTAATCCACAAATCTCATAAACTGACCATGAACAAAACTAAATGCTAGCTCTATCAAAACCGTGGATAAAAAGATAAGGGTAGCTGCATTTCACTTGACCTCTTTTTTCCACTGAATACAAAAAGGATTTTGATAGGATGATAAATGATGAGATTCAGAGATTTTTAGAAAGGAAAATACTTGAGTGATCCTCAATATTACAAGGAGAGATGAGGGAAGCATCATCTACAACCCTTTCCCTCTGATTACCTTGTGTCTAAAAGTATATATCATGATTTTAGCATTTTCCTCGTCCAGCCATCACTGGGCTGGAGGAAGTGCTGAACACTCCCTTTGCCAGCTTCTCTCATGCAAAAAAGAAACAGCTAGAAGACTGGCTCCTCTTGAATTTAGCCCAGCTCCTGGCAGATTAAGCTTCCCTTATTGGAATAGAAGGACTCGGGGGGTAATTAGAGCTGACAGCTAGATGTGACTCTTGGTTTTTCTCTCCATTACAGGTTTCTCTCCTACGTATCAGTCTATGGTTTGTCTCGACACCGATAGATCTACATGAAAGATCTTAAGTACAGCTGCTCTCTTCCTGTGTATCTCTGCAATGCCCACAAGCTGTTTGTCAGGGCTGTGGATGATATACTAGTTTTATGCCCCCTGTAGGCTGTATGCCAGGGAAATACTCAATATAGTACTTGTGACTGGTTTCTAGGTATGTGAAGCTTCAGTGGAGTGAAATATTCCAATGAACATGCTCTACAGATCATGCTAAAGATAAAAATAGGTATATTTCCTGTGCATGGTTTTCAAAAATATCTTCCCTCAAAAAGAATTCCTTCTGGACCACTCTGTCAGAGCATTCAAACTGCTCCCTCACCAGAAGACCATTGGGTTATTCCTGAAAACTAACATCCTTCCGTGCATCAGAAATGATATAGGTCATCCAGTAGACTGATTCCAGATTGACATTGTTTTTTCTTCTTTTTTTTTTTAATTCCCTCAGTGAGGAAAGTAAACTAATAAGGTTTCTACTAACACTAAAAGAAAAAAAATGTTAAAAAATGTGATTCAGCTCTGTCACAAGTTTATTTAAAAAATGTTCGTGGTGCCAGTTGAGCAGTTGGTCTCTGCAGAATGCCTACACACCTTACTCTGCAGTAGAAAACTCCAAGTTACTCCAAATTACTCTTGGAAACCAGGGAAGGAAAGGGGATGATTCAGTCAATATCCCCAGTGAAAAGCTCAGATGCTCTAAGTTTTCATTTACTATTTATACCTTCTATGGCATGAACTGAGTCACCTAAAGCCTGGTTTCTTTAGAGGTAATTTATACTTGTAAATGTAATCCTTTCTGTTAAAATTGTGCAATTCAAGGAATACAGCTTTTGCCAGGCCAAGCATTAAAGATCTGAATGAGACTTTTATAATCACCAGAATTTTCAAAACTACAAGAAATTGCCATCCTCTGCATTTGTTTTCAAGTTATTGAGTTTTGAGATATTTATTTGGATCATATTTTCAATCTTTTCTCATCATCAGGAAGGCTGGAATTTATTTTATTTTTAACGATAACTGACATTTTTATGAAATTACACGGAAATCACCAAACTTTGCAAATGTAACAATAAAATATCTAGAGCTGGCAAAAAAAACATTTTCTTTTTTCTTAATATATGTCAAATGAAGAAATATAGTTTGGATCAAACCCTGTAATCTTTCATCTTTTTTTGTTTCCAGTCAGATAGATACATTTTTTTTGTTCCCCTGGAAAAGACATAAAACAGGACTCCAGGATTCACATCTTTATTTCTACACACAAATATCAAAAACTCAATTTCGTCTATTTGGGAAAAGATCACACAAATCTTTCTCTTCATATCCTCTAAGCAGAGCTTCCCAGTGTAATTGCAAAGCAGGGTTGTATTCTATAGTGCTTTTCAGCAGCAAGAGAAAGACCTGTAAGAAGAATCTATTAATGCATTTTGTCATGGACTAGCTGGCTGGAGTACAAACTGACCCTGTCAGCAGGTAGACTCTCAGACCCTTAATTGGCCATTCACATATTAGGGTGCTCTCTCTTCATTTCCTGGTTTTTGTACCATTTTATTCTGAAGAGACATATCCTGCTTTCCTTTTTTACCTGTTAAATTCTACTCTAGTCAAAGTGATTGAAGAAACTTAAAAAGACCAAAGAGAACATTTTAATTGAAATAAACAGACTGCAAACCCTCTTAAAACCTGAGGGTTGTTTTCAAAGAGTGGGTGCATTTAATTTTGGTCTTCTGTTCCCTTCTGTTTTGAATAAATGGATTTGTTACAAAGAACAAGTGTTAACTATGATCATATTTCAAACTAGCACAAGCTTAAGAGCATGTAAATCTCATGTTTTTGGATTGATCCTCTCATATATAAATATAACAAGGATAGGGAGCATATACCAAGTAGGTTAATCATAAATTCCTGAGCTGTGAGATGTTCAAAGTAAGGGGCAAGAGATGATCCAAAACTGAAGTAGCTAAATGCAATACAGCCATTTGCTTTTGAATATATGAAAATAAGCTAGGACCCTAATAATGGATATTGACTATTGCAAGATTTCAGCAAGCGATAAAAAGAAAGTAATTAATTAACAATTAAAACCAGGAACTGCTAAGGATATGAAATGGGGTTCATGAACCTGGCATCATTTGAGTTGAGGTGGGGACAGTTGTTTGTCACTGAAGTGAAATATTTAACTTAGAAATTTGTGTTATTGAGGTTATTTATACTGAATCTGAAATATAGCTGAGAAATGTACTACAAGAAACTTGCAGTAGTGGTATGAGTATCCTAAAGAGAATAAGACCTGATGTACTTAGTGGAAACATCTCTTTCAAAAGGGCTAAAGGCCATGTCTCAGCTCTTCAAGAAATCCAAATGGAAATCATATTTCAAAGTCAGACAAAAATCTAAATTAACCAGCATTTTGTTATAAGTTGCAGTATATGATTGTTTCTTATGATTTTAAAATTTCATCAGCATTGGTCAGTGTTGGGTCTTTGGGGAACAAACTGTCAGTGTCCTTTATTTTGCAAGTGATACCTTCTTTTTCCACAAGTATTACATTTCTATGCCCTTTTGAGACTTGAATCATAGCTAGAATGTGTTAAATAAAATCATATTTGAGCTTGGATTTTTCTGGTTAAGAATCTTAAAGTTTGCTGCAAATAATTACAAGTGAAAAAATTAGTCAACAATATCACATTCAACAGCATGTGTTAAATTACTTACAATAGCAAAGCTAAGTGATGTTATGAGACATGAAAATGATGTCTCCACTACTAGGTGACTGAGAAAATATGTCCTTAGAAAAACCATCGCAGCTTTCATTGCAGGTTCCAGAATGAGATGTCTTCCTATGGTAACAGAACAGTATTTGGAGGGATTTCCTGAAATATTGCTTTGTTTATAATGTTAGTATGTCTGTTGTGGCAGAATACAATATCTTTGAAATATTGTGATTCATTGATATTGAATCAAAAGGCAGTGCTCATAGTCATAATACAATGTTAGATACAGCTAGCCCAGTTCTGCTGCAGAAGAACTTGAGCAACTACAGAATGATTCAGAGTATCGACTTTGGGACTGAAAAGAAGGCACAGGGAGTACTTAGGGAGCTAAATCCCAGAAAATGTTTAAGTTACCCTGAGAGATTAGCTAGGAGGAGCCAGAGAAGTCTGGGCCATTAGAATCTGAACTTTTTCTGAAGGTTGATTTTATTTATTTATTTTTTAATCCCAAGATAGTCAAATAAAAAGTGCAAGAACAGTCTGGAATACATGAAACAAGAAAGCATTAGTCTCTCCTGTCTTAAACCTATGTCTTCCAACTAGAGTTGTTGTGTTTTAAGTGTTTTCTCATCCCACCATGGTTACTGCCTTCACTTCTGCACAGCAACCCACTCCCATTAGGACCTCTATTCAGAACTTTCCAGACATTTCTCTAATTTTGACTCTCTCCTGCCTCACAGGCTGTGACAAACACTGTCATTCCCAACATGTCTGAGGCAGGTGTGAGAGGATGGACCAATGTCAAGGGAAGAAGCAAAGAGGTGTTTGAACAGCCCCGTGAGGAAACTTAGCCCCACTACCCAAGGGACCATCTATGTCCCATTACTGATTAGCTAGTGAGCTGATCAATTGCTCCCAATAAAGCTCAGGAGAAACACCTAGCTTGTATCTAAATTTTTACTTCTTTGGGTAACAACTCAGTTGGGAATCGGAAACAAGGGTTTGAGCTCCTGGGGTTGAGTTCATGTAACTAAGTGTGAATATCTATAGTATAGACCTTGACATCTACGCAGGTCATCTTAAAAAAGCATTTTGAGGCAATAAATCAAGCAAGTTAGTGGAGTTTAGGGAAACTTTCATTTCAGTCCAAATTAGACTTCTATGTTGGTCAGATGACTAATGCTCTAAGCATCATTGTCTATGTCAATAAAATGTCAGTGATTGGTGTGAGTCCAGGTAACTGACTGACTGGCACCCACATAGCTAGGGATGATAAAAGTGTGTTGAGGGGCTAAAGCCACCATCTACTCCCCTTACTGGAATCCCCAGCTCTAAGCAGGGACTGAGAACTCGGTCACGTATCTCCTGATTTTCCAGATATACTTTAGGAAGAATGAGTCCTATTTATTTCTTTAAAAATCTGTGAGTAAGAACCTGTCTTTGGGGAAAGACTCAATGTTCAGGATCTTGACAGGGTGCAAATGTTTTCATACGGCTCTGGTTAATAAAATAAGAGATTTTGGACATGCCCATTCAGATCCATTCTCATGAAAGAGCAATTCTCAACTCCTGGCAACTCCCCATTCTCCATGTATTTTGTGGTGTTTTTTAGAAGTATCTGTTTTTCAACAGCAGTTGAAACAGTAAATCTGAATGATCAATTTTGGCCTCAATCTCTTGACATAGAAATAGTTTCCATTTTGATAATACAGACAGGGTGCTCCAAATGCAGGATTTTAACTGTCTCAAGACTTGAACAACCGTGGATAGATTAGCTTTGAAAAGCAGACAGATCAAGAAACGTGTCTGATGAAGGAGGACTCATATTTGGCATTATACAGTGGCATGTGTCTGATGAGGTAGAGATAGCATTATCAGTAATTGCAATAGTTCTAATTTCAATAGTTTCCGAGGTGTGGAAGAATTGCTTGAAAAGGGGGAACTAGGGTCCAACAGAAGTTTTGGCATTACAGAACTTGCTTGGGGTCATACACAGTTGCCACTTCCAGGATGGCTGGTATGCATGGACATGGACTCTGCCCCTCCACGGTTCCCTAGGCAGCACAATCTGCCCTCCTTGGAGATGCAAAGGGAATAACAGAAGGTGGACCAGAGTGAGGACACCGTGGCCAGTATTCCCCGTACTGGGCTGCTGATAAGCCACACAGTAGCTGCGGAGTGGGAGATATATGATGAGATGTCCGGTGCTGAGCCAGTAAATCATTCCTTTTGGATTAACTTTGCTTGAACTTTGCTCATTATAAACTCATTATAATGCCAAAACACGCCATTCCAAATGTTACCCACCTCCGAGGCACGACCACTCCTCACTGAGCATGTGCTCTAGATTTTTGATTGACTGTACCTTTACATGGAAGCGAGAAACTTTTTCACCAATCAATAACAACAATAAGTATGACTATAGTCACTCAAGCTCCACCTGAATGTAAGGGAAAAGGATAAAAGGGGAGTTACGGAGGAAAGAAGTAGAGGTAAGATTCCATTGTGACTTCTGGGTCAGTCAGTGGACTGATAACCCTTTCCTTCCTTCAGGTCGAGACACAGCCGCAGGAGACTCCGAGGTTGGAGGGAAGTTTCCATCGTAACTTCTGGGATCGGTTGATCGCTTGAAACCCCTTTCCTTCCCTCAGGCTGGGATGCTGCCTGAGGAGACTTGAGACTGAGAGCCCATCTTCTGGGGTGAGTGATGATTGCACTTTTGTACATCAGAGCTAACTAAAAAGTCTCACACTTCAATAGAGAATTTCCTGTACTGACATCAAAAACCTGCTTGTAAATGTTGTATTTGAATAAATTAGGCCATTCGTGAACTCGACTACTTGTTTGGATGGCGATTAGACCTACAGTTGACAGGCTGTCCATGAATCCAGTAATACCAGAGTCGAGTCTATAGTTGATCATACTCCTAGGTTGAGTATGATGAAAAATGAAATGAAATGAAAAATCCTAAAGTTGATTTGCTCCTAGGAAGGTGGTCAGACCTACAGTGGGCAGACTGTTGGTGAATCCAATACTGCCAGAGTCGGACATATGGCTAACACAGTATTTGATAGTTCCTGCTCCCCTCCTCAACCGCTTTCAAACTGCAACACAAGGTAATATTTCCTTGCTGATAAATGCAATTTTGAAGGTATTTAGAATTAATACCAAGCTCTGTTTCTCTTGAAGGATAGTGTCATCCTTGATGGCAACAAATGGAAGAGACATATTAACAAAATGTCAATATATACTTATAAGCAAGTTTTAGCATGTTAAATAAAAAAGACAAAAATTACATTTTGCCCATCCATTCTTCCTTTCAGTTCTTCCATGTGCTGTGTGCTGAATATTTTTATGCAGTTCTACTGACTGGTTGGTTTTTGGGTTTTTCATCTTTACAAATAAATCTGTGACAACGAAGATATAGACTGACTTATCCTATATTACTGGTGTGACACATCAGACTAATCACCACATGCCTGGATTTTACAAGGAAAACAGCTCTGCCACTTGAGAAGCTAGTATACGACCAAATGTGTACACAGAAGGCCTTGGTTAAGGACTGGGCAGGGGAATAACATAGGCCATCTGGTCTTTGAACATAATCACTGACTTATGTGTGACAATGACCAACAAATTCTCAGAGAAGCACTTAAAAAGTCATTGTTTAGCTTACTAGTTTTTTAGTTCAGCAAAACCCCAAAGAGATATTTCATCCAGCTTTAATAAGCTTTGGATGACATTCCTCGAATTTAAGAGGTTGCCTGGGCTGTGCGTTGCAGTGAAGAGTGGAGTGAAGGCATCTGATTGTCTGTAATGGAATTTGCAATGAAAATTGCCACTGATATGTGAAAGACATGTTTCCAGGAAAATTACCATTTACTTCTCTCATTTCAGTTGAAAGCTGCATCTTTTTGCCCCTCTAGATTAGCTATTTAACCAAGAGAGGGCAAGGAACAGAGTTTTACTCTTAAGATAACAGAGAAGGGCAAATTTGTGTTGTCCACTTAAAGAATCACAGATCTAAATATCTAATTCTAGGGCAATGGATTTTGAAGGGCTTTTTCCTTAGGCCAACCACGAAGCATGCATGGAAATTAAAAATAGACCCTACTAAGAAAGAGATTAATAGGTATGCATGTGTATATTTTGACCCACTTTGTTCAGAATAATCTCTGAGAGAAATCTGCTGTCAAAAAAGAAAACAAAAAATTTCCTTGTTAGTAAGCTGCATTCTGGTGTTAAAGACTATATTAAAATTGTTTCAATCTCTGAAAAATGCTTTGTAAACTTTGAACCAGGTTTTGAAGAGCAGAAAATGGCCTGAAAATCCTCATAACATTCATTTTTCTTGCAGACAGCATTTCAATGCATGTTGGTTAAAAAGAAGAATGGAACAGCTTTTTGGCACACAGATCATTTCCTGTAAGAGAATTGACTTAATACCTCTTCGTCTGTAGGAGAGAATTGTTCCCTAACAGCTCTAATTGTGTGAATACATAATTTTAAGCCCGGGCCCTGGGAGTAATGACTCATATGATTTCCCACATGCTGCATATGCCTACCTTTCGTGATGCACTGAAACCCAAGACAGGCTGCTTATAAAGGTCTACAAAGCCAACAAGAGGGTTTAATTTGAGGGTGCTTGTTCTCAGGAACACAAATCAGTACTTTGAAAAAAATCCTAACTTAGCAGAAATTGAGTCCTCTGCATCAGTCGGTAGAGGAAGATATGACAAAACATAGAAGATTAATAGCTAATGGGACATTTTGACACAAACTGTCTCATTGGCAAGGGAACAGAAGCAAGCTGGTAAGTTGAAATCTGAGTAGAAAGTACAACAAGGATGGAGAGGTGTAGGAGGCAGAGACAAATTCCTTCCCTGTTATGTGACAGGTTGGAGATTTTTGTCATCAGTGCTACTGTGCTCAGTGAAGAATTTGAATACAAAATAGCAAGAATGGTAACCAGATTCAAAACAGAAGTACACTACCCAGGTTCAGTTTTGTGTCCGGGGGTAAAGAATAAAATGAATAAAACCTTTACCAAAAAACTTTATCAAAGCAAAAAGTAAAAACTTTACCACAGTAAAATATTATGCCGATCTCATTTAATACAGGTTTCTCAGGCTCAGCACCCAGGCCATCTCACTGGCACAGGCTGCCCAGAGAGGCTGTGGAGTCTCCTCTGGAGCTCTTCAAAACCCACCTCGTTGGGACCCTGTGCCACATGCTCTAGGTGTCCCTGCTGGAGCAGGGGGGTTGGACTAGATGATCTCTAGAGGTCCCTGCCAACCTCAGCCATTCTGGGATTCTGTGATTTCCACATAAACTAAAGTTAAATTCAAATTTCTCATGTAGGAAATGTTCAAACCATCAGGCTTTTTTTCCTCACAGCTTCCAACCAACTATTACCCCATTAACTGCACTGATGTTGAAACATGTTTCTCACCCCCATCAAAGATGTCTATATGTCCTTATAAAATGCAGTACCTTTCTTGTAATTTATTATGCTTTAAAAAAAGAATCAAGAGCAGTTTTAACAAGCTGAAAAGCTGAGTAAAACCTTAAGACCACCAAGATTTAAGATCAATGCTGTTTAAGTTTAATAACACCTTGAAAGTCTATATATCATTCGAATACAGGATTTACATTGAGCATTTATCTTTCCACAATGTACAAATATTCATGAACTGAGAAAGATGGATTTCTATTCCTTGGGAATATCTGAAGAAGGGCTATGTGCAAAACTAGTGTCTCTCTGGTTACATAAGGAGAAAGAGTGGCTCAAGACTTTGTTTTGAAGTGTTGGACCTGTGACTTGATAAGATCTGCTTCATTCTCCCTACAAAATTTGAGACTACTTCATAATCTTTTTATTTATATATATAATAGCAACAGAAGAGTTTTGTAATTACAGAGTTATATGTAACCTCCCATATCACTGGAAATTTAGAATACGTGAGTTTATATACCGCGATGTGCACTCGGTTGACATACAATGCCGATGTCTCCTGACAGGGCAACAACCTGCCATCACTGAGCATCTTGGAGTCAGATTGCTCCTGTGAGCTGAGATTCATCAGTCCTAAATGATCTGAGTTTTGAGTCCAAGAGACTTTTTGATACAGCTTTCTTGATAGGACTTTGGCCTTAAAACCTGTTCATTTATAGGAGAAGGTGAACTGGACAGTATGAATTCTCTGTAGTCTTTACCAGCAATTTCTATGAGAAACATAACAAATAGATGTGAATTAATAAGTAAGAAGGAGTTTGTTGTGGAAAAGGAGAGTTTCTGTCTCCTCTTTGCCAGGCTGCCGACATTAACTCTCATTAACTGTAATTGTTCATGTAAACTGTATTTTAAAAGCCTGGGAAGCTGAGAGAGAGAGGTTTCAGAACCTTAAAGCACAGGCAGCAAAAGTCTGAGAGTGGTGTTTGTGACAGGATTTTATTTCTTCCAATAACTTTATTCATCCCTAAATTGTTTTAAGTAATGAGCAATGATTTTCCTGTGCCTATGTGTCTTCTGTCCCTGGAAAAAAAAAAAAAAAAAAAAAAAGGGAGTAAATATTGATAAATGCCTCCCTATCTGAATTGTTGACTGGAGAAAAGCACACATACTTTTTAGAGAAGTACACTTCCACTTCGAAATGTGAATTAACAAAAATATTGCGGAGACCCATGCTGTTTATTGATTCCAATAACAAGATTCTCACTTTAGTAGTAAATTTAGTAATCATTAGTACTACTTTTCTATTTTTCTGAAAGCCAGACAAGACACACTGCTTCTGGACTTCCAAAATTGAATAGTGGAGTTTCCGTTTTTTACCTCGCCACAACACTAGAGTTTCATGCAAATATGGGCAGTTCATATAGCTTCTCAGTAGCTTTCAACAGAATTTAAGTAATTGTAAATTTTCTTCTGCTGTTCTTTCAGATCTTTATCATACTGAATAACTTTTGTAAGCAGAAGAATACAAAGGTTATGTTCTAATCATTTAAGTGAGGGAACAAAATTCTGTTTCCTCAAAACAATTTAATAAATTGAGGGAACAAAAAGTATTGTTTTGGAATAGTTGTTCCACAAATTGAGCTGCTTCTGGGTGTTACAACTATAGCAACGAGTTTCTCATCAATGAAACAGATATGATTCTTTTGTCTCTCTACATAACCATTTACTATTACCTTCCATCCTCTTTTCTAATCGCGGAGTTATAATTTAGGTTTGGGAAGCTATGGACAAGCTCATCTAAATTTCACTCCCTGATAAAATTTACAGGTTGAAGTAATAATTTTTTCAGACATAAGCTCAGCTGGCATTTTATAACTCATATTCATTCAAAATTAAGTGGACATCTGTTTTATTAGCCAATATACCTGTATCCAGGGCTCTTCATTTTCAGTATTACTGAAACTGTGAAAGCTGTGTAATTTATTTTAGGATAACCCTCATGACACCAACATTACACAAAGCTCCAAATCCAGGAGTGCTTTCTCTACAAAATTAAAAACTAGAAATTTTACAGTTCTCGTTATCTCAAACTCCTTTGCTAATTTTGTTAAATGGCACAGGCCTGAGTCTCTTGGATGCCTTAATTTTAATCGTAGATTAAATATAGCAAGTATGCCTTATTCACTGTCCTTTTCTTCTGAATCTGGAGAAGGACAGCTGTTTTTTCAGCCCATACTATGTGATGACACAATTAAGAGAAAAGCAGAATTAAGTTCATAAATGAACTTATGACAGGCAGTCATAAATGTCTTCTCATGAAGTCCTTTTTATGTGAAATATAATTTGTTTTTCAACTGCCATTTTCCAGTTTGCTTTCACTGTCTCTCTTCGGATTGTTTATACATTTGCTACAGCCTAGAGCATGTCTTGGGATCAATCATCACTTCTGATATTGGCCTTTCTTCTCTCCAATGCTCGTTCTTTGGCCTTTTCTCAGTGCAGAGATATATTCCTACACAGACCAGATGGCTTCTCCTGATTATTAGTGAAAATGTCAGCCTAAATGGAGAAAGAGTTGCTCCCTTTTCTGATATCGGTTATTAGAGTCCCCAGTAGAAAATGTCTAGAATCTGTCTGTCAGATTTCTTGGAAGATGTCCGCATGTTTGTTGAGTGTTGATCACATACATTCTCATGCCTTTCCCTACCCTGACTATTCTCCTTTTTCCTACCCTCTCCACAACTGCCTTTCCCTAATGTGCAATCTGGTTGTTCACCCAAATGATCGCTTTTTATCTTGTCACCCTCCAACGGGCCACCTTTGAAAACACAGTCAGCTCCAGGATCTCTTTTCCTCCAGCTTGTCCTTAGATTTTTTTTCTTTATTTCACCCACTTACATCTCTTCCTTGGGCAAATCTTTCTCTCCTCTTTTCTTGATGAGGGTAGTCTCCTTTTTAGCCCAATTTTTTAACAAAATAAGTCTTCTTGATTGTACTGTCTAGTTGCTGGTCAATCTACTGTTTCTTTTTATGCACCAGTTGCTACTATTTTCTTACTCTTCAAGGAATTCTTTTAAACTCATTTATTCTGTTAACCTGATTTTTTTTGCTAGTCACAAAGTGTTCTTTAGGAAGGCTGATTAGTAAGTGCACCTTCTGGGCATGAGGCATATAAAGCACTGGATTTGCATTAGATATTCACTTTTCACAAACTGTAGTGGAATCAGACTTGATCTGTTATAGACAAGGGAGTGTCACTGACCTGAAGGGACAGCTATACCAGAGCAGGGAGTGTGTAACACCTTGGAAATACCTAACTGATCTCCCTTCCAAAGCAGAAAACAGTCCAGAGGAACTGAGTCTCTGATAGATGAG
Source organism: Crypturellus tataupa (assembly GCA_034781795.1). NCBI lineage: Eukaryota > Metazoa > Chordata > Aves > Tinamiformes > Tinamidae > Crypturellus > Crypturellus tataupa. The sequence goes on from JAWLRI010000873.1 coordinate 2,348,508, forward strand.
TGATGTGAATATTGTCTGCAATATTGGTTTGACTGAACTGGTATGAAATATTTAAACTCTGCATTGCCTCAGGCAATAATTTTTAGGGACAAGTAAATCGTTATAAAAGGTAGGATAGTGTTGTGGCAGAGTTATCAAACGTCCCCAATAAGTGTGTAAATATATCACAGAATCACAGAACGGTTGAGGTAGGAAGGGACCTCTAGAGAACATCTAGTCCAACCTGCTGCTCCAGCAGGGACACCCAGAGCACAGGGCACAGGGTGGCATCCAGGCGGGTTTGGAAGATCTCCAGAGAAGGAGACTCCACAGCCTCTCTGGGCAGCCTGTGCCAGGGCTCTGTCGCCTGCACTGGAAGGAAGTTCTTCCTCACATGGAGGAACTTTTGATGTTTTAATTTATATCCATTACCCCTTGTCCTGTCACTGGCCACCACAGAGAAGAGTTTGGCCCCATCTTCTTTACATTCTCCGCTCGTATTGATAAGATCCTCTCTGAATCTTCTCTTCTGAATGAAGGACATGTAATATATATATATCTATATATATATGTATATGTGTATATATATATATATATGTATCTTACATGCACATCCCTATGCATCAAAATGAAAAAACTGAAAGTTTCAGCCAGGTGATAAAGCACATTGCCGTCTGTCTTTGAAATTCCTGAGCTGGGAGCTTTAATTCACTACCCTCTTTAAAATCTCAAGCCTCCAGATCTAAGAGCTTCCCACCCTTCCTAACCTCCACAATCAAATCAGAATATGCCTCTCATGACAAAGCAACCAAGCCTATCATGTGCTGCAGGTTTGACACACTTATTTCTTCAGATTCTTGCATATGGAACCTGCAAACTTAGCACAGCTAGCAAGTAGGTGTTTTATCCTGATTGCGGCGAGCTATTTCAGAGAACCAGGTAATGCCCTTCTTGAATGTATAACACTGACCTCTACAGCCAGCTGATCCAAAAGTGTTAGTGTTATCCCATTGCGGCTTGGTCTTGCCCGCAGGAGTCCCAAGCAGGTTCTCGCATATAGACACAGAAGGCAGAGTTGTTTCCTTGTTTTTAATGTTGTTTCAAAATTAACAGAAGTGGCTGCAGAGCCCAGCCAGCTGTGTATATTTACCATGAGGAGTAGGCTTTCTGATTAGCTAATGCAATCTCGATTGCATGTGTTTCCACTAGAATTGGATTTGGATGAATTCTATTATGTTGTCAAAGTGTTATTTTTACAGAATATTCCCTTCTGGCTTTAATTGCTCTCCTTCACCGTGCACATACTATTAGCCTGTTTGTATTCCACCTACTGTTATCTGACATTATTTCATGGATGGAGTAAATTCCCAATAAAATGTGCATGAAATTAACTACCCTCTTTCTCTCATTAGCGGTAATAGCACTTGCAGCAAATGATTCCCCATCCAGTAAGATAAAAAAAAAAAAAAGCAAAAAATAAAAAAGCCAAACCTGATTTTATTAGGAAGCTCCATTTCCTCTACAATTCTTGTAAAACTGACATATGAGTATCTGAATAAATGGGTTGCTGTCTGTGTATTCCATACATATGACTATTCACTCTGGCATGTTGATTTGATTTACTAATTGCAATCATTTCAGTATTTCTTCTCTACAGTAAAGTGCTTTTCGGAGACAGATTGTCATTTTTTCCCCTCTCCCAGTAAGAAATGATAGCCAAACAACCAAACCTGGGCAATTTGCAAAGGAAGTTTCTGATTCCGCTTTGCTCCAAATTTATATTAATATATATGAGACATTGCAAGAACTGAAAATATTTTATTAATCTTCTAATACTTTGTGGCAGAATAAGTTTTGCATTTAGATGACAAGGGGGATGGGAGCTTGGGGAAATCATCAAGCCTTGTAGATTGTAAGACTTAGAGAGAGCAATAGCATATGAAGGCGGGCACAGAGGCTTCAAAAAGGGAGTCACGTTCTGCTGCTTCCACAGAAGTGTCTCTCAGTCTGGTAATAGCCAACACCTTAGCTATTCCCTAGATATACCTGTGCCTGCAGATCGCAGTCTCCTCCTCAAGCAAGTGAAGTGCAGGTGGAGATGTCTATCTAGCAGGACCCTAAAGGAGTGTGGAGACGTGTTCTTGGCTCTGCTCTATTTCTACTACATGAGAGCTTAATACTCTTGGGTTTTGCTCTGGTGTACCCCGGGCTACACATTGCCCAGGTCCAGATCGCAGACACATAAAAACAAGCAATATACCATATAAAAGTAGAAAATAAGATGAATAGACCCAGAGAAATGGGGAGGCCAATAATGAGGAAGAAAACAACTTCTAGGCATCATGATTTACAGTTTGGCAGTGGCTTGGAGCATACATTGGAGCATATGGGGCTTTGCAAGCACTGCTGTCACATGACAGTTTTTTCAGAATATAAACAGGAGATACTAGAGAAGCTGGTTCATGACAAAGTGTTTATTATTTGAACCAGCCAAGTGAAGTTATTTGTTTAATGAAATGTTCACTGCTGACAAGCTTAAAAACACATTTTTTCCCAATGTTATTAGGGCTAAAAATGTATCTACAGCAATGCCAATAATACCGTGTAGAACAAAAGCTTTAACATCTCGCAGAAACTCGTTAACTGAGAAGTTTCTTGGAAGACGACATCAAACTTTCACAAACAATCTCAGATCTGTTAGTAGAAAAAATAGTTTGGTTTAATTTTAATGAGAAGAAAACAGCAGAGAGTTTCATTTGCAAGAACACGCTCTGACAGAGCAGACTGCCCTGCTGCTCGGCCCACGGCCTGCTGCAAAATCAGCCACTCACATAGGGATTCTCATGGGGTTTCACTTGAAGGAAAAAAAAAGTTGAAAATAATTGAGTCCTGTATAGTGCTAAGTGCTAGTTTGCAAAGCCTTAGCACGATCATGTTATGTTAAGTCCATGGGAACTGAAAGTGCTAAAGCAGATGTGTTTTGAGGTTTAATCATGAAATCATGAGACTAACACAGTCGACTCCAAATTCCAGCTTTGAAGCTGTTTCAGACCCTGAACTGTGATGAACAAATTTCAGTGGTGCATTGAATCCTACCCGTGAGTGACAAGCTTCCTCAGTCAGGTGGTTAAACTGAATCGAGTTTTTCCATGTTACCAGAGCAACACAAAATTTAGCATGAAAAGGATGACCCAATATTTTAGGTTTGATTTTCTTCCCTGAAAAGTACAAAATAATACTTATTTTAGCAGAATTTGTTAACTGGAATGTGCATTCAAAGTGCTAAAGAGAAGCAGAGGTTTTCTACTTGATATCAACAATTTATTATTGCAGGTAAATATTTAATGTTCCATATGGAATGGCAATTGAAAACAGTGTTACAGCAGTAAGCTAATAGCACCAGGTCAATACAAACTTGCTGATTCCTTAGGACATGAGCCAATAGTCACCCCTTGCAGATAGATGTCGGGTGATTATTTTTAGCTCTCCAATAATCAGTGCATTGATCCTTGGAAAGGGGCTTCTAGGAACGGATTCAGACCTTCCCTCTGCTTTTGGTCTCAGTTTCAAAGTCTTGAGCCAGAATTTTACTCATTACACAAGGTTCCTGCATCACATTAAAGTTCACTAGAAAAGAGATTGTCCTGCACTTGTTTAAGTATCATGGTGACAGGATTGCTATGCATGCATAAAACAAATGGAGTAACGTTAATATATACTGTGATGCTCCCTTACCACATTGGCCTCATTGGCAAACCAATCTGTAAGCCTAAAGCTGCAGGCTCAGGGAGACAGAGTTTTAGTGTAGGAAGGGAAACCTGTGCTAAAAGATAATAATACTGAATTACAAGTTTTCTGTGATGTTCAGTGAAACCTTGGAACCTGCGAGCACATACATTATGTCCATAGACAATATTAGGTCATACACTCTCACTAATGTCAGTGTTCAAAATTATTTGGGGTAATTCATGATAGACATTAGACAGTAGTTTTTGAATAACTACTTTCAGTTATGTACTGTGTAACTTCACTAAGTCTATGTGCATTTCAGTCTTATCTGTTTTGTTTCTTTGTTATATCACATAGCATCATAAATATTTCTGTGAAATAAAATAGCAGCATAAGATTCATTTCTCAAATAAACCTTTTTAAAAAAAGATTATTTAAGAAAAGAATAATTATTAATACGTACAGTAAAATAAAAAAAAATGGCTACAGGATGTGCTGTCTGTGAAAGAAGATTGGCTTGGTACCTCTTCCCTAATCATTTTTAACAGACTGTAGATGGCTACTAAGTGCCCATTTGTCCTTGGAAATGAGTGTGACAGAAGAGGTTAGAAAATGTAGTTCTTCTTTAAGGAAGTTTTTGCCTAATGAGAATGCCCAATGAGAAGAAAAAATAAATTAAAAAACCCCAAATGAATCCATTTGAGAGAATGAAGAGCAATAAGAAGAAACAGGGTACCCTATAAAAATGAGCCAGTCAAAAATCTCAAGTTTATAAACCTAGTACTTTTTCTCGGGGATGAGAGAAAATCCTTTGTTTAAGAGAAAAATTTCTTCTGATCTTCCCCCCCCCCCCCTTTTTTTTTTTTTTTCCTTTTTTCAGTCAGTATGACGACTTAGACAGCAGAGATGCTAAAATAGGAACTTCTAGAAAGATTACAGAGAGGTGACTTAAGGGAATACAAGAATTTCCTTAAATACAGTCCTGTAAATGTTAAATAAATCCTGTAAATAAAAACAAATGACAGAAAATGAAAGACATCCCTGATCTCTTTTTTCTTCATTGTCTGCTTGGGGGAATCTGTGTGTGTATAAATACACACGTGCATGTACACAGGATGCATCAAATCTTCTGTGTGGCATGGCATTTCTTCCTGGAGACTTTTTCACTTGGTTAGTTGCTTGATTAGTTAGTTATCCAGTTGCTCAGGTTCACAGAGATGAATGTTCCCGTCACAGACCTTCTATCAGCATCCTTGAATCCTATGAATCTGCTGTTACACCTTCAAATGAACAAAGGAAGAAGGATAAAAACATACACACAAACAAAAAACAACAAAAACAAATGAACAAACAAACAAACAAAGCAGAACGCATCAACCAAAAATAACAGAAGTTTGTGACCGATTCACAGAAAATGCAAGATGAAAACCTGAAGGAAAATAATTCATAGACCCCTCACATAGTTTGCCAAAGTGGATCTAGCAAGCAGCAGTCCCTCAGGGATCATTGTGTCCCATTCCTCCAAGTCACATTTCTTCTTTTACTTTTTGTTTTCTGTTATTGTTTCTGATCTCTTTTATTTTTCCTTCTTATTTTGCTTCCCAATTTACTGGACTTTTTTTTGGTTGGGGTTAAAAATTATTTTACAGCTTTGAACATATCTTTCACACTTCCATGTTTTTTTCTTCCAATAAGGAATTTCAAGAGGTAATTCTTAATGTTAAATATGCGTAGGGAGAAAACGAATGATAAAGACCATTGTATTTTGCCTCACATTCCTTTGCAAAATGCCTTTAAAATGACCATCTGTATAATATAGTTGGTCCTACTTCATTTAAACTCTGTTCCTGTAGATGAATAAGTAGAGATTTGAATATAAAACATCACTGGAAGAGAAGATAGCCATATATTGACTTTGGTAAACAAAAGAGAAATGACAAAAAAATATTTGAAGGCCAAGTGAGTTTGTTAAATGCTCTAACAGAGTTACATTTTATCATCCAGGGAATAAGTTTGCAAAAAGAGACCTAAATGAATGACAGACCATAAATCATTACCTGTCACCCTGCCTAAATTCATTTTGGTGAAATTGCTATGAAGAACTATGGATTCTGTAGCGTCCAGGAAGAAATTAAATTATATAGTACTTTTTTTGACAAGTCAGGTACATTCATTAAGATTAATTATTGCTTTTCATTACAGTACTTGAATTCTCCTACGAAGTACATCATTGACTTGTATTGTAAAAATGACTTTAACCTTAACTGAAAAATGTTAATGCAATATATACCTAGAAAGAGAAGAGGTACCCAAACATGCAAAAGATCTGAATATATCTTTATTCTCTACAGTTAAGTAAGACTGAATTTTGAGGAGTGGAAAATATCGTTTGTAATCAAAATTCTTCATAATGGTGACAGATTTATAGCTGATTGTTATTTGAAGAGAATAAACTGACACTGCTTGGAATTTTTTGGAGCAAAAGATGAAAAACCATGCACATGATTTGAAGTGAGAGAAAAATTTGCTGAGCACTGAATATGGGCCCAAAGAGGTGGTCAAATCTCTGTGCTTGGGGAAGTTTAAAATCCATCTGGACAAGGCCCTGGGAAAACTAACATAAACTTGAAGCTGGGATTGCTTTGAGCAGGGGGTTGGAGCTGCTGACCTCCAAAGGATTCTTCCAAACAAAATTATTCTATGATTTTTCCCTAAGTTGAATTAACAGAATTTCTTCCTGTGGACAAGGCAATACTTGCTGACGTTTTCAGTAGGAATTTGCAACTATTACCAACTATTATTACTAATGTAAGTGACATATGTATAGAAAAGTGCAGTACCACAAATAGTATTTTAGAGCTTTTTTTCCCCCCTCATTTTCTATATACATAGCAAGCTAGTTTTAAGCCAGACAAGACTTTACCTGATCTGCAAAGCCCTTAACTAGCCAGACCATTTGCAGTAATGTGTGTTTCTCTGAATGATGACTCATACCATACAATTGGTATGGATGTTGGTAGTAAAATCTTCAGAAGTTTTCTTCTTTCTTAAAATGAACAGGATATAGGCCTACTTATTTGCTTTCTGATTTGAATTTTCAAATTGTTCTTTGCATGGAAAAGGACAAATTTCTGTTTGTTTGTTTGTTTGTAACAGATGAAAATAAGATCTAATCTCTGCAGTACTTGCAACAAGAGGATCAAATGGGAAATGGTGACAATTTTAGGTAGATTAAATACCTGTAAAATTAGAGGGTTTTTCTTTTGCTTCCGGCATTCATTGCTATGAAGCCTCATGACATAGGTAGAATCACAAGAAGATTCTAATATCTATAAATCTTTAATTAATGATTAAGTATACTCAGATGCATATGATTAGTTTGTAAGCAAAGTGAATATTACAGACTGTTTGTTGGAAAGTCTCATGCAGACATAGCAGTGATCTGTCCAGATACTGATGAAATCAGGATGTGATAGGGCCTTTCCCCATGTTCCAACCTCTTTTGACTCCATTTCTTAATGTTGTAGTGTCGTGGCTTCTCAGATCAGGAAATATGATTAAGAAGTAGTAGTCTATACCTTGACTTTGTTTTCGAAGTTTTATTATATCTCTCCTTTGATTTGGTCTCTGCCTTAATTAAAACATAAGATCTGACTGAACTGCTTTCCAAATATATCTTAAATATAGAAGAATGCGAGCTGTTTCCAGAGCTTAATGAGGAGAATAATGATGTGACATTTTTGATGTTTTTTCTTCTATTATTATTCTTTTAATCATTCCAAGGAGAAAAATCATCTGTGCAGATATTTTATCTTTTATATGTGGCATTGACCCTAACTGCTAACACAGGGAAGCAAAGTTCATGTCCAGTGCAAGCCAAGGTCTGGGCATGGACTGTTTCATAACCCTAAGCCATGGTGAGAAAAACATTTGAAGGCCACGGCTTTTAGCTTATGCCACATGCTGCTGAGGAGAGGCAAAGTAATCAAATGAGGAGGAATCTTACTGACCTGGCCTAGTTTTCACACTGTTACCCAGTTCCTGGCTTCTTCTAGAGCTCTTGGAAAATGTTTTGGAAAATGTTGGACTTCTCATATCTGACTATGCCAAGACAAGCATCTGCATCAGTGTCAGCTGCATAGGCTTCTACCACCACTGATGAACTGTCACTGCAATTTTGGAATCAAATCATCTGACCACATGCAGACATCTACCTTGAGATGAGATGAATGAGGCAAAATTCTCCTTATTAAAATAGTCTCTCTTTTGAAGTGAGCAGCTCAGAGATCCTTGCCTCCATTTTTGACACTCACATTTTACTAGATGAATCCCATCACAGAGGAAAGAGGCTTCATGTGGCAAAGCAATCTATGAGGCACATCAAAGAACAGCTAGGATCCCCCTCACCCTCCTTCCCCTGCCCAAGCCTATGAATCCACCACCAAAATGTAATATTACCTAACTGACCACAAGAATCACTTAGTGTGTGACATTTATGAGGAAAGACTAAGCAAGCTGGGCCTGTTTAACCTGGAGAAGAGAAGACTGAGAGGAGATTTGATTAACATGTTCAAGTATCTGAGGGGTGATTGTAGAGAGAATGGGGTCAGGCTCTTCTCCGTGGTGGCTAGTGACAAGACAAGGGTAATGGGTGAAAATTGAACCACAGGATGTTCCACCTCCATGTGAGGAAGAACTTCTTTCCTGTGAGGGTGACAGAGCCCTGGAACAGGCTGCCCAGAGAGGCTGTGGAGTCTCCTTCTCTGGAGATCTTCCAAACCCGCCTGGATGCCACCCCGTGCCCCGTGTCCTGAGTGTTCCTGCTGGAGCAGGGGGTTGGACTAGATGATCTCTAGAGGTCCCTTCCAACCCCAACCATTCTGTGGTTCTGTGATTCTGTGATCATTGACCAATTTAACTTTTCCCTCAGGGAATCACAAATAAATCATCAAAGAAGTAAAAGGAATCAATAAGAAACAGCATGATTGCTCTTAACCTTCTCTCTCAGCAAAACAAGCACACAAACACGCACACACTCACTCATTCTGACAAATATATATTCTCTCTGTGTATTTTGTAATTACATCCAAAAAAAATCTGGTGCAAATTGTACCTGACAGTTTTTTTCCATAACACATCTAGACATCCAGATTTACGATTATCTCCGTGATGTCAAGACTAGATAAAGTAGAATGTTTGATTGATAACAAGCAATTGAACATCACATCAAACAGAATTATAATACTCCAATACACACGCTTTCTCTCATCCCAGTCAATACAGATCACACTGTGAATGTATTAAGAATGCCAGATGCATTGATCATTGTCAGTCCAACAAAGAAACATCGTGCTGTGGATATTGAAGTAAATTGCAAATATTGTAAAATAGATTATAGTTATTAGAACAATCATTTTGGATTTTCTATTTGAAAATATTGTAAATTTCACATCTCATTACCTTCTCTTTTACATTATTTAAACGCCAACCAGAGGTGAAATAAATATTGAGCTAAAAATTTGGTGCAATAAGCACATTGTGCTTCCAAACTTATAAACTTGTTTCCTTCTAAAAGGTAGGAAACAACCATTTTCCTTTTGCACTTATGACTTCAATTTCTAACGATAAACAAATGCAACAGCGTTTATCATATGCATGCAGGCAATGCAATTGTGTGCTGATGGAGACCAAGGTTTGTGAATCTTTTTAAACCTTTTTATGTCCTTATGGTTATTTGTTCAGGTTGTAAATGTGCAATTTCCTGAATGACTATTCAGCAAATGCACTGCCTACGTTGATCTCATAGATATGCCAAAATAGAGTCAATCCTTAAAATGTGTTTAGATGCACTAATGCTTATTAAAAAGATATAGCTTTGGCTATCTGTAGATCTTAAGGGATTATCTTCCTTGAGGTTTGTAAATGGTTGGGGAGTAGGAAGAAAAAAGGGGAAAGAGATCTCATCTAGATTTTCCATATTACTGTTGGCCCCCAAAAAACTGTAGGGAAATATACACAGACATTGTGAACACAGTGGCAGCACTTCCCATATTATCCAGCCAAAGTAGAAGTGATTAAAATCAAAAGGCATATTTAAATCTTGACACATTTGTTTTCAGCCTCAGTTGAGTCAATATTAATTAATAGGTACATATGTATAACATATATATATGCTTGTATATGTATGAAAAAAATCCAACTAAAATGTGAGTTTTAAATGTCAAAACATGTTGTTCTAGCATGGTCCAACACTGATCAGCCTCTCTGACAGCTGGAGTGCCTCACAGGAGTTTTGGTTTGAATGCTTCAGGCTCCTAATCTCTTCTGCAGCTTTGACTTTCCAGATGGACACAATTCCCAGGATATGCCATAATCTTATGACTCTAGGGTTTAAACAAAACAGTTGTCTGCATTGTATTGTACAGTGAGTGTAATTCAGGCCAGGAATCTGACCTGCTGTAATTATAAAGGGTAGGAGACACTGACTTTCAACTTCCATGAAGATGGATGTCCAGAAGACTGCAAATTAATACTGAGTTGCTACAAAATATTTCAGCTCAGTGTAAGAGGACAGGAGTGTCAAGTCACATTCAAGCCATAAGACACAAACCAAAACAGAGAAAGGGGAAGAAGATTGAATTTACCTTTTCAAAGGTGAAAAAAGTAACGTTGGTAATATTTTCTATCTAAAAACAAACAGAAAGACACCAGTGAATTTCCCAGCATCATTTATTGCAAAACCAACCATCTCTCAAACATATATTGCTTTTTGATATTTTCAATTCCGTGACTTCTGGACAGCTGGCAGAAAAAGGCAGTGAACAGCCTAAATCAATGAGCCTTTCAAGCCTTTAATCAATCTTGCAGCAGTAGCAGCATTACACTTTCTTGCTGTGAACAGTGATATACTTTTCCCGATTTTTTCTTTTACCTCACTTTTTCTCTCTCTTGCACATACCTTAACACAAACTCATGTTCTCCCCTTTCAACAGACCTTCCCTTCCCTTCCCTTCCCTTCCCTTCCCTTCCCTTCCCTTCCCTTCCCTTCCCTTCCCTTCCCTTCCCTGCCCTGCCCTGCCCTGTTTGATGGAAAAAGAATAAGGTTTTGTACAGAAACTGTATGTAACTATTTTGAATAGATCAGAACTCAGAGGGCAATTAAAGCACTATGGAAGGTTATTAATGCCATCTCCTGAGTTTTTGCAGGAGGGCAGTGCTATATTTTCTGGATGCACAGGTTGAATATGGCAAGAGTTTACTGCTATTTGGAGACACGCTTCTCTTGCTATCATGAATTATTAGCTTATTTATTGTTCACTGGGTTTGATTTTCTTCTTTTTTTTGTTATATATATATCTCCTGCTGCTTCATTTTCCACTTGATGTTTCTTCTTAAACCAGTCACATGAAATGCTGACACTATCAAGCCCCCAGCTCAGCTGGGGGACAGACCAGGGGCCATTCTGGTGACTACTGGTGGGTATTCCCTGGTGCAGGGCAGGATCCTGGTCAGGATTTCAGCCTATAGAGCCCCCTGGCATATCAATATCATGCAGTGCCCATCCTTACTTCTGGAAAGAACAGCTCTTCTCAGTGTGAATGAAATTATTCTCTTTTCTTCCTACTCTTTTCCATCCTTAAATAATGTACCAAACTTTCAGGCTTTCCTGTTCCATAAGAGGAATCAGAGTCCCAATAGGAAGTAAATTACAAACCCCAACTCATTTCAGGTAGCATCCCAATATTGATTTATAGATGAAATCAGGGGGATAAAGGTGTAAACTCTGTAGTACTTCATGTCATTCCAAAGGTCTCTAATTTTCTTTTTACTATAGTAGTTCTTTAAAAAATAATTTAAATAAACTGTTTATATAGTTGATTCATTATTTAGATTTGCTGTTGTCCTCCAACAGTACTAAGCATCTTCTACTTCTGCTTATATCTCCCTTTTTAAAACCTTGTAGGCTGCTTTGCACAGAAGAAATAACCATAAAACAGGGTTGTTTAGAGGTCTACTGACAACAGCATAAATATTTATATGTGCCTCTTATTGAAGATTTTCACTGAGTCCAAATGCATGTATAATGCAAAGATTTATGTATTTTCATATGAAAGGCCCAAGAGAGATGAGACAGTTTCATGTTGTCTTTCATTTAATACAGTGGGTTTGAAGGCCAATGCTCCTCTATTTTGCCTTTGAAGAATTGTATTTGTGTTGGCTTTTTGTATTTGCAGATAGGACTTGGTCGTAAAGATACTTCAGAGCACTATCCTACTGCAGGAGACCTAGTTTAAGTCCTAATCTAGACGAAACGCAGAAAGGTTAGTGGTCTCGTCATGCTCTCTAGTGGCTACTTGTCTGCTGAGCAACTGCCCTGCTCAGGAGAGGACCAAGCCTAGGGTATCAGTGCGTGGAGACCACACTAGCTGAAGCACAAATGAAAAAATCAATGTTCTTTTGGATTGGCTGTATTCACCTTTAGCCATGGCTTAATCTCTCACATAAAAGAACTAGAAAAAAACATCTTACCAACAGTCAAAAGAGTTTTGTTTCAATAGTTTCATCTCTTGTCTTCTCTTGGCTATATTTCCTTCACTTAGAATCTAAAATCAATAATAATCAATTTGGCAAAAAAAAAAAAAATGGATAGTAAATCCTGGGACTGTTTAAATAGTTACCTCAACTTTATTCAAAAAGTGCAAAGAAAAGAACTAATGAGGTTAGTGGGAAAGTCTGCCTTACTTCAGTAGGCTTTGAACCATGCCGTCAGGGATACTCATTTTTTTCACAAACAGTAAATTTAATGAGTTTATAAAATAGTATGGCACACTGGACAGTATAGACAGACTTTTTTCATCTATTTTAGCATTACAGATTTGTTACTGAGTGGATTGTTGAAATTCAGAAATGCAGGGTGGGTTCTGTATCCGCGGGATATAGAAACAAAATTTTATGGGGCAGTTGAAATGTTTTAAAACTATCAACAAAATCTTTGGTTCGAGTTCAGAGCGGTAGTTCAGATCAGATTTACTTTATTAATCAAAATAAAATGCCATGGAATTAAACATAGATTCATCAAAAACAAATGAATCACTCTTATGATCATACCTCTAGCAGAGAAAAAGTAAGATGACGTTAGCTTTACTTGTCACGGTTACTTCAGAAAGATGTGAAAATATCACACTAGCAATGTGGAGGACCATAGTGACAGATCACTTTTTCTGTCAGATCCTGGACAGTGGGGAGACCCCATTTCTCCTGCCTGCTGTAGAAGCCCGTTAACACATTCCCTTTAATTCTCAGAGGAGAAACCTCCACCATTTCTGTATCACTTTCTCCTGGCACGTGTCTGCTAGGAAAACTCCCTTTCTCTGCGGGTCATGACTGAATGGGTTTTACATACTCTTGTTCCCCCACAGTGGGAGTGACAGGTTTAAGAGAAGAAAAGTGATGCTTTGCATTTGTGGGCTGTAGGTGGTCAAGGGAAACAAAAGCCCTTGTAGAAGTTTTATACGAGATACACAGATGGCTTCGGGGGTGTGGCAGACTCTGTTCATGTTACAAGGATGAAAGGAGCCAAAAAAGATTTGTGACAGATGCTCTCAAGCTATGGAGTATTTAAAGAGGATTGCTCTAACTTCATAAATGTTAGAAATGTTGCCTAACTAACTTCAGGGTTTTGTCAGTAGCTGCATTCTGAGATAAATTATATATGGGAGACGTTTCATTCAAGACTGAAAAGCCTTTGAAAGGCAATTAGTGTAGTTCTCAATTTTAAAGCAACTTCATTTCCAAGACTTTTGAAGATCATTCTCCAAGGGAGAATGCTAAGGCTAAATGGCAAATCAAAGTAAGTTTCAGCAATTTATAAAAATAATAGCCCAGATTGGGAAAGAGGGAGTCTCTCTGAAGACTCATTGCTATTAACAATGTATTAACAAGAACAAATTCTTTGGAGGTCTAAAAGTGCATAAAGCCAGCATGGATCATCTTTCTGGAAGACAGATGACCCGCAAGTAGATGCATAGGGGACGGTGATTTTATGATGAATTTCCTAATAAATGATTTTGCTCTAGATAAATTGTTCCCAACTTCAGGAAAGCTTGAGAACTTTGACAGAGACAGTGGAGTAGCTACTGAATCAAGTCAGATTCACAGAGGATTGATGGTAGTTTTAGATGAGGCCCAGACATGAAGGATGGCACTATGGGATCCTGCTTCAAGGGAGACAGCAACTTAGGATGCTGTAAGGAAATTGGAAATGCAGTTGTCCTAAAAGTGAAATAAGAATATGCCTGAAATTTAAGAAAAAAAGATTATTAACAAGTATGCTAAAGAGTCTGTTTTCTGAAACAAAGACAGTTTTAGCCAAAAGTAAGCTAAGAAGCTGAGGTCTTGTTTCCCGATGGAAAGCCTCCAAGGAAGACTCAAAGAGCAATAGAATCTTTTTATTTATTTATTTGTTTATTTTCAATTGACAGATACAAAATGCATTTTCTTTGTACATTATACTGGCCTCCCAGATTCTGCCTCCTTATCTTTTGTCTCTCTATTGAGCTCATTTGGGGTTGAGCTCTTATAGTCTAGGCCATACAGATGCTACTGAACTTGGGACCAACTGTAGTCCTTTTTAATTTGGATGGGATCATTCTTCTCCAGAGCAGCTGCCTTTGAGACGGCTGCATGCTGTGAAAGGGGAAAACCATGACAAAATGTGAAGCTGGAAAAGAGTTTTGTTAAATATGTTATTAAAAAATGTAGTTAACTTCAGCAGGGAAGAAATATTCTGTCAGACTCTCAGGTCCGATTCAAGTTGGTGCTAGTTTGGAAACTGGAAAATTTGATTTGTAACTACTCACTGAGAATAAAACAATTTAAGAGCATTCTGCACTCTGGAAATGTGAATGTTTATGTATTAGGGGTCTTGACTGTCAAAAACAAAGATTCAAAAACTTGGGAGAGAGAATTGTCTTTGTAGTCCCAGTTTGATTCCTACTTCTCTGACTGGCAAAACTAAATGGTAAGAGTGATGCAACGTTTAGGCCAGATATGCTGAAGCGTGATTCCCTAGAAACAAAGATGAGAAAACTGCAGAGGATTCTGCTTGCTTGAGAAACACTGGGCAGATCTTCAACACGGATGCACCAATATTTTCTTGGAAATATTTTTGCAGCTTGTTAACTCCTTGCTGGGAAGACCTACTCCAGGTCTCTCCAACCAAAAGCAGACTTGGGGCATGAGTGTGCCTCTTGCTGCAGGTGAGTCACCTGGAGAATTCATCATTCCGTCAACATATCGAGTGAAAGGACAATTGCAGTTTATACTGTGCACTATTACTGTAATAGACTCGTTTGGGCACATGCTTCAAAATGTTGTGCCTGAGGCGGTGGATTGTTGCATTGTTCACTGGTTATTTCTATTGCTTACTTCCCTGCTGGATGCATGTTTACAAAAGCTAATTAGAGTGGACTGTGCTATTAAGAGTGTTAGACTTTAAAAGGAGAAAGCTTGCTGTATAATCTCTTTGCCTCAAGAGTATTTGAGCAAAGATTACTCCAGTGGACCTAAAAGGAGCCAGCAGGAACAATCTGAGCAATTATTTTAACACAATCAAACATTCAAATCCCCTAAGTGGTAGTGTGAAGTCTTCCCATGCTGGCTACCTGATACTGGATTACATAAAAGGGAGATTTCTTTGTGTGTGCACCACATCACTCCAGGCTATAGTTTGTTGCGGAACACTGGGCTTTATTTCAAGTTCAGTTTCAATATGAATAACATTTATAGCAGAAATCTCTGGGTTTTTTTTTACTTCTTTTCCTTTCCAGTCTCCTCAATGTAAAGTTCAGGAACTGATTCCACTCCCACAGCAAGTTTCCAGCTACTTTTGTGGCTATTTCTGGTTTCTGCCATGGCTAGTGAAAGGTGAATCAAACCTAGGAAAGGCCAAATCCTGACACGTCTTTATTCCCATCTATGTTACAAAGGCAGAAATCTACATAACAAATCATTTCTGCAGCAAAGGAGAATTCCTGGAGAACATAAAGCTTCCTGGCATCTTCACTAAGACATAGGCATGTTTATCCAGCCTAAGGTTTTATGCAGGCAGTCTTTTGGCAGCAGCAGGAGTAAAGACATGATAAAAGCATATTTAGTCATTTAATCCTACTTTGCAGACAAATCAGCTAGGACTTGTGTCCCAGATGAAGCTCTTACGTCTCCTCTACACATGCCGTGTGTAGTGGTATCACCCATTCCCTAGTGAAGGTGACGGAGATGATGATACTGAGCACAGACAGGAGAGGCTGAGGAAGGAGGTAGGGATGGAATAATAATTTCCCTTCCTCATGTATTTATTTTGACAATCCAGATTTATGTTCCAATTTACATTTTACTGTGGAGGTTGCAGCACAGAATGATGTATCTAAAGGAGGGAAAAAAAATCTGCCACCAAGATCATACTGGGTAGGAAAGATAGACTTTGATAGCAGGAATTTACTCATGTTTGTGCCTGAAGCATTTTTCTCCAGAGGGTTGGCCATTGAGGAAGCCTATTTTGACAGGTTCTTACAGTCTTGGTGATGTGATATGTGCATAGATGGAGAACCAGAAAAATTGGCAAAATTTTCATTTCAATCTTTCCTGCAAGCTAATTAGGCCAGATTTGTCAATTAAGATTCTACTTCTTTTCTGTTTCTTTTCTTTTCTGTTTCTCTTCTTTTCTGTTTCTCTTCTGTTTCTTTTCTCTTCTTTTCTTTTCTCTTCTTTTCTTTTCTCTTCTTTTTTTTCTTTTCTTTTCTTTTCTTTTCTTTTCTTTTCTTTTCTTTTCTTTTCTTTTCTTTTCTTTTCTTTTC
>JAWLRI010000873.1:2365169-2382432 GCA_034781795.1 Crypturellus tataupa
CTTTTCTTTTCTTTTCTTTTCTTCTCTTCTCTTCTCTTCTCTTCTCTTCTCTTCTCTTCTCTTCTCTTCTCTTCTCTCTTCTCTCGTCTCTTCTCGTCTCTTCTCTTTCCTTTTCTCTCTCTCTCTTTTTTTTTGAATTCAATATATTCAGTTTATTTTAAAGCTGACTTGGATTGCTTTTTTTATTTATACATTTGTTAGACTGTGCAAGCTATTTTGGAGCCTCACCCCAGCATTTAAGCAAATGCAACTTGCTGCTACCTCTGAAGCTCCTTTCTCAGAAAATTTCCGTCAGTTTCTTTCCGGGGGCTGTGCAAGTTGGACACAGCTGCTGAGGGTGACACAAAGTGCTCTGGCAGCAGCAGGGGTCTGTGCTCCAGTGACAACCACCCCATGACAGAGATGTCCATGCGAGCTGGGGTGTTCAGAGGGGCAGGGTAAGAGAGGGAGCCGTGGAGAGCCACGAGAGGCGAGGGCATACCGTAAAACCCAACGGGAAACATCAAAGGGAGAAATTAGAAGCTGAGATTTTCAAAAGTAAATTTCAAAGCTGTTTCCATCTGGCTGCACTGATTGCACTGGAGTGAGGTAAATTGAGAGCAAGCTGTTTCCAAAGGGTAATGAGACTTGCAAGGCACAAGGCAGGCCAGGGACACGGAGCCAATTTGTTGGGGATACAGAGGCCTGCCTGAAATCCCTGCCTGGGAGGAAGGGAGACACTGATAAGGAGACTGGCAGAATAACAGGGTTAAATATTCACGTGCGTTGCTCCAGTTTCAGCTGCTTGTCATACACCCCCGTCCAGATCCTCATTGCTGCTGTGCACTCCCCTGCTCAAGAGGCAAGAAAATCAATGTATATACATTGACTGGAGTGTGGGCTGTGCCTCAGAGCAGGGGATTAGACCCTCCACTCCTCTATATGCCAGCTCTGAACTTAATTTTCCTTAATATGTGAACTTAAGCCTTTTTATCCTGACTCAGTGCTTCTCTAGAACTGACAGTCTGTGCCTCTGAGCTCTCACTGAAATTGATGTTCAGACAGAGGGTTGTTCTTCTTCCCCACACCGTGTGGGTGCTCATGTTGACATCACTGCAGAGGGGGTGGGTTGACAGAACGCTGCCTTTGGGATTGACTTGGGACAGGAAGCTCTGATGATGGGTAATCCAGAGTTTTGCTTCCATATAGCTTAATATGTTTGCAGGGCTATTCATCAATTCTTACTGTTAAAGATCTATACAGCAAGAGGTTAAATGTGGGGGAAAGAAACTTTAAATTGGATGAAATATATACTTACTCTCCATAATGTGTTATATATATTATATCTTTTTGTCTGTCAAGCAGATTCCATATGGATTTGTAGATTTATAGATTTCCTTCTGGGAGCAGAAGGATTGCCCCATCTCCTCCTCAGGACTACATCAAAATGTTTCTGTGTTGGCCATACACTGTTAGCCTTTTAGTGCTATACTTTGTCCTCTATATGTCAAAATTGGCCAAAATCCCAAAATTTAATCTTTGCAATAACCAAATCTAAGAATCAGATCAAAATTCTACTAGTAATATCCCTCTGGGCAGACTGCATCCAGGGTTTTTATAAACTGGGATAGGGACACGTTTAAATATTTCTAAAAGGTCTGATGATAACAGAAACCATTAGAAGCTAAAGAAGCAGTAAGGTAACTTTCTTTGTGACAAAGCAGAGATTGCTTTTGATTCAGTAGAACACATCAAAATGTTCGATAAATAAAAGTTTTCTCTATACTTTAATCACAGACCTCTTCCATTGCTTTTAAAACAGTGGAGCTTTTGTCCATGTACAAGCCCTTCTATTTTCTGTAATTCTGTTTTGGTGAAGCCTATCATATTTTGCCAGTCATCAGCAGTGATGACCACTCTGTGTTCAGCAATTTTCCCATGCGGTGCTCTCCATGCTATTCTGGATTCCCTCATTTTAGCCTTTGTCCTTGATGAAGTGAAGGCAGTGATTCAGACATAATCTCCCCAAAAGAGATATCAGCTCAGCAAGCCTCAGAGAGGACTACAAGCCCATTGACCTTTCAAGGCTTTGAGCTAATATGATGGCACTTTCTCCCTGCAGCAATTTGCATCAAGGATGGATGTGGCAGAAAAGGAATTTTGTGTGCAGAAGGATTTGTAAGTATGAGAATTCATGCTTGTTGACCAGTAACAAATCAGAGTGCTAGTGCCATAGAATAAAACCTTTATTTTTAATCATTGCTCCTCCTACAAAAGCTTTGTTTTTTACCTCCTAGTTTTCATTGAACAAGAGGTCAACACATCTTGCTGACTCCCTGTTCCAGCAGGGGCAAGATCTCCCCACCAAAGGCTTCTGCTGACTTGTTGCAGTCTGGGAGGAGAACAGCTCAAGTCCAGGAGGAATTTTTAGAGACAGTCAAATTTATGGCAAGGAGGTTATTTGAGTGTTTCTAGTCTGCTAGTATTTTTTTCTCTAGTATACACAGCAGTATCATGATATTGAGGATGCATTTAAAGTCAACGTGGCAATATTGCAAAAGAAAAGTAACCTGCTCCCAAAGTTTCCTTGGGTTCTAGATGGGTGGTAGTTTTTCAACTGAGCCTTTGAATTTAAATCCTAAACTAGAACCAGAACTAAAACTTAAAATCTTGGGATTTTAAGGTGTGCTGGTTAAAGTTCCCCAGCAGGAGAGATACAGCATTTGCGTAGCTGTTGGGGCTCAAAAATTTGCTGCCTTTAGAACTTTGTAGGCTCTTTGGTTGGCATTTCCACTAAGGATGCAATCTTCTTGGCACAAATGGCCACCTAAGAAATAATAATGGATTTTTCAATAACTTTCTTGACCTCTTACAACCAGAGTCATGATCATTTGTGCGAGCTCTGTGTATGTAATACAGAAGTTCCGGCTTTGAGACGTCAGCAGCGGCAGCAGGAACAGAACCATTAAAAATGTGTCCTGGGAAACAAGATGACGTAGGACAAGACAGGTGGAAAGTAATCGGTTCTGACAGGGACGCCCACAGTTGGCTTCACAGTTACCTAAAAGTAGGGAATTGACCTCCCTGATATCTGCACAGTGCTTTTTTGTCCCGGTAATAGCCTCACTCCATGTCAGGAGGCATGAGCTGCTCTCCAGACCCCTGGTCTTACTTTATAACAGAGAAGTAGATTGTAAAAAGCCCAGCTATGCCCAAACTGTGGGTGAAGGAAGAAACAAGCTTTTCCTGTCTTTTCTATATCTTAGCAACAAAAAGATGCATCTTCTCGTGCTTACAAACAGGCGTTAGCTCCTCTGGCTCCGAGGCACCAGCTGAACCAAGAGAAGGGGACTCCTAGGGTCTCTGTGGGGCTTTTTCCTTGTGGAGAGATGGTTGTCTGCATGACAAGGGATTGACCCCCCGCCCCATTCACACTATAATTCATCCTATGCCTCCCCGCGCTAGTACTGAGGATAACATTTTAGGAGTAATGTGCAATTATCTTGACAGTCTTCATCAGGATACTTTTTTGCTTCTGACTTCGCTCTCTGGTCTCTATTGATTTACTTTACGTTATTGAAAATCACTTGAAAGAAGAGAGTTTATGCAGTATTTATATCTGTAGCTTGATTGACTGCAGTGGTTTCAAAGGGGTTTAGACTATCCATTTGAGGGCAAAAAGGAGATCTTTCAATTTCTAAAATTTATTCCCATTAAGGTAACCAGAGTTCAGGGCTCTTAACATCCTGTGTCCCTTCAATCCTGTATTTTGCAGTCTTGACCCTTACTTCCATGGTTTATCATTATCTGTGAACTGGAGGAGACTTGAACAAGTAGTTCTCAGAAATTCCACTTATGAATAAAACATTGAAAGTTATTCTCCTGCACTTAAAATAAAACAGCAATTTTTTTCCTTCATCTGTGTAAAATTTCTCTATTAACGTCTGGCTTTGTATTTTCTGCACACTATTTCAGTGAATCTATTATAAATATTTATGTGATAAGAAAAATTTTGGAACTCCTTCAAGGAAATCAGATGAGAATGTGTCCACACTTCAAAAATAAATGCATAATGTAAGTGTTCAAACTATGCTATTATTAAATCACTATATCCAGTGAGTTTAGTGGTAGATTGCTGCCGTAAGAATGGATTAATATATGAATTTCATCTCATAATTAGGTTCCATCAACACAACAGGAAATTCAAGTGGAAAAAGTATCACTAATCCCAGAGTAGCCACTCAGATCCACACACAAATCTGTTGGCAAGTCACTTTACAGATTACCTGGCTAACTTAAAGGACTATCTTTACACTTAATGAAATATGCTCTCCAGAAATCCCATGATAACCTTCTAATTTAATTTTTTATCTCTGAAGACTTTTTGCATAAGTGATTGCACACTGCAGTTACTGGAACTGCTTAAAATAACAAATGATAAGGAAATTTCCAGAAAATAATAATAAAAAAACACTTTCCCCCTCAAAACAGTTATGTTTGGACAGCTTCGTTTAAAAAAAGCAATGATTTCGTTTAATTTGTCTTATGTGAAAGAAAAGCTTATTAGTGCAAAAAACTGATTAGAGTGATCCATAAATCATTGCTTTGAATGATTTTGCCTTCTCTGCACCCTGTGCTCTGTAAATAAAACAAAGACAAGTCTGCATTCAGAGAGCCAAGCCTGCCTTCAGATGTGGGTGTTCATCCCACGGAAATGTCAGGTAGAGTCAGGTGCAGAGGAAGGAATCAGAGAAAAGAATTTGGCACTGGGGTAAGAAAGAAATGTTGGAGAAAGGAGGTTTGTGGGGGGAAAGCTCTGCAGATATTTTTAAGGTGATCAGGATTTAAAGGAAACAGGGTTTAAAAGTGAAAAAAAAAAAAAAGAAAAAATCCTTCCATAATTTTTATTAATTTCCTTTTTCTTCGGTTCTGAGAGTTTTTCCAAGACTTTCTAGCTGAACACTGTTGAAAGATTTCCTAGAAACACAGAGACACCAAGCCTGCACCCAGGAGTTTAATGGTCATGTTACTTTGGAGGTTGGTGACCCCTCTTTGCAGTTCCCTTTCCTACACTCCTCCCAGATTCTTCCTCCTGCTGCCACTCGTGAGCTCCATGGACCTGCCAGTGTCGTGTTCCTTACATGTGACCCAGAATGGGGGTGCAGGCTACGTCTCCCCCACACCACAGCTCTGCTCAAGAAGGCTGTGGGCACCCTTCTTACTAGTGGAAGAATCAGCACAAGAGTGAACTGATATAGGGTAATTCACAGAAACTAAGGTGGGTTCCCTTTTTAAAAGAAGTGACATACAGTCCTCCAGCAATACAAAACATTTAGAGGAAGCACGTTTAGGATTTGGACTTTCCAACTGCAGAACAGCAGAGTGAAAGTAAAAACAGATTAGCTGAAAGATATAGCTGGACCTTGGGAGACCAGAAAGTATCAGGAAAAACGATAGATGGGGATTCCTGATTAGCTTTCAACTTCAGCTTAAATTGCCCAGGGATGTGAACATCTACCTTGGGATTGAACCTAGAGCAAATAATGTTTCAGGTTCATGGATATTTAATTACTGTGACCTGAAGAAACTATATATTTGTAGGAACTAACACAGTGCTTGGAAGTTAGAAGGAACTAACATATGGAAGGCATTTCTTCAGCCATGGGAAAGCATCTTTTCCAGTGCAGCCCAGACTGGGATTCAATGGTAAAGTAAAATTAGGCTGTTATCTCATTCACAAAGAGAGTTAAAGTTAAAGAATCTCTCTAAAATCTCCATCAAGTTGTCATAGAGTTTAGCCTGACCGACATCCAGAATGATGGAGAGATCACTCCCTTACCTGAATGAACATTTCTAAAGGTAAATTACCAAAAAAAAAAAAAAAAAAAAAAACTTGGGAATTCATTTTTTTTCCATTTTTTAGTGCCAGAGATGTGCAGTATCAGAAATCTCTTCTACTGAAGTATGTATGCACAGTGCTCAGGTCACCTTTTCAACATCCCATAAAGTAAATAATGGATTGAATTGCTTGAATTACCTCAAAGGTATTATTTCCAGATCTGTAACCATTCTTTTACCTTACAGTGCTTTCCAAAGGATTTATGCACTTCTCTTCTCTCATGACTCTACTTAAACGAGAACCAGAGATCCATTTTAGTTTGTTGGTCTAACACAGCTTTTTGGAGGTGAAATAATCCTCTCTCTCTTCAGAAATCATGAAACTTGAAGAAATCTACCTATTATCCAGAACCTGCTGCATTGCCCCTGTTTCTATTTACCAAAGCATGTAAACAGAACACTCTACGCAAGATGACAGCCAAGCAACTACATGGATTTCATTTGCTGCAGATGTAAAGTGCCAGAGACATGCTCCATGTCACAAAACATCTTATCTAGGGCGTAGTGTGGAAGAACCAAAGAGAAGAAAACAGCATTACATAAAACAAAGGTAAGGTTTGACCTTCAGGCCCATCAAAAAGAAGCTCACCTTATCAGTATACATGAAAATCTGTCATAAGGAATCTATCTCTAGCTATCATAAACTTCTTTGGAAATATGATTCTTTGGAAAACAATGTATAAATTCCCTGAGTTAGTTTTTATTTCCAGTCATGAAAATGAAAATATTGTTCCTCTGTGTCTAACAGATCCTAAAGCTAGTGACGTTTGCTATACTTGGATGTTTCCTCTACGTTTTATCTGACAATGTAGCATTTGAGCCAACAGATTACTCTGCAACAAGGGATAGGTAATAATCCTGACAAATGACAATCTCACAGCCTTAATCTGGACTATTAGTATAAGAGCTCTCTCCAGTGGCAACTTTGTTACTTCTTTTGATGTTCACCTCAAGTACCACTCAAGACTTTAGGTTTCTTTTGTAAATACTGCAACAATCACCCATGATTGGTATAGATGCTTGTGGTGAGATGCTTGACTTCATACTCCACCTGATTTCAAGTGTCTGCAATGATAATGATAGAGTCTATGGAGTCTATGGAGTCTATTAGTACTCGTGGGGCAGAGTTCATCTAATCTAGTTTAGTTATTCACTACAGCATGAGTGCTGAGATTTCTCCAATAACTTTAGATTTAAAAAAGGAGTCAGACACCATTAGAAAATTCTATCCATACATCTGTGGGTCATGTGTTCCTCATATATTGCCAATTACCTTCTTATTCACCTAAAAAGACCAGACCTTGGCAAAATGCCTTATTCTCCTGCAGTGCTCCTTCACTAGAGGCATTGCATTTCCTCCTTGAAAATGGTTTAGTTTGAGGAGATTAGGTCAGAGCCAGACTGGTGTGACTCTTCCTGCTGTTTCTTGCCTGAATTCCTGTCTATATGGACACTTTGCTGTTGTCATTCTTGCCATCCTTGTCCACGCATGGTGACAAATCAACTGGGGACTTTTGGGCCTAACCAAGGTCTTTCTCTCAGGCAAGAAAAGGCAAAAGAAGACAAAATTCTGTTCTTTGCAACTGCTGAATTGGTTGGCCAAAACTAGGTGGACACAGAAATATATGCTTCTGGTTTCCTCTAAGGATAGCATTTAGGGTCCACCTCTCTTTTTTGTCATGCTATATCTTGCCATAGAGTTTAATTTCAATATTTGTGCTAAGAATCTTGGAAGTCTTTGCTTGTCAAGAGCACAAGAACAGGAATTATATTTGATTTTGTTCCAGTCATAAAATTGGCTCCTCCTTGGTCTGTGTGGGCATTTTTGTTCCCCCTTATTCACCTGAAAGATATAAAAAGCATGTGCCAGGCAAGGCATTTCACTTAGCGACTTTTCTCTGGATGCTGAAATGGCTAGGGAATAACAAATCCTATAAATAAAACTGTTTTTCAGCCAGAGAAGACTGATTGATAAAGGTCACTAAATGCTTCCCTGCTGGAGTGTGAAATCAATGAAAAGTTTAATCTGGTATGATTTGGCAATTTGTCAGGTTTAGAAGAGCTGATGTGAGCTGAGGATGCAGAACCCAACAAGAAGGTTAGAAGAGATAAAAAAACACAGACCCAGAAACCAGCAAAAAACACTCCCAGTCTTTGCACAGGGTGAGTTACCTGTGTGATAGTTCTCCAAAAAAATATCTACCTGTGTTTTCCTCCATCATCATACTTTTTTTGATATCTTTTGCTAATGGAGGTACCATGCTTTACTAAGTGACTGAGAGAGAGATATTTTGCTGCTTGGTGGCTCTTTTCTGGCTAGTGGGCAGGCTGTGATTTGTGAGCCACAGGGTGTTACCGAGAGTTGCACAGATTCAAAGAGCATGAGGAGCTCAGAAAGTTTTAGAAATAAAGAAAATCCTTTGTCCTCCAGCAAGACCTAATCTAGGTTCTGATCTGTGAAATTAGAGGTCGCAAAGAAAGCCAATGCTGTCCAGCCAGTAGCTAAGTAATACGGACCAGAAATGGGCCATCTCTTTGCGATATCTGTCCCCTGGTAAAATTGGTATAAACTGTGAAATCAGCAGGTTCAAAGGTTTTTAAGCAACCATATTGTCTCACACAAGTACATGCCCAGAGCAGGCCTGTAAAGTCTTGTTTGCTATTCCTTTGTGCTGAAGCTGAGGCAAACAAATCTGTGTTGCCCCTCAAAAGTCGTCAGTTTGGTGGAAGCTTGCGACAGAGTTTGATGAGAACACAAAATTATGAAAAAGAAGACCGAGAACTGTAACACTGAGAAAGATTTTACTCAGATAAAATTATTCTTCCCTATTAACTTTTATACTCTTTGAGGATCACTTTTTGCCTGTTTTTCAAAGAAATTAGTTTGTGAAATTCCCAGTCTTTGTATATGTACATGTTTTATTGTTGTCCCGAAGTAACTTTTGTACTAGTTAGTCAACTCCAAAAAAAGGTGTCAGAGACATGGAGATCCCAAAGAAAATTATTTTTTTGTTACTTTTATGAAAATCGGCCTCCAGGTTGAGGGCAGACACCTTTAAGTGCTCTATTAGAGAGGGGTGTTGCATCACTGTTATGCCCCAGAGAATTGGAGGAGGTGAGACCTTAGAAAAGCCCAGTAATGAAAAAATCTTCAAATGGACCTCAAAATAAATGGACCTAAATAGACCCTTTTCTATGGGTTTATAAGTTCCAGCACACACAGGACTGTTTATCCTGTTTTTACTTCATAAGGTAGACAAGTCCTGATCCAGGATGGGATGCTAAATATCCCTGAAAGGATTTGATATGGATATGTCCCAAGACCAAGATGAGTCAAGTCTGGAGTAGGTATACTATTTTTTCTTTACCTAAGTATACCTATCTCTTACTCTGCATATTTCAACTACATGTTCATACTTTTTTAACTCTCTTTTTAACATTATCATGTTTTGCTTACTGTGATGTGGAAACCTTAGAGGAAATTCATTTATACTCAGCTTTTTCTTAATAGCCTAACTTCAACTTGACCCAACTCAGCAGTGATCCTAAGGAATTTAGTTTTACATTAAGAGACTTTAAACAGAAGCAGGATGAAAATTGATAGTGAAAGGCCTTCTGTGGATCTACAAATCCATTTTCTACAAAATTAGCAGAAAGCCTCCCATTAGCTTCACTGACCTTTGGATCAGGGCCACAGAGGATGGTATGCAAACATAAATCTTTTATAGATTTCCAAATATTAAGTTTTGCTTTTTTCAACCAAGATGTACTTTTTGCCAGCTCCTAAACTAAATGACCAGACAGCATAAAACTGTTTACATAATTTTTTACTATAAATTGAAAATGTCACAGTAGAGCTGTCCACCCACTTTCTGCCCTGTTAATGTGAAGAAAAAAAAAATCCAACACATGCCTTATGACAGCTCATGCATTTTCAATAACAGCTCTTAAAAAGACAGTTCAACATGCCAGCTCTCATGACATTGCTTCCATATGCATTTCCCATTCTAAAAACAGAGAAAAATCAGTAAACTTGGATACACACAGACTGTGTGAAAACTACTAACAAAACATGATTTTAAATAATACTGCTAAAGATTACTGCTACAGACTATATTTATTGAAAAACATGGGAAATTATGAATGGGAAAGTATTGCTTAGAAATAAAAATTTGTAAGTATTATTATTTGGGTCATCCTAAAATCTATGCACTAATATTTATATATGCCTGATAAGTTAATTCACTATTGCTTCAGAATGCCATCTGCCAGATAAAAGTCATTATATGTCCTATAAGAAGTTTCTTCTTTTATTTTAGTTGTATTTTGTAAAGATGCCCTAGTATTTCTCTTTATTAGAAATCAAAATACTAGAAAAAATAGTAGGGATATTCCTGGTACTGATATATGCAAATCTTACTTATGTGAAACTCTTTAAAATGTTAAATACTATATAATCAGGATGTAAAACTGAATGATTGCATTTCATATTATCAAGAATTATTTTTCTTTTGGAACTATTGAAAGTAATTAGTCTTTTTGACTCTAATCAAATTTATTCTGAAAAGTAAAGTGAAAGAGCGTAAGTTACTTGGACTGCATTTAAGAATGGAAACAATGAATAGTTAAAGGCTTATTTTTTTTTGTTGTTAGAGAAATTTAATGAAACTCAAATCAACTTATTCTGACAGATAAAATAGTTTTCTTAATTTCTTATTCTCCAGTCATCTGAACAGAGATGCTATACAATAAGCACATACTGGGTAAGAAAATAGTATTAAAAGTAAGGATTGGTCTGCAAAATGGTGGTCATTTATTTGATTGTTTTGCTCTATATTTATTGTGCTCTATGAATAAAACAATGTTTCATTGTAGAACATGTTGAGACATGTTTATTAAAATGACAACAGTACATAATAAAACAATTATTAAGTCTAAAACTAATCTTTTAATGCTCTTTTTGAACAAAAGCTGATGAATCTTTCGAAGTGTCCATCATGACTTCCTTAGCCATGTAGACACTGTGGACACATTTATCACATCTAGTCATGGTCAGTCACTTCTATCACTATAAAGTCATGGGATGAAGCAAATTATTAAACTCAGCAGTCTGATGAAGGGTATTTTAATACCAAGGCAGCTTGACTGAATTTCCCGGGAAGCACTAGAATCAGTTCTGACCTTCAGTAAATGTATCTGAACACTGGGAGGAACAAATATTTAATAAACATATTGCAGTTTTCAATTATATCTTCCTATGACCACAGTCTTCAATTCTATCTATTTCAGACATAGTTTATTTCCTAGAAAAAAATGAGCTACTTACTGGGGAAGAAATGCATCTGATCTATTTTTTTGTGCCTAGGTTGGGGTATTGAGCCTAAATTGGATTAATATCTTCCCTTTGGAATCCACTGAGACGGACAACCACCCTAGGTGGTGACTTTTCATCTTTGGTCTAAAATGAATGAGATGAGCCTCCAGAAATGCATGGCAGAGTCAACATACCCTAACTATTTTTCAGCATCATGATAAGCATCTTCTCTAAACAGTTTTCATGACAGCAAGATCCATATTCAGCATATTAGAAATAAGAGAGTTCACAAGCTGATATGGACAGGCTGTGAGAAGAACTCCTAAAATCACCATCAATAAAAAGATATGGAAACAGAGTGGTAGAATATGGATCACATCCACCTTCTCGCTCTTCTCTTATAAGGAATAAGTCTACCTACAATTTGTGACTTTTGTTCATATTTACACATGTGATTTCCTCTGGATGGACTTCGGATTGGAAATCTGATGGGAAAATGGGAAATCTGATGGGAAATTCAGATGGGAAAAATATACATATATAGTCTCCTGTTTGGCTGCCCAGGCAGAAGAGTAATACAGTTATTTTTCAGTGTAGTTCTATAATCAGTGAGATTAGTGAGAAAACATATGGTACCCATTGCTCTTTGATATTTTGTAATTTAGGGACATGCAGAGAATATTAATAGTATTATATCTTAATGAGTGAATGTGCATTTGAGAGTACAAAGTAGATAAGTAATAGGCACTAACTATCTTTATTCTTCTATATGAAAGGAAAAATGAACATAGGAAGGAAAATGAGACATAACATGAATGTCTCTACTTCAAAACCTGGACAAAATGAAAATTGAGCCCTTTTGTTTTTTTATACTAAAGGTGATGCAGATATAATTCATGCACAACTTACAGTTTGTTACCACAACTAGAAGAGTATAAAAAGGATTCATTGTAAATGAGGAATAGGAATCCTATTGTTTAGAAATAGATGGCTAAAGAAAGATAATGTGTTTTCTTTCACTGTTTAAAAGTATTTTATAAGGAGTGTATATAAAGAGTATAAGTAAAGAGTTTAAAGAGTCTTATAAAGAGTTTTCAGTTATATCCCAGATTCTAAAAGTGAATCATAAAGTTAGCAGTGCAATCTTAAAGGAAATTTTCATCAATTACATAGCAAGGAGAGCTTGATTATAAACCATGAAGATGTAGATTTATCTAGGTTTTCCAGAACTCCTTATAAGAACTCCCATAAGCAACATTTTTTTTTTCCTAAGTATGACATCATGAAAATACATTTTAACTGCCTGGCACTACTAGAGTAACAGCACAGAAAGGGAGGATAGCCAGGTCAGCCAGTGGCAGCCAGCTCATCTATGTCATCATCTGCATAGGACTCATACCCATCACATGAAGACACTTTTAGGAGCTACAGAACAGTTTTATGGCACATGAGATGCCATAAACATCCAAGTTACATTTTATATTTATAAATAAAATTGAGTAGGTCTCTAGAGTCATGTTGCTAGACCATTTCTCAACCTGTCTCATGTAAAAATATTAGCAAGAGAAATAGCTGCAGAGGATACAGATCGCATCTTCAAAAGGGATCCAGGATCTATTTTAAAAGGCCAAGAGCCCAAAGCTTC
This sequence comes from Crypturellus tataupa, assembly GCA_034781795.1. Classification (NCBI taxonomy): domain Eukaryota; kingdom Metazoa; phylum Chordata; class Aves; order Tinamiformes; family Tinamidae; genus Crypturellus; species Crypturellus tataupa. The sequence continues at coordinate 2,378,006 of JAWLRI010000873.1, forward strand.
TGTTTACAGCACAACAGCAATAGACGTTTTACAGACTGCACCAAAGATTTCCACGCAGTTCTAAGGTTCCCGTCAGAACAGGTGACTACAGAAAGGCCAAGTACAAAACTGAGATACCCTGGGGCATAAATGCAGAATGGAGAAAGCTGCCAGCCCAGAATAAACTTTGCCATATGGATTTGTTGCACTTAATTGAAACCAGGGAGTTATAGCAGCTGAATGATCACTTTGCAGGCGTGAGTATGTACCTTTTCCATGGTGTGGGTATTTTTTCTCAATTTCAGAGTTGTAGGATGCTTCCTCAACTGCAAATGACCCCGATATTTAGCTAGCTCCTAGGAAAAGATGGTGTTGTACCTTACTAGCTCTTTCCATTTGGAGATTTCAAAGTCCTTCAGAAACATAAAGGAATTTAGTCCCACATTCTTCTGCGATGATGAAATTTATTCCAGAGGATTTGCTGGTTGTGAATCAGGCAAGAGAAACAAATCAGTAGGGAGTAGGAGCACTGGGAAAGTCAGTATTTGCTTCCAAACAAAACACAGACAGAAGACAAACATTGCTCAGGCCTAAGCAGTCACACGAAGGCTTATGTCTCAGATCTTATCTTCAGAGTCATCAGAAAGTAGCTCTTTCTCTGAAAATAGCAGAAGTTATTAGACTTTGTGCTTTATGTCCCACGATTAATGGGAAAACAATATATTTAGGAGACAGTGACATCACACACTCTGTTGTTTTTTTTTCTATTTTTTTTTTATTTCTGAAGGTAGTTTCTTCTACTTTGCTGGAACATTCCAAATGCATGTCCATCACAAATCTACACTCATACCCAAGGAGGAGTAGAAGTCCATAAAATATGTGTCAAAAATGTAACCCCTCATGTCTGCTCAACATTCCACCTTCCTCAGCATCCACATGGCATCACAACCAACTCCTTATTCTACGGATGGTCTTTCCCAGCTGCAAGTGGCCATCAGCCTGCTGGCTGGGATCCCTGTTTGCTAGTCTGGGGAGTTCTCCGTCCATAGCAGCTTGGAGAGCCAACTCAGTAACCCTAACAATGGCTCTTGGAGAAATATGGGATGAGAATAGTGTTCTCCTCCCATAAATGTTGGGCTTGAGACTTGTAAAGCATTAATGCCCCTGTCAGCACTGGCAAGTTGCTTATATCCCCATTTGTCAGGCAATAGGTGTCACAGTTCCGTTGTGGAGGCCACTGATGGTGTCAACATTGGGTGCACAGTCCAGACAGAGCTGATCCTGAAGCATTTGCCACTCTACATCCTTGAATGCTATTACTAGGACTTCAGGTGTCCATGAAGCGAATCTGGGCCTGATGAGTATTCAGTTTAGAGAAAAGAATTGGGTGACACTGCCTTTACATTTTGTATTTGGGACATTTTGTAGTGTATTGATGATGGACTACTCAGTGGTGCATTTTTCCTCCCTTTCAGAGAGGCAGCGATGCATTTTCTTTTCTTGCTAACATAACATTTCTATACAGTTCATTTCACGTCTAGCTGTCCATCCTTATATTCCTGACTTAGGGATGAAGAAACCAAAGTATAAGGAAATTGAAGGAAGGAAATTGTAGTTTAGACAGTGCTTTGGAGTTAAAATCCAGTCGTTATCCAAGTTCTGCGCCATCTACACAGGCAGGCAAGGGTTTATTCTGCCACCAAACCTAGGAACCAAGGGTTAGCCAAAGTCACAACACTCCTTGCCTGAGTACCCTAGATCCTGTCCCCACGCTGTGTCCATGTGAGGGTCACAGACTGACTTTCCTGGGCTCACCTGACAGAATCATCCATCACAATTCATTCCACAAGGTCATGAAACCTGCAACCACTGCAGGTGCTAAAACCAAAATTTGACATAATAACTAAAATTCCACTTGAATCCCAATGTCAGAATAAATCCCCTGGAATAACTATAATCGATTAACAATTATAGACATCTATAATGGCTTCTCTCTTTTCTGTATGAGAGACAGAACACCTTTTTTTTTCCCTAATGAAAGTTTTAAAGGATGTATTTGTGACAGAAGCACCCGTTCTGACACACTATTGACTTGAGTGGAGAGCTTCTTTAGCTTTGGGGCTTGCAGAGACACATTTGTTCATTTTTTTTTTTTTTTCTGAGTAATCAGAAAACTGCCTCTAAGAGCAGCTGTTGCTTTTGACCATGAATCATCCATCACAGAGATGCTGATGGTGAAGCGGACTGACACCTACAGCGCCTCTCATGTAGTTTGCAAAGCCAGTTATTCCCCTACAGACCAGACCAGTCAGGAAGCCTGAATGGAAAAGCTTCAGCACCAGCTCTTGGGCTGAAACTGCTGCCACTCAAGAAGGCACAGATGGAAAGCAGTAATTAACTTAATTAACCACACAACTGAGGAATGGGGCTGCTGATCCCAGGGAATCTAACTAATCATAAAATACTTTACATCCCTGTGGTGTAATAAAGTCAACTATGTTCAGATAAGATGGAGTAGCCAAAAGATTATCTAGCATGCGGCACCACAGATTATGGCTGTGGATCACTGTGGCCAAGTGTATTCTTTGCCCCTTTCTCCCTCACTCTCATTGCTAGACTGCTCTGTAGTGTGTTTGCTGCTGATTACTGCTCCATGGCACCCGATATTGAGCATTCCCGGCTGCCCTGACCTGTGTTAACACACAGGGATAACAAACTGCCCGTTGATGTGTTGTGCTTTAGAGCAACCGCTGGGCTGAGGTCCACCACGGTGCTAAGGGACAGTTTAAGTAGGACTGATGACTACATTGTGAAACGCACTCAAAGTGTATGATAAAGTGAGGGTGTAAATGTGGAGCTAATATGGAGACAATTAGGTTTTATTTTAACTTTGTTTTTACTCAGGCAAACCCATTGAGTTATTTGGAGTAGCAGCTTTTAGCCTATATCAAAAGCCATGCTTCTTTCTTCAGCTGATTTTGTATAAAAATTCACAGTGAGCTTTCGTAATAGAAATATATTCTTTGACAACAGGAAGCATCCCCCAACTACCACCTGCAGCATTCAGATTTCTGTGTAAAAAAGCTCTCCCTATATGAAGAGTAGAGCAGATTGCAGACACAAATTTCTGCTTTATTTAACTCTTCTGTGGATAACAGTTCTACTCAGCAATTTGTGATAAATTTGTGATGGATGATGTGTGAATGAAGCTTATATTGGTGCTTCACTGCAAGAAGACCTTCATCACCTCATGATGGGAAATCTTTGATGCACAGAAAATTCCCCTGCAGTTTGCATCAGGGATATCACCCCCATTTCTTTTATTTCCCTTACTCGTTCTCCTTCCTATAGAGTGAATGGTAACTTGGAGGGCCTGTGGCATTTAAGGAAATTTCAGAAACAATGGGAAACTCTCAGTCCTTGCTATCAACCTTCAGGCCTCCTGGAGGAGGCGTTACCACTTTGTGGCCTCTCTTTAGTAATGGGTAGAGCAGCACTCTACATTTTGCACAGATGGAGGAGAATAACAGTCTGTGGGAGAAGAAACAGTTTAGTAAAAAAATGTGGAAAACAACTGTGCAAAGCTGCTATAATAGTTTTCTTCAGGAGAAATGTTACCTTTCTCTGACAAAGATGAGCCAGGCTAGCTGTTTGTGTAGCACAGGTGTATCATATTGTGGTCATCCTCATTGACTTTGTTATACAGATAGGGAAATTAGAGACTTGGAGACTCGTAAAGAACCTCCGTCAAGGTTGCTGGTTTTATGTGGTGGAGAGAACAGCTGTGTGTGCAGTAGCCTGCAGCAAATATGCAGGAGTCTCCCCAAGGCAGTCTCACAACCAATGATAGCTTTAATTGCCCCAAAAGTGGGTTATGGTATTTATCTCTTTCTTTAGAAAACTCTATGGCCTTCTACGGGGAAGGAGGGGAGGAGTACAGGAATAATTTCAGAGGAAAAGAGTTTTGGTGGAAGGGGTGCTCTATCATCTCTCCGAATTTCTTCTCACGGACACTCATGTCAAGAGCTGAAGAGCAGTATTTTCTGTTGGGGATGATCTGTGAGACACCATGGATAGTGGGCCACTTCCTGAGGGCCTCTCTCTGCACTGGGGCCTCAAGGCTCAAATACCATCTTTTACCTTGAACACCTACGTAGATTCAGCTCCCCATGTGTAGAACTGTATGTAGAATTTCACTGTATCCTTTATGTTACTGCAACCAAAGAGGATTAGTCATTTTAAGGAAACTTCCTCAAATCACATCATTGTCTTTGTCAACGTAACTGTTGGTGGTTTGAACACAAGCATGAGATCGAGAAGCTGGGAATGCTGTTGCTGCCTTTGTCACTGATGTTCTTCATTGCTTTGACCAAACTAGGGAGCCTTTGTGTCTTCTCTAATAGTTTTTTTTTTTTTTTTTTTTTTTGGCAAGAGCTGGCCTCTGAATG
>JAWLRI010000873.1:2382532-2431196 GCA_034781795.1 Crypturellus tataupa
GCGTCGCTACCTGCTTGCCGTCGTGCCGGTGCCGCGCCAGGCTCCCCTCCCCGTAGCTGCCCTTGCCCACGGCGCGCAGGAGGCAGTAGGCGGCCAGGGGCATCTTGCCCGCCGCTCACCGCGCCGCGGCCGCCGCTGCCATAGCGATGCCGCCCGGGCGCTTTTCCCACCCGACCGCGTAGCGCGGACCGCCCTTCTCCGCTATGTTCCCGCCGCCGCCATTTTGGAAGCGGGCGAGGCGGCCATGTTAGGAGCGGGCTGGGAGGAGGGCGGCCCTCGGGCCCGGCCTCCCCGTCTTGTGGCCATCGAGACGGCGTAGTCGCCTCAGCCGCACCCTGTGCTCTGTGACAGGGAGTTGGGTCAAGCAGTGCCAGACTGGTTCGAAATGAGCTGTTGGGCATCTCTTTGCATGTTCTTCTCATGGCTGTGCACCCGGGAAAGCCAGCCCCGTGGGGAAAAACAGCAAATACACCAAAGCAAGGAGGGATAAGCAAGAAGCAAAGGAAGAAAAACATTTCCCATTTAGTGTGTGCTGCTGTAGCCAGTTGGGCTCAATTGCAGGTGGCCATTGCTCAAAACTTCAGTTTCTGGCTTATTTGTACATCTAATTATGTTGTATATGAGGTTGGGAGCTTTCTCTTAGCATGTACCTGACCTGAATACTCTATAATCACTGAGAATTTACCTCCCCGTCCTTGAATTTTGTGTCTCCTGCAGTAGAGCAGGAGCAGAAGAGGAAAGCAGTTAGAAGAGAGAATAAGGCTATCACTGTAGTAAAGAAAGAAAAGGAGCCTTGTAGCCCCAGGCCAACTGGTTGTTGACTGTGTGATCCTGGGAGCTCAGGCTTGAGTTTCATCCATAAAGATGAACAAGAAAACCCGTAATTTGATGTTCCTGCAGCAATAGGGTTAGCCAGGACATGTGTCAAATAAAGAGCTGAACAGGGAGCTGCCCGTAAATGGGCTGTAGATATTAAACCTTCCATTACAGCTGCGATAAACCTGAACCAAGGTTTATCGAGGAAGGTACCAGAAAGACAACAGCTTTGGCCTAGAAAGAGATGTTCCTGGAGGAGGACGGCCAGCACCAGTCACCTGCGCAGAAACGGCTCTCGAATGTGGGAATGACAGCAGAGACGTGCCAAAATATTGTGTAAGTTTACCCTCCTGCACACCAGAGAAGTTACACATCCGAAATTCAGTGTTTGATTTTTTTTCCACTTAGGCCAAATATTTAATCCTGCTTCTGAGGCTTGGTTATTTATTAACACTCTGTAACCAAAGCGTTATTTATTTGGCTGTATCCTTCAGATTAGAATAGCTTATTTTTTTTCCAAAATGGAAAAGCATCTATTGCTTTGTCTGTTATTATTGATTCCTGCCTTTGGATCACCAGACTTTTTGCTCACACATTTCAGAAACGTCAAGGTAAGTGACCAGCTCCATGTGGGGCTCCCGTTCCTCGCAGGTTGTCTTCCAGGGATGCATTGGCTGTCGGGGAGCTCCCACAGGGATGTCGGGAGGAGCTTCATGCTCCCTGGGATCGACAGACACAAGATCAGACCTGGGGCTCGATGTTTCGGGCACTTTACCTATAACCAGCCCCAGTTTTGAATCAGCTTTGAAGATCCTTACATGCGGACTCACTTAGCGGACTCACTTAGCTCCATTTCCCGTCATCATCACCTAAACATAGCCGCAAATACTCTAGTGGTTTTATTTTGTCATCTAAAACAGCAGGTGCTGGTATAGAGCTGAAAATTCAATCAGCTTGAGGTTTATAGCTGCAAATTAGGAATGCCATGGATTTATGTTGTTTAACCTTTATGCAGATATAATGTGATAGCTCTTTCCTCCTACTTAACATACTATCTGTTGGTCTCTATTTCTTCTAACACTGAAGCCTTTCTAAATGGGAAAGGGAAAAGTTCCATACTGTAGTCCATCAGTACCTGCAAAACACTACAGAAAAGATTGAGTTTCCCAGAAGAATCCCATGTGATTCTTCATCACATGTTTTGTGCAAATGTGATTTTGCTGAAATCAAGAAGTCACCCTCAGTCCCAGTCCCTATTTTATCTCCCCTGAGCAGGTGATAGTGATAAAATGTGGCTGAGTCTGGTATGCGGCTGCTCATCTGTATGCTGGCAGTGCTACTTTTACAATTATAGTCAACTGGATACAACTGGAAGGTCTGAATCTGCTGAAACTTGAAGAATCCAAATCAAAACGCTTAAAGCTCACTCGTCCCTCTGTGCTCACAGCTAATAAGGCTGGTATTTTTGTTTTCCGGGATTAAAAACTACCACTAAGAGCATTTATTCAAAGCGTGGGTAGCAATAATAGAGCCTCTCTTAAATGACCCTCAGTCTGTGTAGAGAAACTCCTACATAGGTCCCATAGGAAAGTTCAGTTTTCCCAACTTAGCTGCATTGTGGTCTCTTCTCTAGGATTTCCATCTCTGTTTAGCATTCCTTAGGATGTTGCTGTCAATTTGGCACTCATTTTCAGGCCCTACTTTTCCCACATACATAGGAACATACACAAGTACTTCCTTCGGTGTTACACATTCCTGGAAGTCACTGCAAGTTAACTGTAGATTCTGCCAAGTCTTTTGGTTATGTAGTAGTTTGCTGTCAGGGCTCTCTTTACCTTCCCTGTTTTCTTAAGAGCAAATTTCTTTTTTTTTTTTTTCTCTAATTTTCTCTCCATATATTGCTTGCACCCATATTCTTTGCTATTGCTATGACAAGACAATATTAATCAAAAGCAGAATTTATCACTTTTGCTGAACTGAAAATAAAGCATTCTAATAGTGGGTACACTTGTAAGTATGTGGAATGCTGTAATATATTTTTATCAGATAACTGTAATTACACAAGTCATAATATATTAAAATCTCAGTTTGTTCTAGAATTGCAGAAAGTGTTTTTTTTTCACGGGACACCATCACTTTCTGCCAACATAGGTTAAAATAACCTTGATATTAGTGAAGTTCTTGTTTACATCCAAGTGCATCATTAAGAATCAGCTCAGGTGCAAAGCTACTAATACCTTTCACTGAAGGACCTTTCTGTATTTTCTTTTACAAACATAATGGCAGAATGCTCCCAAAAATAGTTATGCAATCAAGTTATGCTAAACTCTTCCAAAACCATAGAACCCCTAGTTGTGATCTAGAGCTTGCACAGTAGTTATTCTGTAAAAATTAAACACAGGTATCTTTTAATTTAGGAGGCTATAGTAAGAATTGCAGAATTTATCTGTATTATAACTAAAGAACAGATTTATTTTATTTAAGTTTTCTGCTCTAAAACTACTTATAAGTTCACTTGAAGGAAGAATTTGTACAAAACAAACTAATGTTTGAGAAAATTTCAGGTTTTCATTTCCCAAATCCATACCACAGTTTGTGTTTTACAATGGGAAATCATTAACTATAATGATAACGCAGATGCATCTACTTTGGTGATGCAATTTGCAAGAAAAAGATAGTACCTTTTATTAGGCTGACAGATACAATCAGAAAAAAAGGAAAGGACTTATCAGACTAATAAGAGATCTAGCTGTTGATCTAGTAAAAGGCACTACTTCCCTCTGCAAATATTGTGTCATGAGTGTTGTTAAAGCATTCTGACAACTCCACCACTTGCTTTGATGTTCAGAAGGCTGGAAGAGAAACCATCCATTTAAACCAAACATGCAGGAAAAAAAAAAGAAGTAGAAAAATAGGGGGTTGATTGTATTCTAATGAAAACTACTTATGAGGGCCAAAGTCATAAATACGTGCTCATATATGCACTATCCTCAACTACAGCTTGCGTTGTCAAGGCAATTACAGGAGGTTAGAGAGGAGTTTCCACTTAGGCATAGGTGTATTATTGGAAAGGAGAGTGAAAAAGCTAGATCCATGGGGAAGGGAGAAATAGGGTCAGTAGGGAAGATAATTTCAGTGGTAGAAAGGAAGGATTTGAATGGTAGTTAACTCTACAGAGACATTGAAAAAAAATAAAAAAAAAATCAGGAAAGGAAACAAATAGGAGATAGGTACAGATGATAGAAAGCACTAGTGTGGAGATAACAGTTTGAAATATAAATGCAGATATCAAGTACACAGAGAGTTTTTTTTTTTTTTTTTTTTTTTGGCAAGAGCTGGCCTCTGAATGACACAGGGACCACAAAACGAGTCTGATGACAAGTCTATGCTGGGTAAATCTTTTTAAAATGTTTACTTGATTTTACTAGAAATTATTTATTAAAGCTTGTCTGTGAAACACAAAGACTCACAGAATTGAGAAGACTATTTCAAAAATATAGTAAAAAAATTCTCAGGAAGAATTCTTTTTTGCCCTCACTGAAGTCAGCAGATACTACCTGTGTTCCTGAATATGCTATCTGCCTAGCACAGAATCAACATATACACTATAATGTGCATCATTTTGGACTTCAGTGATGGATTTGTCTGGATTTTGATATTCTGATGGGTTTGTACAGGACCTCACCCTCTTGCTCCTGCTGTTTCTGTGGAAACAGATATATTACATTTGGAATGGCAAACTTTTCTCCAGATGTAATAAATTTTAAATTATATATAGCAATCTGTTTAGCTGATAGCAGCTATCTTAGAAATGCGCCTGGGATTTTTTTTTCTTAATTTTGACACCCACCAAAGAGTCAAAGTCTCAATTCTTAAACACTCTTTCACACTTGGCAGTCTCAAAAGGTTGAACATGCTAAACTGGAAACTTGTTTATGCTGCAAGATCTGTTCAAAGCTGTGATTGTAAAGATGCACATGGGCAGCTAAGGCAGCTGTAGCTAGTTCACTCTTGTTTTCCAGGGACCAACAAAAGGAGCAGCAGTTTAATGGTGCAAATAACTGAAAGTCAGATAAATGTCTTACATCATAATCCACAGAGGCCAAGTGAGAGGGTGTCTGAAGGCTGCCTGACACTTGGCTGAACCACATAGCCCTGTGGGATGTCACTATAATTTACTATTAGAATTCGTCAGTATTTCTGTCTCCGTAGGACACGTTTCTTAGAAGAAAATGTTCAGACAAGTCTTACTGAAATCCTTTTTTTTCTAGATGTTCCCTGATCATAACATCCTCAAATCTGGATCTAGGTGGACCCATCATTGCTTTAATTTATTCTCGCCTCCTGTTTCACCCAGGATTAAATTCCATAAATTAAGTTTGCCTGAAGCTTATCTGCCAGTTTTAATATTGTACTTTGCTGATGTATAGTTTAAAAAAAGCAAGTAAAAGAGAGATTAACAAATGGAACATGGATGGATGGTTAGGAGAATGCAAATTTATGTCTAAAGAGATTAAAAGAAGTTGATTTGATTAACCTGGGAAAGAAAAAAAAAAGAGAGAAGAAAGACTGAGAGAGATATGCTTATATTTGGCTATTAGAAAGAGACAGAAATACAAAATTAAAGAACTGTTAAGTGTCAAAAATATATTTAAACTAGAAAAAAGGAGTAAGGAAAGTGAAAGAATCAAAGTTCTTGAACAAACCCCCAATCATGGAGAGGAGGAGCTTGGAATATTTCAACGTTTTAGTGTAAGTTATTAAATCATGGTCAGTTATCATGGTAAGTTATCAAAGTCATGGTATGTGATTTATTTGAGGGGAGATTGTTGGATAGGACAAGGATGAGCAGGATCTTGAAATTAAATTATATTACATGAAGATATGATATATAATTTACTTGCCTCCCCAAAAAGGAGATGAAAATGGATAGATCATGGCAAGTTTGCTATGCTCTGTTATAGCAGCATTTAATTACTTCCCTGCATACTTCCTGGGGTCTACTCTTGCCTTCAGGGAGTGGGAAGGAATATTTCCTTGCTTGATGTCTAACTTTTTTTTTTTAGGGAGACAGAGAAAATTGATTTTCTTCCAAAATATCTGAGATAGGACTGGAAAAAGTCCCCTGGGCAGAGGTCTTGGTGTATCAGGGGCAACCAGAAACATTTCAATGCCCTGTTAGTGATATCTTATGCACTCTTGGTTAAACTGATTAATCAATCACATAAGTGATAAAAATATAGCAAAACACATCTAACACATCTAACCTGCCAGGTCCAAGACTTTTGTTTCATATGAGTTGCTACAAAGCCCACGCCACCTGTAAAAAGGAAACACAAAAGTGTTGATATGTTCAGGATAGGATAGGCATCCTAGTTACACTCTAGAAGGGTTGACTTGCTACCTTTTCTCCATTAACTACCTGAAAAATGACTCTCCCTGAAAGATGAGATACCCGGATAGATGAATAAATTTGGGCCTCTGTTTGTCTGCCTTCATCAAATACCAGTCTGCAAAGCCAGCCCAGTAATAAAAGTATCTTATACCAATGTGGAACGTAAAACATTCAGAGGAAAACATGCTACTCCTTGTGGCATGTTTTGGAGGACCAGGTTTGATCAGGTGTGACCTCAGTGGCATTTTCTCCATGATAATAATCTGGTCCTTCCTGTAGGGTCGAAGCACAAATATTTATTTCAAAAATCAGAGCATTGGATGGCCATTGGATTTTTTTTTTTTTTAGTCTTATTACACACATCTATTCTCTGTGGAATAATAGGAGCGCGGGTCTGTATATACTCCTAGGCTCTAATGAGTCCTCACACTCAAAAAGTAAAGAAATCTAACAGCATATTTTACAGTAGACTGTAGTTGTGATAAACTCACACTGATTTAACAAATAATAAAAAAAGAAACAGTTATAATTAACACTTATTTTAAATGTAACCAGCATGACATTTTCAATTAAATAAATCTCATGAGACAGAATGTGCTATATTGAATTAACACCTCTACAGGATATGTGCTTTTTAAAGCAAGTACATAAATTAACAGTATTCTGCAGGAGCAAGTCCTGCCTTCCTTGAATGTGCATTGTGAAACCCTGACTTACAAGCTTTCCAAAGCAACTATTGTTTTTTTTTTTTTTGGAGTGACTGAGTTTCATATCCCTTGTTGAGGAAGGGAGAAGCCCTCAGGCATTTTAATAGGGTCCTCCATCTGCTGTGGAGATATCTGCATGCTCTTACATTTGGTGTGTCCGCTGCCTCTGTTGTGCGTGTCCTCCAAGGGGTAGTTTTTGTCTTTGCCAGGTAAGAAGTCCATGGATGAATTTGTGTTGGACAGAATGAAATTTACAGAAATTCATCTGAATGACAGATGAATCTCTGTATTTTGGGGTAGTGTATCCTAGTACTTGAGTGATGAAGATAGGTAATACTCACACAGACTCATGAGACAGGGGAGGAATGGCTTAAAAAACAAGAAAGCCTTTGTAGTTTCTGTGGAAACACAACTCTCGCTCTTGGACCTTCTGCTACCAATACAGAGTTTCCTTCTGAGAACTTTTGTACATCTGATGCTTTCCTACTAGCACAAAGCAGCAGTGATTTCATTCACAGTATGTAGCAATTTTGCTGACATCAATAAAAATATTTTATAAGGTTCTTCTGTGGCTACTGTTAATCTGTTAATTTGTGGCTTGAATGATGATGATGATGATTTTAAGAAGGGACAAGCATATTTCTGGGAATATAACCAGTCAGAGAGAAACCTCATATGATGCAAGAGTATGACAAATATGTGACACTGGCCATTTCTGGTCTTTTGTTGGTTATTCTTAAGTTTCCTTTAAAAAACACTTGGAGTTTTATGGGTTAAATATACCAGAAAGGGGAAAAATTCATTGCCTTACTATTTCCTTTGTTATCAAAGGAACTGGAACAGCACTTTTCTATGAGAGATTTCTGTTAAACTTGCTTAGCCATTCTCTGTCATCTTTTTTTTTTTCTTTTGATGTTAATAGCAAGCAGCTAGAACTAGAAGATAATGAAGAATTAAAAGACTAGAAATATGGAAAGTTTATGCATTAAAAGCAAAGTCAGAGAGTAAAAAAACTACAATCACTGAGATAATGAGAGTGAGGCATATAATACCTCTTCAACTAGAGAGAGAAAAATATCTCCATGGTGTTTTCATGCAGGAGGAGATGGTGCTACTTACCTCTGGATGGCAAAAATAAAGCGGCTAAGCTATTATGAAGAGTTCAGAAATTAAGCTGAACTGCTCTGGACAGAACTTAGTGATTTTCTCTTCATTTTTCTGTAGAGCAAATGTTCCCTTAGAAGAAAGAGAGACAAAATGACCATCAAACTAGTGGCAAATACCTACAGTAACCAAAGGTACTAACAGTTTGCACTGCTGAAATCTGTGTTGCAGCCTTCCCACCTGCCCCTTGTTTGAAGGATCAGACCTTTCAGAAGACTGGGTTTTCCCTCCCTATAGTTGCACTAAACTCAACACATCTAAATGCAGTTAGTGGATGAACTTGGAGGAGAATAAAGTTTACCATGATCCCTTCAGATGCAGACCAAAAGAGAGATGTTCAGGTGCTTAAATATTAATTACTACAATTTTTTTGAAATCCTAAGGTATTTCACCTTTCTGCCATATCTCCAGAGACATTTGGTCTCTTATGCATTCTCTGTCATAGCTGTGAGCCCTATACCTGTCCCAGATACCTCAAAGTATCCGCAGTAATGCCAGATGCCAACTTTTTTTAAAAATATTTAAACAGCAAGCCCATAAATAGAGAAACCTTGGTTTCAGGCTTGGTATTGATGTCTTGGGTCTATTACTCTGAAGTGAGAATAAATCACGTCCAATCAACCTTACAAATGTTACTTTTTTTCTAAACTCTGTTATCCCCGGAAAAACAAACAAACAAAGAAGAACATAACTAGGTAAAAAAGATCCAAAAAGCATTTTGCTCTTTCTGATGGAAGGGCCAAGCATGTGGCACTTGTGTTATGAGTCATGAAGCTGCAGACTTCAATGACAATTCTGACCATATCTGTTCCTTGTTTAAAAAAGATTATAGTACTTTCTGTAGTGAGGGGAATTAGGTTCCTCTTTTGTGTAAGAGGATGCTTTTGAGTCTGATATCTTCTGAAAAAAAATTGTGGGATAAACTTTAAAAGACATCTACTTACTGTTACTAGTATTTCAGATCCTATATTCTACTTTACAGTTTTCCACTTCACAAATACCTTTTTTTCCAAAGTATAACTATTGAACAATCCTGGCTTTTCTTTCATTTCCACCACGTATAATGCAGTGACCTTATTGTGAAAGCTTGTGCACTATATTCCATTTAGCAATCATCTGTACCATCCACACTATGCAATAACTTCTGCTGTTGCTGCTGTTGAATGACATTTTTAATCTCAATTTCAAGCCAGAAATAACATTTTGGGAGCCTCTTGAGTATAGAAAGGATTGCTAGTACAAGTGTTAGAGAAAATGGACTTAACCATCAGAAATTATTTGCAGAGGTCTGTCAGTCTATAAAATAATGGAAATTTTATTGCAGTAGTCATTTAAACTTAGGAAGTACAAAGCAGGTTTGCCAGTAGTGTTTAAAATTTGATGCTGCTGAAAAGATCTGAGCATTTGAAATATTTCATTAACCTTCTGTGCTTCCTTCATTTAGTAAGTTGTGCTCTTTCCACTATTCCAATCAATGTGTGTTTTGAAATTCCCCTGACTTCACAGGATTTCTGGATATTGTAAATTTTTCCAAACAACTGATTTATTGATGTTCTCACCTGAGAATTGCTAAATAGCGACAAAAACTTCCCAAGAGGCTATCAAGCAGTACTGCTGGCCATTTGTTTTCAAACAATTATCTGGCAAGAAAAGAATAATAAAAATAGAGAAAACATCGCTAACTTTCCAGAAGAAAAAAAACTCCAAAAGGGGCAGCACATATTTTAGGTACAGTTCAACTGTGGTAATAATATATTAATTACATAATTGCAGAGGTAGGTGACCAAATGATAAGAGGATGACATATTAAGATTTACCGATATCTGAATGTCATTTTTCAGTGAGTATAAACTGGATGAAACAAAATCTCACTTTTCTATGGACACAGAAAACGTGTCAACAGAATTTCTTTGCTGGGGTACTTTCTTGACACTGAAAGGAGAATGTGGAATGGATTCTGTTGATTTTTTTTTGTGTGTGTGTGTGTGGTATAAGTAGCTATTCTACTCTGATTCAAAGGTAGACACAATCACTAATCTTGTGCTGAGATCCTGATTTTAGAAAGAGGGTTTTTACAGTGGGGAACAGATTCTCAAAGGTCTTCATCCTAAGTCATGATAGGACCCTAATGAGGTCAGTAATACCCAAGCAGGTTCCCACTTCTAAAAACAAGCTTGTCTGGTTTCCTGCTTTCTACCTTTCAGTACATTTGGATATTCAGCTTTTAGAAGTCCGAACCCTCTTGACCTTTGGTCAAAATGCCTTGCTAAACAAAGCTATTCATGGGTCTCATTCACATTTAAATCAACAAGTAGATGACAAAAAAATCCATATCCTTGATTGATGTCCATATCTTTGATTGATACCTTAGCTCCTTATCTGTCCTCCTTATGAGGCAGCTGTGGTCCCTGAGCAACCTGTGGAGAACAGAAAGTGTCTATGAAGGCCTCCATCAGGAAAGCTGACTCTAGGATTAATTCTGCTCATGTATTTCTATCCAGTGGCTTTTGAGGGCCCTTACTCACCACACAAGCACACAGGTACACAGGCCACTTTGGCACTTATTTTTTGTTGTTACAAAAGTGCAAATTAAATCCAAGGTAGGCAAGGCAAAGTACTTTTCTGACCATTTTGGACTGCTTTCAAATGTCATTGATCTGAATGACATTTGAAAGTAATACATCTGAATCAAAGATTTCTGGGTTTTGTTTGTTTGTTTGTTTTATTTCGTTATCCATCAAGATTAGCATGGAAGGATTATTTAGAGAATGTAATGTGCAGAGTCTGAATTTAGTGAATCTTTCTCACGGTACTTGGAGACTGCAGAGTTCACCAGTGCTTCCATGTATTTGGCTGCATTATGCAAAATTTTAAGAATCAAACAGATGCCGTATTCTACAGAAAATGAAACGATTTTTTTTTCTTCACAATAGGCATTCTTTACAGGGAAAAAATTCAAGAAACCGAAATAACCACAGTATATAGAGATAAGCATTTAAAATGCACAAAATAGATTCCATAGCAGATACACATTTGCAGAGCAGTAATTACATAGATTTCTTTGAAAAGACAAAAATGGAAGAGACATAATGACTTCCAGGGTTTTTCAGTAGCTGTTCCTAAAAATAATCTGAGAGTCATAAACACAACCTACCAACAGCCTCCTTCATCTGTCTGACAAGTTGCAAACTCCCAAGGGAGTTCTGATGATGTTGTGCCCGAGCTGCTGATCATCATCCTGGCTTGAATCAGATCAGCTCATTAACAAGGGTCTGTAAACCAGAGAGCCTCAAAAATGTAAGATATGATCATTAATTTTGACAGAAATATGGATTTTACATCTAAATTTTTGTGATGATGTCAACAAGAACTCCTTCCATATAAAATATAAAAACAGGATGGAGGATCTATTTATTTAGTTAGTTAGTTTTTGTGAAGAATATTATATATTCTGGAGAATGTACTTTCAGAATGACAGAGAATATTCAGACATTCAAATCAAATTGTGCAGAGAATTCCGAACAAAATGAAAACCATATTAAAACAAAATGTTTTAACATAGTTTGGTGAAATCACTGTTTTTTAATTTTTAAACTATTTCATTTTGACATGTAGCTTGGACTTGCGTTTTCAAATATTAAAATGAAATCTGAAAAATTAAATAAACATCCTGAATTTGTCCAGAACTGATTGCTTGGGGAGTTATTTAAACAAACATAAAAGATTTCATTTTGAAGTAATGATTTTTTTTCCAGCTGAAAAATCAATCTCTTGCTTTTGTGTTTTTTTTTTTTTTTCTGAAGAATATCATATGTTTTCAAGTCTGATTATGCTTTTGTGGAAGGTGGTATACATCTGCTCTAATTCAACAGAAGAAAAATCTAATGCTATTAGTGGCCTATTCCTGCTTCACAACCATTTATAGTGATAGAAGCATCACATTTCTTTTTTTGGTGTTTGTTTTTAATGCAGACAATTTATGTTAAATTCACAGTTGCTATCTTGGTTAAAAATGTGGGGGAAACTGCAGGTTATTAAAGCCGGATTTATAACTGCATCTCGAGCTGAAGACTGATAATAAATTTTGAAAGGATGTTTAGATTTTATAGAATTAAAAGGAATTTATGTGCCAATCTCCTACTGTTTTCTAGGTCCTGATGAAACAGAATCCTATTTTTGTTCAAGGGTGCAGAGAGAGGAACTGATAATATGTCAGTGATTAATGAAAAGGTCTTGATAATGCATAATTTACTATTCTTGGAGATGTTTATGAAAACTGAGTTTTACCAAGGGGATAACTCTACAGCAGCTGAAGTGAGTTTGAAAATGCACTGGTATAAGTGGGTTCAAAATTTGTCCCAGAGCAACAAGAACTTTCTTTCTGGATGTTGGTTTGTTTTAACATAGTTAAAGGCTGTTATTCTTGCTTGTACTAAATATAACCGAGCTAAACAGCAAAGTACGCTCAGTGTGACGACAGAGAGACAAACAAAACAACACCTGCATCATCACAAAGGTGAAATGGGCTTAAGAATTCACAAGTCCACACTAAAGATTTATAAAAATATGAAGTGATCTTGGAGGTCTTGTATATGGACCATTCCACTTGCATTTAATAGCATTTTTCAGGGATTGTAGACCCTTGAAGTTCAGACTTCTTCAAGTTGGGTTAAACTGGAACTCCCACTAGGCCCTGAAAATTGCCATGTGGTTTTGAAAGCTCTGAACGTGAGCAGAGATGGATCAAACAGAGACCTTCCACGTAAGTCCACATGGGCAGATATTTCCCAGCACTGATAGCTATTGCGGGTGTTTCTGCCCAGGATTTGGAGGCTGCGGCTCTGGTAGGTGCCCTTAGTGGAGGCTGAAGGACAGGGGTCAGTCCAGACTCAGTGAGGAGCTGCGGGTGTTGAACAAGGTAGTTCTGCACTCAGCTCTTAGTCTGTGTAAAGACTTCAAAAAACCCCAGTCCAGCAACAAGTGTTGGTTATGCTGCTCCATGATCTGATCGCAGCAAAGTGGTGATGAAGCCCAGCACTCAGCAAAGACCCTGCTATTACTGAAATTGCTGCTCCTGATCTGCCAGGCAAGTTAAATGGTTGTTCTGTTCTGCTCCAAAAGCTCCTTAAAAGAATGAGATCAGCTGCCTTTTACATAGACATTCCTTCTTTTTTCTCCTTGCTGATAACCAGACTTTAAACCACTTTTATCTGCTCTATGTACATCTGATCCCACTAACACAAAGCTCAGTGGAAGTTGTCATGCAGACTGCACCCAACTCGTTGCACTGCTTTTCACCAGTTTAGGCCTTGTAATTAGTTTTTCTCTTTGCTGAAGAGTTTTCATCCCTTTGACTTAAGGGATCCAATAGTCTTGCTTTTGTTTTTCTTCCCCTGAGATCCTTCCTTCCTCTGCATGACTGGGTTGAGAGTTGAGGGTGATAGTGATGGAAGAAGGGCATCGTGTAAGCTGGCAGCTCCAAGGCTTTTCTGTCTTTCAATGTCTGTACATACTGCTTAAAGTGAGGATTGCTTAAGAGGATGACTTGGCATCCCACTAAAAGGTAGAATTTGGTCAATTAATGCTTCTTATTACACATATGTCAACATTCACTGACATAACTTTACAGTTTTTTTCCTATTTCTCTAAATGAAAGTGCAGTGGGATAATACTAAATTACTTTACTAATGTCCCTACCAAAAAAAAATTAAATTAAAAAATCTTTAGCAGTTAATCAGTTAATATCATATATCACAGTGAATGTCATATAGAATATCACAAATAAACTCTATAAACTCTATTTCCTTATGATTCCTGAATTATATCTATCCAGAAATGCTTTACCTTGACTCTTATAAATTATATTTCCTTCCAAAAGTAAATTCCTTGGACCAGAAACTCTCAAATCTGTTTCATTTTCCCTGTGTTGGAATTAAAACTCAAGGCATGACTTTAGAGGGTTCTGAAAATTGTTTTCTGAGTTCATCTTTAAACCAGCATTCTGCTTCTTGAATCTTCTGAGGCAAAATGTAGAATAATGTGACTGTTCAATGCATGTGAATAATATGGGTGTCACTTCCATGCTCTTTGGCTTGGAAGAGGAGCTTTTGCTTTTTAATACAGAAGACTCCAATCTGTCCCAACTAAAATAACTGCAAGAGGAAGGAGGAAGCTTCCCTGTAGTGTAAGTAAAAGACAGTCTTATCTTCTGTCTCACAAAGCAAGAAAACTGTTGTCTAATCACCAAGTGGGTCTTCAGTCAAGAAAGAGCAGATGTTAGGTCTGAAATTAAGAGAACTGTTTTATCCTAGATGAATAGTGACATCTGCTCCAAGTGGAACAGCCTGAGAGATCAGTAACAACAACACTAAAAATGGAAAACGTGATACAAGCTCTGAACAATCTTACCCAACTGACCAACAGCTTTGACACAACTGGATGCAAGGAGACTGTTGGACTAAATGCAGTGAAATATCCAGGTATCACATAGTTAGGGGCTAAAAATTCTGCCCAAGTTGCCTCCTGAGATCCATAGAAACACTTGGGAACATCAATTCCCCTGTACAGTTGCAGGAATGGCCTACATGGGAAGATGAAAAGAGGAGGTAAACCAAGCCTAGACCTGCTGAGGTGCCCTGTTAGGGGGTGTTAACCTCAAGGGATAAACTCTGGGCTCTAGTTAATGTTGCCAAGACAATTAGTGATGTATTTTTTCCTGATAGCTCTGTAATGTAAAATTGCAGATACAAATGGAGACTGTGGATATAAGGTCTTCTCAGCAGAGATAACAATCTAGAAAACTCCTTTCCTGGTTTGGTATCCTAATCTCCGTGAATTTTAGCTAAAGAAACACATCTACTCTGCTCACAAAGTAACTGAGAGCTCTGTGATTTTACTGTTTACCTGAGCTCTGGCAAATATATGTTTGAACCTTGCAAAATGGTGAAGGAACTGAATAAAGATGTTTCAATTTTCTGTTTTCTACACATGTGTATATCATACAAAATGTACGTGAGCCAACTATCATCATTTTTGGCTTTGCTTGGTTGGGTCTCAAGATGCTGTAATGTTATTCTAGCAGAGGTTAAACTTTATTTCTCTGTCAACATTGCACTGGGTATGCCTTAGAAGCCTCTGAGAGAGATTTGTCATATATATATCTAGTTTCCAGATCTCAAAAGTTAGATACTTAGACAAAGGAAGATTTGGACTCAAAAACGTAGTCTACTTGCACAGCATGTAAATAAATCAAGAGCTGTGGGAGAAATAAAAGTCCTTTGTGTGAGAGTTAACTTAATTAGAGAGATTTTTGAAAGAGAAGTAAAAGTACTGAGGAGACAGTAGCTGATGGTGATGAAGAAACTCAGTTTCCTGACTGTCTTTAGGATACATTATAGCAGGATAATCACCTTCCAAGTTTTTGAAATGTAGCAAAAACTTTTTTTCCCCCAAGGAGTTAGAGAAGTCAGCTAGAAGAATGACTATTTCAGCTTTCATTTCAGCTAATTAGGAGGAGCTGACTGAAAATCTGAAGATAAATGATAATTTGAGAGAAAATGACTGTGAAGATTAGCATTCATTATGTGATGGAATGAGTGAAGAGTATCAGCAGAATAAGGCTAAAAAGGTCCTCATTTTAGGGGAGGTAGTAGGATCTCTTGGGAAGATAGTCCAGTTCAAAGCTATGCGGGTCCTCTTTTGTAGATTATATGTGCTGAGAAATAAACACCCCTGATGTACAGAACAGGTAGGACACAAAGCATGAATAAGGAGCCTTGCATGATTTGAAAATAATACTATTTTTTAAAAATATACAAAAGGCAGAAATAAGACCAGATGACTAAGAACAAACATAAAGGAACAGTACATTGTGAGAAGGAAAAGAACTCAATGTCTGAGACATAAAATATGCTATTCCTAGCAAGGAAGAGAAAATTCTGTGTAAATAATTCTGAAACAAGAATGAAAACAAAAGAAAACAAAGGTCCTCTACTAAACAAGGAAAGAAAGCCTAGCAAATAAACAATGAAATGCAAAATACCACTACGGTCTTTGCTGTCTTTGTAGTTTTCACCACAAGGGTTACATATGACCCAAAATTCAAGATGAGATTCATCCAGGATGGATGGATACCATGAAGAAATAGAGAATGAAAAAAAATAAATATTATCCAAAGAGGACTGATATAAGCAACTCCAGAATTTCATGGAGAGGTAACAGCAAACTGAAAAGATACTTTACCCCATTTGGTTCTGTGTGTGCTGAAATTAAGTAGGTATCCATGAAAGAAAGGTTAAGCTGAGCATGACACCTGACGTCTGTATAGCAGAAAAGGGTCTGCATGGGCACGAGGGATCACAGATTTTATCTGAGCTAACAGTGCTCTTCTGGTGCAGAAAGGGCTAGTATATTTCTGGGTTGGGTTAACAGTCATTTTGCATGTGAAAATGAGAGAATTTCTTGATTCGGTGCTGATGAGGCCCCAGCTGCAGGACTAGACAAACTCAGTGTTGAAAAGGAAATGTAGAAAACATAACTTTTGAGAGAAAAAAAAATGCTTCCTTACAGTCTATTATTTAATATCCTTTAATTGATATGTTCTTGTAGTCTGAGGATGCTACCGTTCCACGGACTCTGCTTACCTTTTCACTTTTAAATCAGTATTCATTACTTAATTATGAGTGAATCTGGAGAGCCCCTCATTATTTGCTATGTGCAATTTCCATATTAATAAAAACCCAAAATTCCGAGGACTGGATGGACATCCTTCCTTTCCAAGAAGGAAAGGACCTTCTCAGTGTAATCAAGATTTTTGTTTTGTTTTGCTTTTTTTAAGTTTAATCCACACCAAGTCTTGCTTTCTTGAGAATTTTTACAGTTTGTCTCAAAGAATCTCATTCACATGGATTTCTTGATTTGATGACCTGCAGCAGATTTCCTCTTATGGCAGCTACATTGTTCCCTTTCTGCCTTTATTTTTCAGAGATGTAGAAATGTCGGCAGGTCTAACTCTCTAGGCTTCTATTCTGGACCTGGTTTGTCAAACAGGTAGTTAAGATGTGGACGTCTTTGACACAGTCTTTAGCTTGGGTGAGAGTGACCCTATAGAAATTGAGTATCTCCATTTTCTGTAATTTCCAGGCACCGATTTCATCAGTTTCAGTCAGTGCCCCATTTTATTATACTGTTTCTTTCAGGCTTTAATCCTGTCCAATCCTGATTTTTAACTCTCATGCAAGTTCTAGCAAACCAGGGGTGCTCTTGTTTTCTTTCTCTCTTTCTTTCTTGTGAGACATATTTCATTTTTATTCAAAGGTTAACGGGTAATCTTCTGAGGCTTGAAAAAACAGATATCTCAACCATTTTCTTCCCACACAGGTATAAGGAGGACACTGATAAATTATTCTCTGTAATCAGTGAGGGAGACAAGAAAAATTTGGATCTGTTTTTCAGCAAGAGGCATTTAAATAGGCTAGATAAACATCTGTTGGCAGTCATGCAGGTTGACTTGAAAGATAAACATCATTGAGATACAGCAGTGCGAGAGTAACACAAAGTTCCTGGACACCATTCCAAAGAGCTGTAAATATAGATATAATTAGTGGCTTCATATCGTGCCATCTCCAAATAGCGTATTGTCTGCCTAGAAACAGAAACGTCGTCTTTCAGCATAAAAAATACTTAGAAAAAAAAATGCTCTAACATTCAGAAGAGATTTCCCTATTGTGATAAAGAGATTTCATAAAGGGTAATATAGAAAATGAGAAATGTCAATACACCACATAAAATGTTCCTTAGACTACTCACAAGATTCAGATTGAGTTTAAGCTGATTATATAAACAGCACCTTCAGCAGAAGGCAGCCGTCTGCACAGAAAATCTAAGTAAAAGAACATTCTGCTGTTATTAATATCACTGGGGGGCAAGATCAATGTTGTGTCTTAATATAGAATGCCAAACCTCTCAAAATTTTCGCTTAGAGAATAAGGGTCAAAAAAAAGTGTTTATTTGAAATTCTTTACTCAGAATTTCATTTTTAATATAGTAGGAAAAAGAAAAAATCTAAGTAAGACCTAAAAGATGATGTTAAATATATATATACACATATATATTTCTTTTGGCCATGGTAAAAAGCTAGGAATAGAGCCTTGCAACTCTTCTCTTGTACCCTCCCATGGGAAGACGTAGCAACTACACATCAGTGTCTGATGTGAGGATTAGCAAGTGAATTCACCAATTACACGATGCATTTCTGGTTCCACAGTTTATGTAGTACAAATATCATCATACTCATCAGAATGTTTGAAACTGTATATAAAGCCAAGTTGAAGTGTAAAGGATTTGCCGTTTACTTTCACTTTCTGGACTCAAGGCAACTTTTCCATTGAAGAAGTAATTTATTTGATTTATTTAATTTGCCCCAAAAATGAACTGTTTTTGCTAGCCATTTTTCCTGGAGCCTTTTGATGCAGTCCACAGACAGAAGGGGTCAACAGCAAAATGAAGCTTCCCACCCTGCTATTAGCAGCACTGGGGATGTGGGATGAAGATCGTCATGCACTTAATCATGATGTTTACTAGACAGGAGTGACACATTCAGTGTCTGCTCTTGCAGCTCTGCTGAGTCTCTCTCAATTTGTCTGTCCCTGCAACATGTTCCCTCATAGTTACGATCTTTCAGTCTCTTGTTGCTTTTGCACTTTTTGGTACTCTCACCTCTTCCCTATACTTAGATACTAATGTACTAACATATAGGGAGATGGGCAAAATATCAAGAAAATCAAAATAAAGCAAAGATTTAGCAATATCTGCTGCAGGGTTGTATGCTAGCATATGTAAGCATGTGATGCTTATCATGAATCTATTCACACAAGCTGGTACCTGGAATATCAGCACTAATTTCAGCATCATTACCCTTATTTTAAACCATTTTTTCAAAGGTAGGAATTGAACCAATATTTCTATAGGAATAAATCCCATTGTCAGGAAGCCAGTCACTAATAGGATCCTTAGAGACAGATGATGTTAAAGGCTTTGGTAATTGCATGAAAATAACCTGTTTTATTGTTACTTAGCTAGAGATCCTTTGGGTGAAACCCAGTCTCATTGCTTAAGACTTGCAGGGTATTTAAAGGGCTGCACACACAATTAAGGGTCAATATATTGAGCTCTCATTGTACGTCTATTTTACCATCCAGCCTTTTTCTTTTCAGAACCAAGATTTAAATGCATCTTGTTGATTACATGGAATAATGTGAACACTAAATTGAATGTTAATGTTGTTTTCTGTGCTTACTAGGAAGAAATGGTTCCAGACACCTGTCTCATTTTCTCCAGACTCATCTGGGAAACCGTATGATTTGTAGAGTTGTGCTCAGGAGGTGATAAAGAAAATTTTGCTTAAAAGGTGCTTTAACTTAGAGTGGACAAAATGAGTAAGTGATTGATTGTTGTCAAAACAAGTAATCTTTTTTTTTTTTTTAAGAAAAAAAGAAGAAGAAAGGAAAGCCTTATCATTTAGATGATGTTCTTTTCTAAGAACAGTAGACAAAGACAAAATGCAACCACTGTGACTTCCATAGAAGACTGTGAGTAACTAATTCTAAGAGTAGCTCAGATCCTGGAAATTATTACAGATTTCTTTTGCTGTGTGGGAGAATTCTCAAAAAAATCTCATGTGCAGATCTCCTCCAGATAAGAACAGGTCAGTTAACAGCCATATGCCATATACATGCCACACTAAGGATCTATTTACCTTCTAATCCCTTAGCATAGACTTTGACTTGCTGCACAAACGTGTGCAAAGTTGTAGTACACAGCACTGCATTAGCAGACTATGGTCACACACAGCACAATGCTCTTCTGTTGGGAATAATGATAAAGCATAAAGATCTCTGATGAATTGTGGATGCTCTCCAGAGCACCAGGGGCAGCTCATATTCAAGTCCATCTGGTGGCTTTGTATGCACCAGGCCGGTCTGAGAAGACTTCTGGGGAAAACGCTTCTTAAAGTTGTGTCCAAGCACCTCCTGGATAAAACCCAACAGCTGACAAATTACGGTAAATCCAGTGTTTGTTTCCTGTTCACTGATTGCTCTGAGGGGACAGGCATCTTAAAAGCATGCCCGGCTTGAAATGTGAGCTATTTATGCAGATCGTGTTTTCCACAAATGAAACGGCTTCTCAGCTCTTTCTTCACTGGAATCTCAGATAAAACAAAACAAAATAAAACAAAATAAAATAAGTAGAGAGGCATCCAGGATTCTTCCAGATTCTGGGATTAGTCACACAGAACTTGAAAGATGATCATTTGTCAAATATACAGATTTATTAGAGCTAAGCGGTTCTACATATATGGCAGGTACTGGACATCACCAAACAATTAACACCAGATATTCTGCAAGTAAAAAAAAAAAAAAAAAAAAAAAAAGAAGTAAAAAAAATAGTAATGTTGAAAATAGAACAGCACTAAAAATAAAACATATATATGAGAGCTTGTGGTTAAGTCATGGATGCATGGTACGATGACCACTCTCACCCTTCCCTTGTTCTCATGGGGCGCCTCTCTGAGATAGATTTCCCTGGATTATTCTCAAGCTACACCAAGATGATTCAGATTCTCCTTGGCGATTGGTATCATCAGGAGTGTCCCACCTGATGGGTAGGTTTCTGAGTCTGCAAGCAGCTGATGATGAGTCTCAGTCCACACACCAGAGGCATGTGGCTTACTTGCTTTTATCCTTCCTAGGCTTCTTAGTTCATTATCTGATCAATCAATGCCAGACCATGGTTACACAATAAAACAGATGACCTCAGCCGATACCACTGTGGATACCAACAGGATGCTCAACAGGATGCTCAGCAGATAACGGCAAGGATGTTTGACAGATATCAACAAATATCAGCACAAATGTTCCACAGGTAACCCAATGCAAAATTTCATAGCACTTAGATGCTTACGGCATGAGTCTGTGGCATCAGTTATCCTCTCCTGTCTAAGTACGCTCAGAACTCGTGGGCTCACAGGAGGGCTGCAGCAAGTCCGCAGTGTGGCTGCTTCAACAATGGTGAACCCATCGTTCCTAAACTCTTCCAGAGGATCCCAGAGCAAACCCCTTTCCTACGGGCTGCACCATCCAGAGTCATCCACTTGCCTGCCTGGCATCTATCAAGACTACAGGTGCTGTCTACATATTCCCATTAGTGACATTTTCAGTAAAGAGATTTTTTTTCGAAGTGCACATAACTTTAACTGTTCTTTCTCTCTTTTCCTTTCTCTCGGAATAGAAAACGGTTGATAGTGTTGATAGTGCATGGAAATTCCATCCTGGATTTTTCCACTGCTGATATTTTATTTATACATAAATTTGGTTTATATTTTATTGTATATAAATTACATCTTCCTCGAATACCACAGTTTCAACAAGCTGTTCCTGTTAAGCTCTTAATAAAGAGTCCAGGCTATTTCAAGCCAGGTTGTCTGATGATAAACTGAATATTAACTGAAAATACTTATTATCTCTTTGCTAATATAGTTCATCTCATCACTGTCATAGTTAATTACAAATGACTTGACGAAGTGTAATATAATATGAACATTTCAAAGTGGGGTCAAGAAGATCTTCAGAAATGAGGTACATATGTGTGCAGAATGTGATCCTCAGAGTGAACTCTAGCAATTAATATAGTCATCATAAAGTATTACAGTAGGTGTTATTAGTGAAACTAGATGGCATGAGTTTGCATAAGGTGGAATTTGTGAACTGAATTATATTTTGCAAGTTTTACCAAATAAAAGTTGCTGCAAACAAACAAACAAACAAACAAGACAGAAAATAAGATGTGCAGTAATGGTCCAGAGTCGATACAGAGGCTGATTGTTGGGCTAAAAATATTTTCTCGGTTTCCTTTGAGATCTGCTCTGAGACAAGATTGCTATCCAGATGGCAGATATCCAAGTGAACCCCAAGGTGAGGCCTCAGGATGTCCTGTGTCCAAACAGTTCCTTTTTTTTTTAAGAAAACAAAAAGAAAAAAATATATATTCTTCTAGATGCAGTACTACTGAGGTTACACTGTGATTTTGGGTTGCACTGGAGCATAAACTAGCCTACCAAAGGCTTCAGAGGAGGAGGCACAGACGGTTTCCAGGGCTAAGTGGCTAAGCTTAGTTAAAAAGCTGCAGAACATTTAGAATTACAAAGTGACAGAAATAGATGCTGTCAGAAGCCAATACTTGCAGTCACATGCAATTGAAACAAGTTTATTTTGTGTGAAAGGGACTACTCTGAGCTAGAAGAGAGGCTTAATACCCATGGGGGTAACAAGATGGTACAAAATGTTCTTTGGGGTTTTTCCTGGCTTTTACTGGAAGATCATCTTTCTTTTCTCATCCAAAAGAATGATATGCTAATAAAAATAACTAACTAAATAAATAAAAATAAAGCTGTTGATTCCCTTTACCATCATCTCCCATTTTTTAAGTAAATACTATTTTTTTTCTGAGTCCAGGCAATGATAAATGATTAAACTGACATTAAATACACCATGAAAGTTTAATTTGCACAGCTCCCAGTCTCAGACAGACACCCTCATGCATTCTCTGCCCAGTACTTCCCTACTCTGAGCCTCTACACTCCCAGCAAAAGCATGCACTTTTTTATTACTTTTTTTTGAAACTTCTATCTGCATTGCAAGCATGATTTTATAATATATAATATATACTATAGGGCTCCACTTTTCTCACAGCATCACAGCCAGGGCATGACCGATCACACTCAAAATTCAGGAAAAACGTTGGTGAACTGGTGGTTACGTGGAGAATGAGCAGCTTGTTCTGCATACTTGCAGGTCAGCTAATGAAAGCTAAAAGATTTAGGAGATGGTAGCTACATCAGTACTGGCACATATACTGCTGATGCCTGACAGTTTAATAGTTTCCCTACTAACATTATCTCAAAACTATGGGTTTTCATTATTTTGGATGCCCTTTTTCTCTTCTTGTTTGACAAAGATTGACCTAACAAAATTGCTAGCTGAAATTTAGTTATACCCCGAAGAAACCTAGTTGAAATGACTTTTAAAGGGAGTAAATGCATGCCTGTCTTTGCAAGTTTCCTTCTTGTTTTTATTACCTTTTGGGTGTGCAATTGTGACAGCCTGACTTCTCACACATAACCCTGTTCAGGTGTTAACTATCACATCTGATCTTGGTAGTTGCCTCCCTGATTTCTTCCCCTACTCAGACATTAACCATGAATAACAGTCCTGACGGCTGTATCTTGTTGGGGAGATAAGGCTAATTGTGTGTACACCAGCCAACAGTCATTTCTGCATTGAAAGAATGACTATAAGTCAATTTTCTCATCCCATAAATACGGGGACATCCAGAGAGCCCACTGACCTCTCATTGCATTGCAGTGGGCTGCATGTTGGGTTTTATCCTTGAACAGGGATGTCTCTCAAGGATAATTCTCGGGGTTAAGAGATCCTTCCCACTATAAATTTGTGGTAAGTGACTATAGTGTGTCTTTTACTTTCTGAATTTGTAAACTTTACTTTGCAACTGTGCATAGATCCCTTAGTCATAACCATGTCTGGGACTAGGACTGGATGCAGTTGCACCCAGACTCCTCTCAGAAGGAGTTTGGAAGGCAAGGGGGTCCAAACTGAACCTGATGACCCAACGGGAGGGTGTCCTTGGTAATTCTGTGTATATCTTGAACCTCCGTGCAGTAAATAATAAGTGACCTTGCCATAGAATCTCGTGAGACCATTGTCATTATCAATAAAACCTGTTACCATTTCTTTCCCATGAGTGAAGTGCATCATGTCACTCACCCTCACTACCACTCATTCCGTGACAGCAGCCAGTGCAGAAGTCCAGCATTTTTGTGAAGTATGCTGTTTGCTAATATATTTCACAGAAGGGCACAAAAACCAGCCAAACAGCATTGATTCTGGGGCAAGCTTTCAATGAACTGATCCTGCCCTGAACAGTCTCCATCTCCATCTTCATTCTCCGACAACAATTTAAGGGAAGGACAAAAGAAATGAAACAAAACAAACAAGAGAAGCCCCCGAAACTAAAACAGAAAGTAAGGAATTGCAGAGATACTGATGAAATTTGATTTGTCTGCTTCCCTGTATGTACAGATGATACGTGACCAGCTTCATTTTATTACAGATTGAAGCTAGATTTTGTCATTTTCATCCATTCTAACGTTCATCAGGAATCATAGCAAGAAGATTATTGAATCCTGGGCTAATCTCTTAAGGGAAGTTATAAAAGCTCAGCTGGCATAATAAAAAACAGTAGAATTTAAAGTCTCTTGTAATAGCAAAGTGGGTAGAAAGCTTGACTCAGGAGCTATTTATCCTAATATTTATCATTAATAACGTTCTCTATTTTGTTCCTATTATTAATATTACATTTACAGTTAGATGCAAACTGTTGTGCTAAGAAGAGTTTAATCTCTTCTAGCTTAATGTGTCTCTAGTGCTGATATCTTTGTCTGTCCTCTTACAGTAAACAAAGAAATAGGAAAATAGATTTAATGAAGTCTCAGGTGTTTTTTATCCCACCAGAAGCAAGTAGTGCTTGCTTTATGATAAGAAAATTGTGCCCTGAGCTTTCCTGCTTGATTTGACATGCTGTTTCTGTTGACTATAGAGGGATGCTTGGCATGACATAAATATATTTTGGATTGAATAACTGCATGCACTTCTAATCAGAAGAAGCTCCTTCCTCCAAACTCTTCTGTATCTTCCAGAGATGTTCACAGCATATGCTCTCTCCAAGGTAAGGATGACTCTTGTTTTCTGTTTTGTTCAAAGCATACCTGTTCCAGGTCTGAACTGCCCTTCAGCATTTTCTCAGCTGTTTTTGAGGTACCAGTGAGCTCTGTGGGGCTCCTGTACATGCTCAGAGCCTCTGGATGCTGGTGGCATCTGGTGTCAGCTGCCTTCATATGGCCTGGGTTTAGATTCCTCAGGGCATCTGACACATCTGCATGGGGCTGGTGGATGTGGCATTGGATCTGCCCTTCTGGAGGCCAAGCAGGGTGCCCATTTCAAGGGGTGTGAGACACCTGTGTTTTGGCATAAAAATCTACATTTATTCTTTATTGAGACAGCATGGCTGGACCTTATTCTAATGAAAATACCTCCTCTAGCAAAATGTCATCCTCTGATGGTCCCATGTGAGTTCCAAAGACATCTTTTGCAATGTCTTTGGGTGAATGAATAACTGGTTCACATGTAGCTGAACCTTGCTTTTTCCTGTTTGAAAGAATAGTCAGGGCAGCATAAAAAGGAGATTAAAATACCACTTATTGCATAAAATTCATTTTAATACAAGTGTGCCAGAGAAGTCCCTGTGAACTCCAGAGCTTTAGAAGTCACAGCTGTGCCTGTGCAGGGTAGCTATAAAGACAGCAGCCAGTTTCAATTTTCCAGACTGCGTCTTATCCAAATAAAAAAGGCATATTTGAAGCATTTTTTCATAGTGGTAAATTTTCACAAGTGACCTTCCGTATCCAGAAAAAGGGGAACTGATCTTGCTTGTGTTAACTATCAAAAACAAAATGCAAATAATTCAGAGAAAACAAACCAAGAAAAAATAGTTTTGCAGAAACGAGTGAGTTTGTGCTTCAGATTGTTCCTCTCAATCAAAGTATCAAGGAATCAAAGGGAG
The DNA here is from genome assembly GCA_034781795.1 of Crypturellus tataupa. Lineage (NCBI taxonomy): Eukaryota > Metazoa > Chordata > Aves > Tinamiformes > Tinamidae > Crypturellus > Crypturellus tataupa. The sequence continues at coordinate 2,408,309 of JAWLRI010000873.1, forward strand.
CTTTTTCTCCCTTTAGTGTGTTGCAATATTCCACTACTCCCATGAAAAAATCTTTGTTTTATCACAAGAATTCTGTGTATCCTCAATAAATCAAGAACCAGGGGATCACAGAAGTTCCCTAAATAATGCTTGCCTGACATGGTACATCTAAAGTTTATGTTTTCGCCTTTGTGCATCGGATGGTCTATTCAGGAAGCAATTTTTTACATTGAATATAAGCACTGATGCAGACAAGAAAGGCAATAAGCGAAGCAGATGATAGATAAAAGCTTCTATTTCTCCAACTCAGTTCCTAGCACCTCCCTGTGAGATTCCTATGAATAACAAAATTTCAGTTGGGAAAAATAACTTATAACCAGATACAGATAAAACAAGATTATTTCAGAAGATTCAGAAAGGAACTATATATTCCTGTTTCATTATGGTAGCTCTTTGTATGGCTTATTCTATTTCTCAAAAATAAAATCTTCTGAAGAGATCTAAATCATTCTTTATACCAACTTCCCATCCTCAAAGTTTCCCCTCAGAAAGGAATAGAATGAACTCACTTAAAAGACGTATTCATGTTTTTTTAAGCAAATATATGTTTGATCCTCTCAGGATCTTATCATGATTTTTATTCAATTTTGAAGATAAATTCAATATTTGCATATGATCCTTCCATGTTCTCCCTTATAACAGTTGTTTACTCTGTGCTCCAAAATAATTTTTCTGGGCAGTCCCTGTATTGATTCTGAAAAAAAAAAGAAAAGATAAAAAGTTTGTAAGTTTGTATTACACAAAGCGAGTTGTAGAAACTCTGCATTATTCAAGTATGCAAAATGTATATTTTGATGTAAGATGCACAAACTTAGCTGACTAGCATTTGAAAAGCTGTTGTACAGAGGCTCGTACAGCACTCCTGCAATGAGTAGCAACACTGGAATTTGAACTGTCAGCATTTTAAAATACTGGATCCATAAACAGCGATGCATTCAAGTGAAATCAGGAAGATGTCAGTGTCACTAAGGAAAGATTGGTCCAGAAGTACATAACAAGGGATTTGGATTATGTGCAAGGAAAATGGAATACAAAGAACAGTTGCTGGTGTATGAATGGAAGTGTCAAAATAAAGCAACTGAAAATATGTAACAGAAATGAAGGGGACTTTCTGAAGGCAGAGAACAGTCACAGTTAGCTTCTGTGCTGTGATTACACACAGTAGCTAAGGAAGTAAATCTTAAACATGGCGAGAAATAACAAAGCAGGCAAGAAATGTGGCTCCCTGAAAATAGGGTAAAGTGCGTTCTGTGCTTTACAAATTCATTTCTGGTGTATATTCAAAATCAAATCTTCGTACTTTATTAAAACAAGTGGTTTTCAATAGCCTTCAATTTGGTACCACGACAGCTCTAAGAGAACGAGTTAGAGTCTTTACTGTCTCTGTTGTCATGGAAACGATTATTTATTTCCATCTGGATAATCTTTATCATTATGGATCTGAGCTGGTTGAAAAAGAGTGTGAACTTCGAGGATTTTTGAAATTAAAGAAAATATATCAATTTCCCCGGCTGCTACTATGCTTACATTAATAGGGTAATTGTGCTTAACCCAAGATAAAAAAAGATATTGGATTGGCCTTTTGTTTAATGACTGTCTTCTCAGGCTTGGATTCTGTTATCATTAATCTGATGTAGGATTACTTTGATTTGATGACAGAGCCTTCTGTAACCAGTGATGCTCCCCATGCTTTAATGAACAAAACCCTGTATCAGAATCCACCTAAAGCCCCATGTCCTTCAGGTGAGTTGGGTTGAGACACACCGTGCTCTTTAAACAGCAGTGCAGCAGGGAGCGACTGGGAAACAACTTAGCACTGTCCCATAGGAACAGTCTTGAGTAGGAGTCAGAAGCAAAGTTCATATCTACGTTTTTGATTCATAAGAAGAAACTTTCTTATATGAGAAAATTCCCATATCTAGCTGTCCATTTCCAGCAGTAACACTGCTTAAGGCACTGCTGTCTACGGCTTGCAAAGGGAAAAGCCGTTTCATCATATGATGTACCCCGTCGTGGTCGTGTGATGAACACAATCTGGAACTCGCTGTGTGATCCCATTAAAACCTATGTTCTCACTTATGCAAGTTGACTTGTCAGACTAGGCCTCTGCTTCAAGGAAGAAAAAAATTAAATCCTAAAAAGAAACAAATTGCACTTGCCAGTCTATAAGAGATATCAAATTCATGTCTGTTATGGGCTGACATGTTGAGGATTAAGGAAAAGTGAATGCTGTGATTATTTCATTACAGAATGATATTGCAAGAGTCACTTATTGTCTAAGCGGTCTTATCAGAAAATAATTAGATTTGGGGAAATGTTCCTATTCATTTCCATTGTAAATCAACCATCTGAATCAATGACTGTTTAATTCAACTCTATCCCAACGGAAGTAAGGCTGTTAATTCCCTGTGCTGGTGGGTAAATATGGATCAGTATTTTCCAAAACATAAGCAGGCACAATTTTTATTAATTTAAAAAACAAGCAAATAAACAAAACAGAAAGGCTAACTGAACAGAACAACAGAAAAAAATTTGCTCTTTTACAATCTGGTAGGCAAATAAAGAGTGTCCTAAAGACACTGAATTCAGACAAGCAGCTCAGGCCCTTTCAGCCTACAGGTTTGGAGAGACTTCAGTCCATCTGCTGATTTGGATGAAGGCAAAACACGGGAGTGCACTTCTGATTGCCCACCAGTTCAGACCCAGCCTTTATGTTTTCATTTTATAGGCTCTTCAGCAGATGCCAGGAGATAAAGTAGCAGAGAGGTGCTATTAAACTCAAAACAGTGAAAATTCGTTGCAGAAGCCTCCAAGCTGAGGTATCCTCTGAAATAAGAGGTGCTCAAAGATATTACATACCAATACTCTTAAACAATTTGATAATTTCTAGCTGATGATACGGAATGAACCATTCATTTTCATTCTTCATCAAAATCAACAGTCAAAAGTCAATAAACTGGAGGTAGTCAGGGTCAAACTCATAGATTAAATCTGCTTCAGGAGAAGTAGAGGTAGAATATATTTGTGTTTGGCACTGCATTTAAGATGCCACACTGATCACCCTGCTTCTCTAGTGACTCAGCAAAATATAAATGGGTGCTTTTTAGATTGACTCAGAAGTCTCCAAAACAACAGCAAGCCATGCTAATCTAAAATAGTTAGTAATCTTAAACTATATAAACCTACGTTTCAACAGAAGTATATTTTGTGGTAGCATTTCTCAGACATCGTATTTAAACTCACAACTTTTATTATGTTAGAAGGAAATTATCTAAATCGGGAGGGTGGATAATCAATTATCAAATTATCAAATCTGCACTAGGAGGGCACGGTGTTTCGGAGATAGGACAGCTGAAAGCTGTTAAGGCTCTGCAGCATCTCACGAATGCCTGAGACGCTGCAGCAGAAGGGCTAACCTATAACACAAATCAGAATAATAAAATGTGCAAAACTGATAAGGGACGCATCACAAAATCTTGAAATCTATTAATAAACCTTGAATGAAAAGATTAGGCTTAATCATTTAAAATGAAAAATGTGCCCTTGGTGAGCATTTTCTAGCTTTGTGTAGATGTAGGAATTCAGCTTCCTACACGAACTACCTTCCGCAGCTGTTTACCTGCTCCAAAGCCCAAGTTTTTGTTATAAGTGTTATATATTGCTCGAATTCCTCCCTCCACAAGGGAATGGGCAATCAGGAAGAATATAACATGGTTATAAGATAATTGTTCATAATGAGAGTAACTCAGTTAAAAGTTTAACTTCCAGTACTTTCAACTGGGAACATGGCTTGTTTTGCCATATATATGCATTCTAGTTTTAAAGTGCGAGTTCTTTTACATTTTCCCCTAGTTCTGAAAGCTTGGAAAAGGCCAGAAATGGTATTGCAGCTCCACAATGCTCATTTACCTGCCTTATCATTTATAAATGACGTGAAGTATTTTTTCAGTCCTTGGATTTTTTTTTTTTTTCTGAGCATATATGGTATTATATATGCAGTTAATGGCTGCAGAAGTGGGGAGCTACTGATGTGATACTTGTGAGGGAGGCCATCCACATCAGTACCAGGAACCCCAATACTGTTTGCCTTAACGACAGCAAACAGACCAACAGCCCTGCGTTCTCACGGCTTCACAGCAGAACATGCTGCAGGTCCTCTGCTTTTCATGCAGACTGCTCCCAAGAAACTTAAAATTTTACACTGGAAGTAATGAAATTGGTAGGAAAATGAGTTTTCTTACTGAATCCAAGATGAACGAGCATATAAAATCATTTTGCAGAACAGGGAGCTGAAAGAAATATTTGGAAGTGTGGAAATGCTTCATTTCTAGACTGATCAATATAAGGCTAACAGATATAATTCCTACAATGACTCCTGGGTTTTACAGTTCAGTTATTCATGATCTCTTTATCTTTTATAAAACTGATGTAATGGTCAAGTGTCTTTTTCTATACCCATGGCACTTCCTATGAAGTACAACAGTGCCATAAGCAGAGATTGCCTTTTTCAAGGACAATAGTGGCCCAAACATCTCGTCTATTACATTTCAAAAGCATCAGCAGAAAGATAGAGATTAAGATTAGTTTTAAAGTATAGCAAAATTTTGGTGCTGTTTATTTTCTATTGGTAAAAATGCACTGAAAATGCTTTGCAAAAAGCACTTGATTTTTGGAAATGACAATCTGCCAAATCACGTAAGGTTTTTATATGATTCTGCTTATACTAGACTATCTGGTATTGATATTAAAAGTATCAGTAATACTGCCATACTGGTATACAGTCAAATTCCCATTGTTTCTAACCACGTAACATTGGTAAAGTATGGGAAACTTGAATTGTGAGAGTGTAGGGCACATTTCTCCGATATTAAAATTGCAAAAGACTTTGAATAAAGGCTTAAGGCTTAAGGTTTGAAGGAAGAGATTTACATCCCTCCCAAACTTTGCTATAGTTGTAATGAATGGTGATTTTCATAGTCAAAATTGTTACTAGTCCCTTTTTAAACCCACTTCACTTCCAGCTTGCAATTACTTCCTGCAGCAAGGGATTCTATCAGATAATTATATTGGGAGAGTGCACTTATTCCCTCTATGCCGTTTTGAATTCATTGCATTTCAACTTCATTTAACATGCCTGTATTCATTTGCTTTGAAGCAATGGGAGTAGCATTTCTTCTCTGACCTTTTCCAGATTATTCAGTATCAATATATTTTTCTTATGGTTTAATTTAGACATGCCTTTTCCCTACAAAAAAAATCTATTGTTTTCCAGATTTGGGAGGGGATATTTTTGGTGAATTGTATAGTTATTCCAGGTTATTGGACCACTGGCCATACTTCTCAGATCCTCCAACGATTCTACAATACCCTGTCTAAGAACAGATGAGAAAAAATGAACTCCATTCAAAATAAGATCACTCATTAGGTAAAGAAATTATGATATTTTCTACTTTCTTTCACATACTTTCATTTTGCTTGCATTTTTTTTTCTTCATCTGACATTCAAAGGGAATTGAGAGTCTTTATTAAATTGTTCATGTCAGATTAGTAAAGTATATACTATTAACTTAAATGTATTCCTACATAAATTTACTTTGAATTTATCAACAGTTGGTTAGGTTCTGCATTTTCTTGATTGCTAAAGCAGCTTATTTGGATTCTTCCAATTTTTTTTCCTAATCACTTCCACATTTGACTAACCTATCAACTTTGAGTCATCTTTAGTAACTTTGTGTTTTTACTAAATAATTCTAAATGAAAGGTTTTCATAACATGCAACATAAAGCAGAAGACCTAAACTTTATATTTGGTTTGGTAATCACTACCTTAAGGTGATTTAAAAAATATTCCTATTTCTGAAAGCTTGAATGTATAAAGAGAGAGATTCATTCATTTGCATTCATTTGTGTAATTGCAGTGAAATGATCAGCATTTCACCAAGGTTATGTTTAGCTCAACTATAATGTTACATGTGTTTGTACACAAAACCGAAGATGCCAGTACCTGACTCAGATTCTGATTCAGAAGCCATTTGAAGTGAATGGCTCCTGCACTCTTTCAAATGTCTTACTGAACAAGGACCAAAATGGCAACTTGAGCAACTGTGTATCCCATGCAACGCTTCCCTGATCCCCAAAATAGACTCTTCTATTGCTTTTAAAGATGAAAAAATGTTACTCCAAGGACAATCTGAAAAAATAGCATATGCAAGAAAAAAATATTTTATTTTTCAGAAAAAAAGGTGGAAGAAATGAAAAAATTTTAATACAAAAATATTTAACAGCAAAATGCTTAGTTTCTGTTCTTTACTAAGAAGGAAGACAGAAACTTCCAGCAACAGGATTAGTCGAACATATTTTACTATTTCTAGATCTTTCAAGTGTCTTTTATGTTTATTTTTTAATACTGGTGTGCAATTGCTTCAAGTGGGGCAAGTGGAGTAGCCCTTCTATTTCCTATGTCAGCAGCTTTAACCTTGAGACTGAGAAGTGTTTGGTCATTATTTATTGCAAATCAACATCATGTAAAAACACTTCTCATGGAAAGCACATCATTCAACATAATTATGAGCAACAAGTGAGTGCTGGTCACTGCACTGCATAGTTTTGGGGTCTTATGATGCATCTGAAGACCTGAATTATACATGTAGAACAGTTCTATTATTAAAGACTTAATATTAAATCATTTTCAGCCTCTGAAGGCTCTTGTGTCAAAATCTAGAAGCTCATACCTGCTCAGGAGAGACTATTGCCTACCACACAGATTTCTTCATCACATTAATTAGTTGTATCTTAAGGGATTTACAGACTCCAAGACTGATAATCCTTGCAATTGAGTACAAAATCCTCATGACGTGGCAGGTTCAATACAAAGGACAATTCTAAATTTCATTCCAAAGCAAACACATCTTTCACCACTTATCAAAACTTCTGGGTGTCAACTTTCAGCACGAGCAGAGAAAGAAGTATGTGGTCTACTCAAGGAACACAGTCAAAGTGGCAGTCAAAGCCCATTCTCCTGATAGTCAAGGTTACAGGTGTGACTTGATATACATTTGGGACCTAATATGGACCTCAGATACACATCTGGTAGAGACGGGTAGTTTCATTTCTCTCAGGACAGTGAAGCAAGCACCTCTCTACAGAAAAGAGACAGAATCTACCTGATTGAGAGTCATGTCTGTATTTCTGGTATGTTGACCTGGTGAGGTGGATTTAAACAAGGTTCACAAGGGGGAAAGACAGATTTTAAAAGTTTTTGGTGCAACAGAATAGGTGAAAGAAACTTTAGGGATGCTGTGGTGGGCTCTGTTACATACTACCCGATCCAGGCAAGGCAGTGCAATGAGGCTTTCTACAATGGTTTTTCTTCCTCTTGGGATTTCAACCACAGGGAAGGAATGCTCCACAAGCCATCCAGGAAGTGCTGAGACAAGAGCGACAATTTCTTGACACAAACAGCTAACCATGTGGAATACTCTAATTGATCAGTTGTGCAGAAATAGAGAAGAACTGGTGACCAATCTCACAGATGGCAACTTAGGTTGCGATGACTGTGAACTGATTATTTTCCTGCTCCAGATGAAGTCCTGCAAGGAAAGCAACAATCTAAGCTTGTTGAGAAACTCCTCACCTTCACTTTCAGAAGAATAGAGCCCACCATAGAATTTCTGGAGAAGGTACAGGGAAAACTTCAAATATTCATAATAATTATACTGTATATCTGTAAAAAAGCATTATATACAGTACCAAAGGGTAACAGCTAGAATAGAAAAGATAGGAATGTAAATGTTGGATCTTTTAAGAACTTTAAGGTGATAATGAGTCATTATGAATGAAGTTGAATGAGTTAAAGCATTAGGCTAAAGGGACTCTAAAGAAAGAATCTACCGTATTGTGGAATATCTCCACAAAATGCTCATTTTTAACTGGTAAATAGAAGAGAGTAGATAACAGAATTTTATGAAGATGCCAAGCTAAGAGCCACACCAGAGATTAGAATTGCATAAAATAATAATAAGATGATCTAAAGGAATACAATATGAACTGGATCAAGTTCAATAATTAGTTGAAAATTACTAAGAAGAAAAAATATTCAAGTGTATTTGTCAGTGAGGGACTGAACATTACAACCTTTGACATTTTCTCTAGTATCTAGGTCCCCAAAGATTATGCCTCATTATATGTCATGAATTTGAGACCAGAGAATACTATGAAAGCAACAAAGTCCTCAAGTTATATTCTTAGATAGTGCTGGGAAAGTAGGCCTACTAAACATTCAGATCACACTGAACAAGGTCTATCAATCAAACAAAAGGTCAGAGAAAGGACATACTTTAGCTGCAGGTTTATGAAAGACTTATGGCTCTCAGTAAGATTCCCTGAGCTTGTTTTCAACAACATATTTCAAAAATATTCAGAGCTGAGCCTGACCTCTACAGGTTGATAATACTTCCACCTGTTGGTTGATTTGCTCGTCATTTTTACTCTCTTGAGCAAAAATGAAGACTGTACTTCTGTAGAAAAAGATCTTTAATCAAGATATACCATCATCCATCTTATTCTTTAATATGTTGGATCAAATCTTGACTTATGAATAGCAAAAAAAAATAATAATAATGGAAAGGTAGTTTTTTTCCAATGAGAATAGAGGAAATTTCAAACAAAATTTAAACAACTAAAATATGGTAAAAATCACTTTTTGTTCTGTGATGCATGTACTTTTCAGCACCTGGTAAAACAGCTTGGGATGGGGATGGTTGACTGAATAAGAGCTGGAGAACTTCCAGATGGTCAGTGACTAACATTGCAACTTCTTCATTTACAGCTTCTATCACAAACAGAGTGATCAAAGCAGGGGAGACTTTTTTGAATCACACTTCATAAAGTCATGTGCCACAACTGGAAGCTGATAAAGATAAGAATGCTGCTGAAACTTTTTTTTTTCTTTTTAATTACTGAAGAGAAGGTTGTAAATAACTTCTCTCTTGGCATGCCTATGTAGAATTCATTTATTACTGATCTCTGAAAAGATAATTTCTGTGCTTTCTTTTAGGGACCAAAATATTCCAAATAATTTATGAATTAGTAAGTTAGTAAGAAGAAATCAGTCTTCTATAGCCGTGTTATCTAGAAAACAGCAGCTACAGCTAAGCAAGCTATGGTGCAGAATAGAAAGACATCTCATCTTCAGTCTATGCCAATTATTTTCAATCCACAATCCTCATTTCCCGGGAGATCTACTGTCTACTTTTGGGAAGTCTGCAAAAGATGACACAGAAAAACACAAGTTCAGGCAGCTTTTATTCATTATGCATGGGCCCAGAATACACCTGGAAATTTCACTGTATGAGCATAAAAACATCAAAAGGCACAGAGGGGCTGCTGTGGAAAGGCATAACATACTCTTCCCTATGGCAGCTGGACATGCTGAGAACTTATTTCTCATTAGCCTGCCCAGCTAGCTGTTGGGTGGAGATCTGAAGGAACCAACCAGAAGCGACTGGACAAAAGCCCTACTCCAAAACTCCTCATGTTCCTGAACGTCCAAGAGAAGTTGTCCTCCATCTTCATTCTGAATACAGTGGCTACCTTCTTTTGATTTCTCTTCATTCCTTTGTCAACACTTTAGATACTCAGAGGAAAGCCTCCTTAAATACCTCATTGGGTAGTCCTCATTTTTTCAGGGTCTTTGGCTCACCTGGTTTTGTGCTAGGACCCTGTTTTCTCTCATTACATAAGTTCTTGCTGTTCCAGGACTCTCAAATCTAGAAAAGGAAGACAACTGTTCTGGATTTTCTCCATGGCAAATAGTCTTACAGTCTGAGACCTGCTAATTCAATAAAATATTTCAATATTCTGTCTCCAAAAAAAAAAAGTAGAAATAGAAATAAAAAATAAATAAAATAAATAAAAGAAAGCTTAGACCTCCCTGACATACCTGCCAAAACCTTCAAATCTCTTACTACCTACAAAGACAGTTCTGTTGCATTATTTCTCCCTGCTGGCCTAGGTCACTGGAACGTGTTACTTCAGTTCTGATGTGTTTTTCTGAAAGTATTCTGCCACCTAAAGGTGATTTTTGAAATAAAGTCTCCTAAGAACTGCTGATTTGCTGTAGTCACTTGAGGCTGTAGTTTTCCCATTTTTAATTACATCATTAAAATATTTGGTTTCCAGATGCAAAAACATACTTCTCCTCGAGTAGGTAAATTCTTAACAGAATTTATTTGGTTTCAATGAATTTCATGGCCTTAACTTCTCCATTACTCATTACCTTGTTTGTTAAATGTCCTAGATTATAACCAAGATGTCTCATTTTCTTCAAAGACCTTTATGCCCTCAGAAATGGCTGTCACTTTTTAGAAGGTTCCCACTAAAAATTAATTTCTTTGAAAAATCCTAGTTATAACTTTTAAAAGTAAAACTTCTCACGTTTTTTTTTCATTCTGAGGCATTCTGATTGCTTTTTAATTAATTCCAAAATGTAGAGTTCTGAAGGGCTGATTGCAGAGAAAAGATTACCTAAAAATATTCTCCACCCTGACCCCAGATAACTCTTTAGTATGACTGCAGAAAAACCTTTAGGTCCCTCACATATTGATTAGTTCATTAAACTGGTCTACAGACCTACTAACTATGCTTTCACCTTGATTAGCTAAATATGCTTTGCATTAATTCTGTCACCAGAGCCTCCTTATTTTCAACAGAAAGCTGAGCCAGAAAAAAATATTTTGGACCTGAATATCCTCAAAGGTCAGATGCTGTTCTGAGATTAGCAATTTTTTACTTACCACGTAAAAACACAAAATTGTGTTAAAAGAAAGGATTTAATAGAGTAATAGAAATAGAACAACATTTATATTTTCTAAAATTTCTCATAATTTTTCTTTATATCCTTGGACTGGTTGAATTTATTATTTATTCTTACTGAAATTCAAAGACAAAATATTTGGGCTCACTAAATTATTATCACCATATGCTAGTATTTATCAGTATAATTCTGGGTTGTTTTTTTGTCAATTTTGCATATGTTTACAAAACCTCAGGCCTAAGTGGTTAAAGCATTCTCAGAAAGACCCTTTTCATTCAATATGTAACATAAGTAATAACAAGGAGCAAAACTACATTACTCGTTCTTTATTATTATTATTATTATTATTAATTCTGAAGCGGCTATTTACACTTTTGCACTAGGGTTTAGGCAAGAACTTATGCTGAGATACAAATATTTGCAAAGATACATTGTGATTTACAAAGAAATAAAACTAAAGAATTCTCTACATCTTAGGCATATTTCAATAATAAGAGTTCTAGCTAAATCAGTGAGATGATAACTTACTGATTGCCAGAAAATTTAGCTGTATGTAGCTAATATTCTCTCTGCTAGAATCAGTCATCACATAATCCTTGTGATCTTGTGAGGCATTGCTTTCTACTGTTTTCAGTTTTTTTGTGCCTATTGTCTTCAGTGAAGCAAAATACATTCTTTTACCCAAGATACAAGAAAACAAATTCATCCTTGTTAAAAAAAAAAACAGGAAAAAATGAAGTGGATGTTTAATATTCACAGACATTACAGGCACAGATAATGCATGGTAAGTCAGGTTTCTGAGTTCAGTAAATGACTGCTATTCCTTAACACTTAATTTGTTTCTTGATTTTTTCGTACATTTTTGCAGTATAGAGATGAAATTCAGTGTGTGCTTTTGAGTCAAAGAAAAATGTCTGCATTAACATTTTGTATTATTATCTTTCACCAGCTCGTCTCTCAAATTCTGATCAATACTTTGTGTTATTAAAAAAAAATCCTATTTCATTATGAAATGGTAACACTTTCCTTAGAATTATATGTGGTAGAGAAATTCTTAACACAGATGTAGTGAGTAAGGTGTTAAAGACGACTAGGAGGGTTGTAATGAAAGTAAGCAAAAAAAAAAAAAAAAAAAAAAAAAACCTGGGCCACCTAGCAGGGAGTTGCACCCATCACTGAGGATGAAGCGTCCTCACAAGAACTGCGGAATATGGGACTAAGTGAATCCACACAACTGTGGAAAACAATCCCATATTCCAAAGGTGAAGAATCCCAACAGGTTTTTATTTTCTATTAGCCAAGCCCTGATTTGATTTTTACAGTAAATGACATGCTCTGGTCTGCTGAAGTCTTGTTTCTGTCAGGGCTTCCAGATTTTACCTTATGCCTTTAAAGACCAAATTCAACATGGGCATGAATGAGAGTAATGACTCTTGGCATCAATGAGGTGAGACCTGTCATAGCGGCCAGCTTAATTGGATGACGAGATTTGCATTTCCCATGTATGCAAGCACTCGTTCCTCAGTGGCACACAAGTGTGCTTAGAATATTAACAAATATTAACCTTTTTTGTGGGTTTAGTGCTTACAGTGTCTGCTGCAAATGACTCTACATTCATTACTAAAGCAGGAGCCAGTTAGGGTAGGGATAATTTTTGTTCAGAAAGAACACTTTCTATTATGGGTTCTGAACCAACAACGTACCAGGAAGCTCTCTCATCTATCAAAATGCTAAAAACTCATAGTTCTCCTCAGTTCTGCCCTGAATCTCTCTGAGACATTGAATTCTCTCAAATCTCAGTAGGATCAACAGAAAGAAATACAAGGAATATGCAGTCTTCATCCCCAAATAGTGCATCTTAATTGTCATTGATAGAAAGAATTGCAAGTCTCAGGTGCCAGCTTCCGTGATAGCTACAGCTGTCTGACTAATACATCATAGCAGAGACTGCAAGACTCTGATGATATAAAAAGATGATATAAAAATAACTATGTATCTTCTAAGCAAAAAATCACAGTGGCAGAAAGATCACAGAACAGTGAGAGATGGCTAATTGGTCATATCCCCTGTTCTGTTCTTTTCTCTATAAATCAGAGCCAAAAAGAAACCCTGTCTGGCCATTCTGTGCAATCCTTGGGTAAGTTTATTGGGCTTTGTGTCTCCATTCTGTCGCCTCTATTGTCTTGCACACAGTTTGAGTTATAACACAAAGCAAGGCAGCAGCAGAAGAGCTTGGCTCCCAGCTAGCCTGAAACCATAAAACACTTCAGCTCTTGCTCTGTCTGCCAGCTATTGTGAAGTCTTACTGCCATTCACCTTGCGAGCTGCTAGCTGACAATACAGCCCAAATTGTGCAAACTGCTGTTATTGTACTGCATTTGGTCATGTGTATATAAAGAGAGAAGGGTAGCTATACGGACAGGAGGATCAATTTGAAAGATCATCCATACAGTGTGACCTCTGATTACCTAGCATATATCTATATATGACTGATATTGGATTTTGATTTTGAGGTATTTTTGAGGTACCATGAGGTATCAATGGTTCTCCTGTACACTTTTAGGCGTGTCATCAAGAATGAAGGTCCCTGTGAACTCTATCCCTTCCAGGTAGCAGATCGTGGAAGCTGCAGCTATCTGCTAGGGGTATGACCTGAGTGCGACTTGTTAAGCCTAACTCTTTTAGGTCCTTACCCGCACCTAGTTCTTCTTAGATGCCCCTCAGAAATGTGTACACACAAAAGCATGGCTCTTGGAGAGCAAGAAGTAGAAAAAGGAATTTGGAAATGCTCAACCAGATCCCGAGGCTCCTTGTCTGGGATGGTTTCACCTTGCTATCAGGAGCTTTATGGCAGAGCTCCTCTGGCTGAGCCTACTATAAGGTACTAGAGAAGGGGAGTGCTAGCTCAGTGAACTCGCGGAGATATGGAGACATGAAGACATGGACACAGTGAATTGCTAGTATTTACAAGCATCAGAGCAGAAGTGAGTTGTCCAAGGTCAGATAGAAAGTTTGTGGTGGAGATGGATGAGATGCAGAACTGCTTCACGCCAATCTGATGCCTCCCTGGTGACTGTCCTTGGCTCTGTTGAAAATTAAGAGAGAGATGATAGTTTGTCCTGCTTTCTATGGCTCCAGGAGCTGCTGTCAATGCTGGATGGCAACAGTAACAGCAATAGTTAAAATGCCGTCCTCCAAGAAATATGCACTAATTATCCATGCAGGAGCCAGACTTTGAACTGTGGATATAAAACTCTGAAAAGAGAAGCCTGCTAATTGCAGAGTCATTGTCCTTAACTGAAATTCAGTATCTTACCATATAACTGTCAAGAATAAACAAGAGAGAGACAATAGGTCTACACTGATTATTCAGGCACCCTGTATTTTCAAAAGAAAAATTCTCAAAAATAATCTTTATTTCCAGCTCAAGTAAGTATTTTGAATGATTTTGTATCTCAGGTGCATAAAAATGATCCATATGGGCCTGAGAAACAGACCCTATTGCACAGACAGACTTATGGATATTGAACATCTATTATTTTTCAAAGGTGATTAAGGATCTGAGAGAGAAGTCTGGAGTTTTGGTGAGGCCTTTGGTGAGGTCTTATATTGCTATTTCAAAAGGCAGTTAGCTCAACCACCAAGTCTGCAACAAAATCAAACAAATGGCTATAATAAAAGAAAAGATGTGAAAGGAGAAATACACGTTTATCTGTATCCTACCTTTTTGTCTTCTTACATTATATATATGTTTCTTTAATAAGAACATGTTCATGTACCCGAAACCAAATTATGTCAATGCTCTTAAAACAGTGTTTCTTTCCTGCAGCAATTTCCTCAATTGTAACTATTTTTTCTCCCCAAGCATGACAGCTAGACATTTTGACATCCTGATGATTTTGGTTTCCTAACAAGAATGTAAACATACTTCTTGTGGAGCACTCCAGAAAGCCTGATTTTCTGGAGATCCTGATTTCTGCGAATCCAAACCTTCCCCTCTTCCTCCGCAGCAATCCCCCCAGCTCCTGCAGAAACACATTTCTGCCGGATCATAAAGCCTCAACATCTCTTTAATTCCTTTCAGAGTTCTGATAGATCAATTCTTTAATGATTTCTGTGCTTTCAGCTTCTGCTCAGTGTTGGTATCATCGTAGTACAAATTGAGAAATGACTGCAATCGAAGTTCCAGTGTTTCCCTCAGAATCCAACAGGCTGCTATGTGGGTGGCAGTAGTGCAAGGAGACACTTTAGCAGGAGTTGGTGTTTTTTTAGGGCACTTACCTGTTGTCAGCAAAGATGTAGCCTGGGGGTTGCAAAGACCGGAAGAGAAGCTGGACACAAGAAAATGCAGAGCAATTGCCCCTTTCCTAAGCTGCTTCTTAGGCCACAGAGCGTTTTATGCAAAATACCTGTTGTTTACAAGTCATTGAGCTTAGTAGCACGGGTTATTTCTTCCTCTGATGTCCTATTTAATTCCACTGAATCGAAAGCTTGTGGGATACGTACAGGTTACTGAAGACCTTTCTACAGGAGTTCTTCTTTCCATGACACACACATTACCAATGATCTAAAGTTTAGTTGCATGACAATTGCATCAACTTTTAATGCCATTTCAAGTCCCACAGATAAGGCTTGTCATATTATCTTCATTACTCAGGACTGAACAGTTTGGGGCTCGCATGTCATAGAAGCTACAATATTTTGAAGTGGCTAAGATTCACTGACAAAATACTATTTAGATACTTTATGTAATAGCATTTACAGTTCCCTAAACTTATTTTTCCAGCACTAAACTGCTAGAGTTCTCTTTGATAAACTTGAAACTAAGACTTTAAAAATATATGTAGTATTTAAGTGTTTTGTGATGCTGTCAGAAATCTACCAAGTCTGACATAATGCTGAGAATATATTCTAGATTTATGACTAATGACAGTATTTACTGTGCTCGATTCTAAAGGTAAAGCTGTGCTCCCTATTTCCAATTACTAACAGTGTTTGTCAGACATAAAATTAACTCTGTATCTAAGTCCAGGCACGTTTCATGCTCCTATTGCACCTCCCAAGTCCTGGCTTCAGGGGATTCACCTCAAAGCAGGCCTTGGCACAGCAGATACTTATGCTCAGAGCAATATGTGCTGTAGGAGGCTGACTTTACTGCACAAGCTGCATTGGCTGTGATTATACCAGAAGATTAGTGCTGGGGGATGATCCCGGTCACGGGAGCATGACTGACTACACCGTGAAGCTGTTTGAAGGTTTCCCAGTGCAATTTCAGTCTGTGACTCTTAGCAATTCCAGGGCCCCATCTGCGAGTCAGGATAGTCCAGGGACTATTCCCAGTTTGAAGGGCGATGTGAAGCCATCCCAGCCTGAAGGCCAGAAGGATTTACTAAAATAGGTCTGTGTTTTTCCGCACCAGTTGGCTTTGCTGCCTGGGAATGCTCCCAGGAACATTTAATTTGTAAGCATTGTTGGAAGGTCTCCTCAGCAGGCACAATTAGATGCAAAGAACATGTGTCCAGCCCTAGACCTTCTGCGCGCTGCTTCAGACTTGGCACCTAGACTCACGCTCAGGGGGATCTGGTTTTCTGTTCTCATTGCCTCCCGGCAGGGTTTACCCTGACCAGCTCCAATCCAACTTTGCAACGCCGTCTTATGGCCACAAAAGTCATCACAAAAGGGCTTTGATACAAAATGGGAGCAGTAAGCATCCAACATAAATTGTTAGCATCCAGCAGGCGGCCACATGGACACACAGAAATTAGCCAAAATACAGGTTGAATTCAAGCCTACTTTCTAGCCCAGCCTGTTAGCATCAGTGTAGGTGAGATCTCAGTGTTGGGAAACCTACTTGAAAGCAGATCATGGAGCCTATGATGACGGGTATCAATTGCTTCAGTGTGAGTCACTCAGTGTAATACGGCAGAGGGAAGAGGAAACAATTGACTGTCCTGTCACCGGAGCTGCCAAAGTCCACAAGTTGCAAAGCTTGACAAGTTCACAGAGAAGCAAAAAACTTTGTTAAGAAAAACAGGAGTAGAAACTTCTGAGTCATTTTGGCTCTGAAAACTAATTTGTGAATTTATGCTCTTATCAGTTCTGTATGCAAGCCAGTGGATTTCTCATTTAAACAAAGCATTGTTTTTCTTTTCTACCTAACCAATTTTTAAAAAAAATAAACTGGAAAGAAATAAAAAATAATGTTAAATTATGCAAGTAAATGGCCAGACCTGGGCTGAGATTAAACTAACAAGGTAAAAATGTAAGAAAATTTTTACCACTGCAAAAAAAAAAGGGAAGGTAAAAGCTGTTTGTCAGTCCCAAACTGGAGCTAAGCCAATAAGTTAATAATGGAGAACAGAAAAGGAGACAAAAGAGGACTATTAGAAGCTCCTTTGGGTAAGAAATATCAAAAGATATTGACAGCAGTGTGCTGATTTACCAGCAGTCACTGGTTACAGTCAAAGTTATCAGTAAGGCTATGAAATCAGCAAAACTGGGACCTGTGCTGAAAGAGTAAAAGATAAAGGGATATTTATTTGGAATGAGAAAAAAGGAGGGGATAAAGAGAACACAAGGTAAAACAAATCATGTCTTAGCGACAGTTTGGAAAGTTCCTCTTGGGAAGACAAAGTGATCCACACAGTGGAGAAGAGAAATAAAGCTTTTGTTCTGACCATATCACATGTTATCTGCCTTGTTAGGGCATCTGGATGCTTTTCTCAACTCTGATGTAGAGGATGGAAGACATATGAAATACAGACAAAGAAAACCAGGAGATTTCTCTAGGTCTGATAAAAGGTAAAGGAAAGCTGAAATGATACACTTTCCCTGTTGTTAAATAAGATTTTAGTTACAGAGTACACACTTCTTAACACATCAAGAGATGTTCTAGAATAGAAAGTACATAAGTGCAGTGAAATGAAATCTCTGACTTGAGTTGTTTTTCTGCTGCAGGCTATGAGATTTGGAACTGTGCTGTATAATTTAATACATAAATACTAAACCTGAGGCATCAACTCATAAAAACAGAAGATGAGAAACATTCAGGCTCTGCAGGTCCATCTCGGAACAGGTCATTTCCCACATGATGTTAAGAAGAGAAACCCTCACCACAAACCAAACACTGCCCCAAGGACAACTGTCAAAACACCATACACATTGAGGAAATTTTTTCATATTCATTTTTTTTATTTCAACAGAAATTGAGATAGAATGATGATTTTATAGTCTGTTTGTATATAACAGCTGACACAAAGGATGAGGATTGGTTTGAGATTAAGAGAGATGCCAGGCATATGACACTTGCCAGAATGTGAGTAACTACCTGTGTGCTGCATTACTATAGGTAATGAAGATCAAGGTTGTGTTCAGGAGCCAACACAGATGTTCAGTACCCTTGGAAATGCTGCAGGCTCTTCAGGCTGGGCTCCAGCTGATGCTCCAGAAGAACAGGTCTTCCATAGATATGATGTCATATCTGACAACTCTACACAGATGTTTCCATCACGCTTAGACAATCCATATGTCAATAGACAGCTGTTAAGGCAGCTAGACTCTGTGCTAAATGTCTCCCAGATCGTGAGCTGAACAGCTCTCTAGGATCCAGCTGCAAGGACTGAATCTCCACTGGAGCTTCGACCTTTGTTCACCTGGCGCACAGGGCTCAATTCACTTGCTAAACAATCAGCACCTACAGACATCTGAGAGACTCAAAGGTGTCCAAGAGGTCCACATGCAGATCTCTTCTAAAATCTATAATAGATCCATGTTTTTATTTTTACTGTTTTGAGAAATATCAAAGGTCAAGCAGAGCAGCCTACAGAATATCAGAGAACACAATAAGACTTTAACAACTTGACCTTAGGCAACTTGAATGAACCTTTATATTTGGACACCTGCACTGACATAGTTCAAACTAGAACCAAGGAAGACTTGTGTTTTCTTACCAGCTGTATGACAAACTTCCTGAAAGACTCCAATCAAGCAATTTTGATTTCTTCTTTTTAATTTCTCCATTTGTAAGGGGTAATAGTAATCCTTCTCAGTCTTAGATGCTGAAGACAGAATTTACATCATTAAAAAGTTTTATGGCATATTCATATATGCCACTACCAAGGAGATAACATAAGTCTTTAAATATGTTTGGCTCTTTTATATCCCACTTGAATATTTCTGGAAGTTCAGATAACAGTCCTCCCTTATCGTCCTGCCTTGCAGCAACAAAAATGTTCCAACTCTTTTCTGGAGGAAAGAAATATAAAAGAAAAAAAAATAGTTTTCATCTCATTTATCTGCTAGGACGCTTTCTTTCTTTCTATTCCTTCTTCCTTCCTTCCTTCCTTCTTTCCTTCCTTCCTTCCTTTTCCTTTTCCTTTTCCTTTTCCTTTTCCTTTTCCTTTTCCTTTTCCTTTTCCTTTTCCTTTTCCTTTTCCTTCCTCTTCCTCTTCCTCTTCCTCTTCCTCTTCCTCTTCCTCTTCCTCTTCTTCTTCTTCTTCTTCTTCTTCTTTTTCTTTTTCTTTTTCTTTTTCTTTTTTTTTTCTTTTTCTTTTTTATTTTAGGAAGAAGAGGAGTTGCCTTTTGATTTATACTAGTACATCTACTCCTTCCCACTATTGTTTCACCTGTTCCTTCTATAACTACATGGTCATAAACGATTAAGTGTTGCATGAACTTTTACAAACAATTTCCATATTTATTTTTAATAAATGTGTACTTTGGAAAATAAAACAAAGTTAAAGGCAGCAATAAAACATATTTTTTACTGAGAGAAGCTGATAGCCCTGCAGTACATCCACTCCGTACTGGAGCTGGACCTGTTCAGCCTGGAGAAGAGAAGGCTGAGAGGGGATCTAATCAGTGTCTATAAGTACATCAAGGGAGGCAGTGAGGAGAATGGGGCCGGCCTCTTTTCAGTGGTGGCCACCGATGGAACAAGAAGAAATGGCCACAAACTGAAGCATCAAAAGTTCCACAGGAACTTAAGGAAATATTTCCTGACAGTGAGGGTGACAGAGCACTGGAACAGGCTGCCCAGAGAGGTTGTGGGGTCTCCTTCCCTGGAGATCTTCAAAACTCGCTTCAATGCAGTCCTGTGTTCTAGGTGGTCCTGCGTGTGCAGGGGGGTTGGTCTAGATGACCTCTAGAGGTCTCTTCCAACCTTAGGCATTCTATGATTCTATGATACTCTGAGCTGTTGAAACTACAGGGAAACCTAAGCAGTTTGATAGCTATTTGGTACAGAACAAATTGAAGTCAGGTATTGGACTTGCCTCTGCTGTAGCAGCTAATGAAAGGTGTTATTCTAGATGCAGCATGGGAGACGCTGGATTGAGTCTTGGAGAAGGTCAGCTTAGTGTGGGGGTACAAACAAAGTCACGGTCCCTGTCATTCATCAGAACTAATTATTTCAGTGACAGGCTCATTAGTTCATACATCTTCCAGGTATCTCAGCACCATTTTCATCACTCAGAATAGACTGATTCTAGGAACTCCACCTTTGCTGAAATAGCTCAAACAAGAACATTCACACTAGGAAATAACACTGATGGAATCATGGAAATACAAGACTTGAGCTACCTTTGCACGTCAGCCAGGATCACTTGAACCCTGGTCGACTGGTAACAGGGCATGTTGTCATTCTAGCTGCGGTGTGATGGGGACAGCTTCCTTGTATGGCCTCAGACTGGTTCCCCTAGGAACTGGCAGCAGGGCAGCTGAGGCTCTGCAGAGCCCCAGGCTGCTCAGGACTCAGTGGGATCTGAGGTAACTAATGACTCCAGTATAGCATAATCCCAAGAGCCATTCTTTTCAGCACTAGGATTAGGAGCAAACTAAACTACACTCTAAACTGTTACAAAGACAGATTTCTGGTTTGAAACAGGTTGATAATGATACTTGACACCAATAAACTACTCTTCGCTTTTACAGTGAGACAGACGTGGTTTCCTGAAGAAAATCTTCTCCCATATTTCTTTAACTAATAACTGACGTAATTGATCTGACAGCAGATGGAATTTGTGCCTAGGAAAAGTGCTGACCCTTTCCTTGGAAATAAATAAATCTTTCACTTATTTTATATATAAGTAGAATGACAGTCACTAAGAAAATAAATGGTCTCCTGAGAAGATGAATGTTCCTAATAGTAGGAATACTTATTTTAGTTTTACCAATGAGGAAGTATTACTTTGAAGAATTTTCTGAGATACTGTATTTCTACCATAGCCTTGTCCACTTGGAAATAGGGTTTTTAAAAGGGACAATGAAGCAAAAGGTGGGACACCCCACAACTGCAGATCAGGGAGCACCTGGACTGCTTTTGCTCCAGAGTACTGTTTCTATTGATTTCTATAGCTTTTTTATTATTATTTTCATCAGTTTGCATGGTCATCAGCCCTTTAGCACTAGTACTGACAGAGAATCAATAATAAAAATGAAAAAGTCCAGATATAAAGATTAAATAATTAAGTAATTCTGGGTAGGTTCTGTGTTTTTTTTTTTTTTCTCCTCAATCTAAGGTTTTCAAGACCCATACAAAATGTCTATCAATACACATATATTTTCAGCCTTTTAGATACAGAGATTACCATCTAATACTGTATTGACATAACAGAGTTGAACTAAAACCAGCTAGGATCGTATGAAAACTATTCCCAGCCATGAAAGGGTTTAGGCTCAGAGACTTTTCCAGCATCATTCAGGTATGTTTCAAGCTCCACTGAACTATATTGCACTTCAGTCAACCTATTGAAAACCATCCTTTGTTTTGGAACAAACAAAGCAAGCAGTTTCAATGTTCTGAGATATAGTTATAATTCTTTCACACAAGTCTCAGATGTATTCTCAGTTAATTCTGCGAACATAGTTTTTTTCTTGGTTAACATACTCTTGACTTTGTCTTTTTTTTTCTCTCTTCATTCAGGTAACAAGATTTGAAGTCGCTCAGAGTTGAACTCTATGGAAATTAGTGAAATAAGAGGAATAATAAACTTGGTCTTCTACCTATCTGTCTGAATGGATATATTGTTCCGCATTAAGATTTGGTATTAGCAATTACAAGCCTATTCACTAGAGAGGAATTTCTGTGACTTCCAGTAAATCTGAATGTAGTCCAATTATTATTCTAAAACAGTAAATTTAACCTTGTTTGCAAGCTGAGGTCTTTAGACAGCTCATTTATAGAGATGATATTAAAAAGGAGTTTAGATGAATTTTTACAGCTTCAGTTGAACAATTTTTATGGTCACTTCTTTTAAAAGTAAGAACTTTACATGAATAGTATTAATTACATTGATAAGATTTTTTTCTTTCCTTTTTTTTTAAATTCTGAGAACCAAAAATATGTTTTTTACCTCTAATAGAAACATTTGGAGCTCATTTTGAATAAGATACAGGACATCTGAGTATTTTACTATCAGTTTCCCTCCTATATTTTTCATACTTCATCCTATTTTCCTTAATCTAGAACTTTACCAAACAAAAATCCTATTGTTTTATTTGGAATATTCCAATGAGGGTGGAAGAAGCCTCATTTTAATTTCAAAATAAGTAAACTCATTTTAGTTCATAGAGACCCTCTGGCATGCTAACCTTTTAATCAAGCTTAGCTCTTTTTATAGAACATCCCTGTTTTGCATTTACCTTCTGAAGTCAAGTAAAATCTAAAAATCGAGCTACTAAAACAGGTTACCAGTTTTCATTTGAAAACTCTAATTCCAGTAAAAGGGAGTTTCCACCTCTGAAAATACAGAGTAATGATGTATGTGATGTGACTGTTTGAAGTTCTAGTGGACTGCTCTAATCAAAACTTGCTTCCTCTGGACTTTCCTCAAGTTTGAGAAAACGTGGTGTGAAGTTCACCACTCCTGATGGCATGTATCAGTTTAGATGATTGCCAGAATAGTAAGACTTGATTTCCTGTTAAGGGAGTAAGGTTAATTAGATGTAAGTATCTATAGTCCTGTGGAAGAATGGCCTGGAAAAGGGGAAAACTTAGAGAAAACCTAGGGCCTAACAGAAGTTTTGGCATTACAGAAGC
>JAWLRI010000873.1:2440383-2457533 GCA_034781795.1 Crypturellus tataupa
GGCTGCCCAGAGAGGCTGTGGAGTCTCCTTCCCTGGAGATCTTCCAAACCCACCTGGATGCCACCCTGTGCCCCGTGTTCTGGGTGTTCCTGTTGGAGCATGAAGGTTGGACTAGATGATCTCCAGAGGACCCTACCAACCTTAACCATTCTGTGAGATACAACTGAAGAACAAATGAAGTAGCTGAGAAAGGATTGTTTTCACAGTCCTTTTTCCACCTGATTTTGATGCGAGCAAGTGTTCCATCTGCGTGGGAAGCAGCTGAATGATCCCAGCAGACATGAGGATGGCCAGGAAGGGAACACATCTCTTTCAGTGGTTTGTGTTACAGATGGTTGCTGTCATTTTTAGTATATGAATACTACAGTGCCTATATGCCTGAGTCTCCAGGGTTCTCAAACTGTTTTTGCTTTGTTTTGTTTTGTTTTTAACAAGCAGATACTTTCCCCTCCATTTAACCACTGGAATAAGATCTTACCCCAGGAGCTCTGTGAAGCTGAATTAATTTGTGCCTGTAAAGGACTGAAGCAGTGTGCACAGAAGTGCTTTAAAACTGCAAAATATTTTTATGTTACAGACAAATTCTCAGTACAGTAGTATGAAAATAATCTTAAGTGTGAACAAATCTGTAGTTTTTTGCGAGCGAAGCCAGCATTTGCAGTGGATAGCAAGGGCCTCAGTCTGCTTCTTGCACCCAGCTGTGGGAACAATCACACAGCACTAATTACAGCTGCTTCTCTCCTCTAAGAACAGGTGTGCTGCACCTTTCTGAAAATTTGGAAAGGATTTGTTGCATTGTTGCTGACACATTGATACATGGTGTAGTGTCATACTCTAAAATGATTAAGTGAAAATTATTGTACTTGCTTCTCATCTTCTGTTTTGTGAACTCCATAAATGCAGCCTCCATCCAAGTTATTTTCTATACAAGGCTTGAAACAAAGGGCTGTGAGGTTTCATGAGGTTCCATGAGCTCAGGGTATGTCTCAGGGTTGGGATTTGCATGTGAAATCAGTTAAATTGAAAACTTCAGAATTTGCAAACCCAGGGCCATCATTAGCTGGATGTCAATCCTGATCCAGCTCTGGCAGCAAATACAGGGGCTACAGCCTGAGCTTAGACTGGTCCACTGTGAGCAAGATGAAAGATATTAATACTTCCCCTACCACAATAGTGACACTCCAGCTACTGGGAATGTAGCTGTCTGTAGGATGTTGCTCCCAGAATGTTTTTGCTCACAAAGAGACTCCATAAGTTTCAAGTTACACTGAGCAGGTCTACAGTCAGTGACCAGTAAGCTACACACAGGACCTTTCCAACTTTCCACTGTGGCAAGTGTGCAGAAATTGTCCTTATCCTTTCCAGACTATTCTGTGAACAAGGCAAAGCCTCGAGTCCTTGCTGACCATGTTTTGCACTAGTGATTATGCTTGTGTAGTCCCCAGTCCCTTGGGACAAGGCACCAGAGAGGGGATAGCCACAGCACACTGTCAAGGGCTTCATATAAAATAACTGAGAAAAGCAAGATTAGTCTTATCTTAAATTCACTATGCACAGGTCTGCCCTGGAAGACTTTCAGGAGCTTATGAAATAAAAATATGTGATAACATGATCTATAAATACTTCCTTCTTAACTCGGTACAGAAACTAGAGGAAGGTGTTCCCTTTAAAGAAGTCTGTGCTACTTACCTTACTAGTAACTGGCCTTTTTATGACTGGACATTTTCTTAAAACACAATAGGATGTCAAATGTAAGGTTAATGTTCACAGATTTTGTAAGTGGGCTGGAAACTGCCGATGAACTAATGACTCATTTTCTCTAGCTACAGAACATAGTCAGGAACAGCAGGTGTTTATTTTTTTTTCCTTCTGCTGGTGTATCATTTAGGAAGAAATATGTGTCGAAACGATGAGAAAATAATGAAAAGATGAATTCTTTGGACATGACACAGCTAACTTGTGATAAGCTTGTGAAGAGCAATGGACGCATCAGAACTTTCAAAGCAAACAAAGTTATTGAGCTGTAAAAATGAAAGTTTTTCTTCCATGCTCCTTAACTACCGTAAATATTCCGCCCATCGCCCGCCAGACACGATTCAATTGTTCTCCTTATAACCAAGAAAAAAAATCCCAGATGAGAGGACAAAAGCAAAGCTCAAAAGATTAAGTAGGTAAGTGACTCATCCAAGACCACTCAGGAAACCTGTCAGAGATGCTCCAGGGTTCCTAAATTCTCTCTTATCCACATCTACACAGCAGTGTTATATACTCAAGCAGGAAACTACACTCTATTTGGGAATGTTCAGGCAAAACATTTTTGTTGCAGCTTTACCTATGACACTTTTGCTGAAACTTTAACAAGAAGAGAATCTTCACGTCCAAGATGGAAATTCTGGTCAAAAACAGCAGCTAGCAAGTTGCCCAGAGCCTAATAGTGTTTTAAGACATAGAAAAATAAGATCAAGCCTGTAATTCAGTTAATGTACCATTACTTATGAAGGATTGAACAGATATGAGATGAGAAACTTAGATAGCCTGGAGGTGAAGATATTAGGTGTGCATGCAGATAACCCCGATTCCCTTGCCACAGGTTCTTATACTCAGCTATAGACTGTCAAGAAGGAGGACTTTTTCTGTTGGTTTCTGTAAGTGATCAGTTCAGCACACTGCATTGCACATTCAAGCTTTATAAAAGCAGTAAAAATAAAATTTTTCTTTACCTTGCATGCTTTGAGCAACTCATTTTGCAGATGTGCCTGTTCTACAGAGCTTCTGAATACTTGGTCCTCAGCAAATAGTACCTGTACATCTTTGACACTTCTGTAGAGAGTGAAGAGCTGAGAGCTTGGCTAAAATTCCCTTCTTCTCAGATGTACTTCTGGATCCTGTGCTTTATACTTCCTCCAGTCTCTAGTTTTCTTTTTCTAGGTGGAAAAGATCAGTGCTTAGATCAGCAGGTCTTTTGTTTGTTGCTATAGTTGTTGCTGCTCCCTTTTGTTTATGAACTGGAATGTGAAAGTTCCAGCTCCATTTCTCTCATGTTTTTTCCACATCATTAACTGTTTAAATTTCCCATTCTTGGATGGCTGTTATTTCTCGCTATCAATTTCCTGCAATGTTGCTGCATTAAAATGCAGAAACTGTTATATAATCAGAATAGAAAAGAGACCAGATGGCATCAATAACTGCTAATATAGTCCTGTGTTTATGCTCCAGCATGTGTCTCATAGATGGGGTAAGTGCTAGTCACTGGGATTCTGCAAGTGCCATTGTTTGATAGGTTTGTTTTTTAATTAACCATATGTTCCCAGAGAGACCTTCAAAGCATTAAGACATTTCACATGGCCCCCAGATCACATATGAAATACACCTAAGAAATGGGAAGATTTTAAAAACATAAATCATTTTTCCTTTGTAAAGAGGAAGAAAGTCCCACAGAAAAAAAATTAAAAATAAAATAAAAGATTTCAGAGTTCTCCTAAGATTCTGCTTCTACTTCTTCCCCCAGCAGCTTTGTAACAAGAACAGCCAGTATACTTATTTGTTGGGTTTTCAGCTACATATTTTGTAGAGGAGATGGTTATATATACATTTCCTTATCCAAGTGCCAGGAGAATTATCAGTATTTCCAATGAAAAATTGGAGTCATATTCATTGTTGTGTCTACCAAGATGCCTAACCTCTAAAATGTTTAAGGAAACTCTCTATGAAGTCAGTGAAGAGAAGCAGTCACATCTGAGGTCTGTAGTAAATAATCTGAATCCACCACCCTTGTGATGTGTTTCCACCATTCACGCAGACAACTGGCAGTCTTAGCTTGCCAGATTTGCCCATTCTCTCATTCCTGGACAGCTACAAATGAACCATGGATTAAATGTACTGTGTACTCGAGGCAGACAGGTCATAGTCATGGTAGAATCACCATTTTTGTGACCTCCGACCACAGGTCACTCTCAGAGAGAAAGGACGTCTTGCACTGGCAGAGGAGAAAGCAGTTTTATACAAGTTTTGCTCAGAATACTTTTACAGACTTATTTGAAAGGTTTGGGGCAGTTTGGTTTTAGTGCTCTCACTGGGGATCTGCAAGTATGTGTTATTTGCATTCCTCTGTCTCTTTAATGGTAGGATTTGTATCCCTCAGCTTCCCAAAACTTCTCTAACTAGACTGGCTACCTGCAATGTCATCACTGACATCTGAGCAAGTTTTTTTGTGTTCCTGATGTAGTTAACACAAAATAAGTATACAGAGTCAGTGAAGCACAGAGTGAGTCATTTAACCACGTGTAGCTACCTGCTTTGAGATTACATGAATCACACCCTATGCTCCATTGATTATCTAGGAACTTAAGAGCAACTTTTAAAGATTTGGTGCCACCTTACATGTCTCATGCGGTAACTTAGTGCATTTTGTCTCCTTTAGTATTTTTGACTTATGAAATGACTTTAGTATTTTTGACTTGTACAATCATCCACACAGTTTGTAAAAGATGGAGATAGATAATGAATTCATGTTTTATGGGGTATTAGAGAAATATTAAATCCAACAAGCTATGCCTTAAAGATATATATCTTTAACCCATACTGATGAAGGCATCTTTTTTTATGTTTAAAAAGCAGTCTATGAGCTCTAATCATTATAGCAGCACTCCAGGGTCTCTATTTGCCTTTCAGCATCAGGTATTTTGTAAACAGAAATGTCAGGGCAGATATGCTGGGTAATTCACCTAGAGTAAAGTAGCAGGTTAGCAGCTGAGCAGGGATGAGTGAGTTTTTGCTTACAGGTCCTGTGGATTGCTAATTGTTGGTTCTAATGTACTTAGCCTTGAGCAGCCTACAATTCCCTCGTTTATTCCTGAGGGAATTAAGTTGATTTTTATATTGCATTTTCTACATTTATTAGTGGATGTCCAAGAATGCTTTGGAACCCTTCAAAATGAAAAGAGATAAATAAATATCATTAATTAACACTAACTCAGGTAATTTGTTCTGAAATTTCTGCAGTGTTCATGTAGCTAATGAGTCAGGGTGTTTTATAACTCATCAGTCTTAGCTGATGTTTTACAGCTTTCCTGTGTCAGAAAGAACAGTTGATTATGGTTGTAAAAATGGCTCTATACAGAATTATTGCTATCATCTATGTATTATACAAACATCTTAAATCTTGGCCATAGTATTTCACCAAGGCAACTAAATATGATTAATCAGTGTCTGCAGTCACAGTTGAAATTGGTGGTACATAGCCACCAGAATTGTTCACTTATTCTCCCTGACAAAATTTCCAACGGCAGATAAATTTGCAGTGTCCTTAAAGGTAGGGTAAGATACTGTAGATATTAGATAATCTTTGAGGTGATGAAGTCAAGCAATAAACTTCTAGTTATAGCCAGATATATAAAAGATGACTGGAGAAGATAATCATTTCAGGCGAGTAACAATATTCACGGAGATTTAATCTTTACTTTTACACCCCCACCTCAATAAAATATGAGAACTGCAGTGGAAATCTGAGGAAATTTTACAGAGTAAGCTGTTTGCCTCCTGTAATTCCCAGGCCCCATCACCCACCCTGTCTAGACCATAGTCTACAGTGCACAGAAAGTAACAGCCTGATCTGCCCTTCTCCTCTCCCAAGGAGAGCATTAGAGTCAGAAAACTTAAACTTCACAGCCACGCTCAACTATAATGGAATAAAAATAATAAGAAGTTATGCAAATAAATTGTATAAGAATATTAGAAGTAAAGAAAAAGAATGAAAAGACAGAAGGAATCATAAGTCTATAACTTTACTGGAAATACAGAAGAAATTTAAATTAATCAAAGTGTTTTTTTCTTCAGTCTTCAAATACTGGTAAAATTAGAGTATTATGTCTATTCTTTTATAAAAGGAGATAAGAGTCCAAGTTAGAATAAGAAAGAATAGGTTAAGAATATTTCAATAAATTAAATGTATTCTGACTGGCAACTTACACAAAGGCACTTAGGTTACTAAAACCACATTTAAACTACAGATGTTTGGCTTTGAAATTTATGGAGAGCTGAAGAGGTCTTAGAAGAATGTAGAAGAGCAAATATAGTCAGTATCATAAAGAGAAAGAAGTAGAAATCAGCCAATACAAAGGATACTGGAACAAACGTTTAAACCACCAAAAGATAAGCATCTATTACATAAGGTGATTAAAAACAGGCTAAGATTTGGCAAGAACTATTTCAGACTAATCTTATTTTCTCCTGACATAAGTTAACTGACCTCTTGTATAAAACGGTAATACCAAAACTTTAGAGGAGTTTTTGTTATCCTCTTCCACAATGCTTTTGTAGACAAATTGAAGAAATATGACCTAAATGAAAGAATCAGGAAGTGATAAGTGGTTTTAAATGCACATTCCATAAGTACTTATTGATGTTTCATTATCAAAATCAGAGAGTATTTCAGCTGGGCTTATATTAGTTCAGTTCCAGGACTATACCCATTAATGATGATTTATCTCAAGAGAGATGGTTTGCAAGCACTAAGGAGATCAGATTTCAGCATAATCTGGATCTATTACAATAGGTTCTCGCCCATGTAGAAGGCCTATGAAGGACCATGGGCACCAGTCTGGAAATCTGGAACCTTTCTATGAGGAAACCAGACCCAGGGCAGTTTCTAGGGGCAGCTTGGCTTGTTCCATGAACAGATGAGTTATGTTGTGTGATATGAGACTAATAAGGCAAGCTCAAAAACACAGAATCCTTTGCAATGTACTTTGAGGAATAAAAAGTGAGTTCACAATTATGAAATGGGGAGGAGGGAGAAGTAATCAAAAAAAAAAAAAAAAAAAAGGGACCTTGGAATTAATACGAATGACAGGTCCACCATTTGATTTCCATTTCAAAAAGTAAAATTCATTTTGGAATGATCTTCCATATCTACCATGTTTGCATCATGTGTGATAATTATTCTGTCATGCCTGCTAGTAGCGGAGCTAAAACTCTAATTCAGTGGCCAGGTCAAGGGCATTGAGCTCTGAGCTCTGGGCTGGCCACCGAATTCTAGCTCATCTTATTGTTTTGCAAATGATTTTTTAAAGTTTCTGAGAGTACAGGAGAGAGAGAGAAAAAAGACAATGAGCAATGTGGTCAGCATGACCTATGAAAAAAAGTCTGAAAGCATTGAGAATAATTCTGAAAATAGTCTTCAAAAGTGCCAAAGAAGTATTTTTACAGAGAGGACCATAACCGATCGTACTCCATGTTCTCTGTGAATAAAATAGAAGGAAATCAGGAATAATTTTTAGCAATGATGTTTTCTGCTAGAGTGCCATCTATGAGGACAGTTATATTGACTGACATGGTTTGTTGCAGAAGTTCTTTCCCTGGATGGTTATAAAAACAAATCAGAGAAACATCAGATGGAGAAGGTCAGCATACCTGAGCAGAGCTTTTCTATAATCATCTGAGGCAGCAAATGGCTACATTTCTGTTCCCCAAATATATTCTTACTCTGTAGTGTTCTGAGAGAGAAGTGGCCAATGCACGTCTTGACACATAAGGGCCCATAACTGGAACAGTGCCAGTCACTGAATTATAGACAGACCATCTTCAAAGCCCTGCTGGTGTACTGCCTCTGCAGGGCAATACATACGAAAGCAGTCAGACAGTAACATTATTGCATGAAAGGAACTAACAAGGAGAGCCTGATTTAGTCTAAGCCTGGAACATCGAAAACACCAAGTCTGGAAAAACTCAGTTAACATCCAGAGGTTCTTCATACAGCATGGAGGGCATGGAAAATTCAGTTCATGATTATTTCAGATTTAGTAGAGCTGCCCTAAGGAAAAGACATTGGAGACAAATGTGTCCTCAGCTAACACCTCAACAACAGGTTCCCCTAAAGGGCTCTGCTCATCCTCGGAGTCCATACATTCCACCCGGGACCTCCCTAGAAGAACTGCAGTTCCTGAACATGTTCCCGGGCTGGGAACCCCTTCCCTCTTTCACGTTCCTTCCCTCCTCATTTCAGGCCATTTCACTGCCCTCAAGGCCAACAGTCAGGTACTCATATCACAGCTGTCCTTGCGTGTCTGCCAGCATCCCAAAAGCAAGTACGCAGAAGTGGCTAATTGTACAAGGCATCTTGCTGGACGTGAATGGCACAGAGGAAAAACAAGTGTGATTTGACTAGGGGCCACGTGGGATCTGTTAGCAGCTGTGAAAACCGCACTTGAACAGCACGGAAGGATAGTGTGAACTGACACTTCTTCAGCAGAAGTACAAGTCCTTGAGGTTATTTATTTAGCTACATGTTCATTAAGTGAAGTGCTGCCCAGAAGAAAATTACTTTCAGGCCTGGGATCAGCAAGGGGTTCACTCTCTACAGGCTCTTCTCTTTAGAGAGATTCTCTGATAAACCTATATTATTTGTTCTCACTGACAATATTTGAGAAGGGTAACTTCTGACACAACATTTTGCTTTGTGTTTTAGCTGATGGGAATGCATCAGGACAAACCCACTCTGGACCTGGTGGGTCTGGTTGGATGAATAGGAGAATGAACTGGATCAAATCCAATATTTCTGCCTCCCTTATCCCTACAGAAGGCAAATTTCATTTTTCTACCTATAACCATTTTTTCACTCTGAAACTATTAGGAACATCTATGCCTGCATATTTCCTGGCAGACTGTTTCTGTAGATTTAAATAATTTGTGTCAATCCCCTTGCTTTCACTTGAAATACAGCGTGCTCTTATTGGGGAAAGATTCCTTAAACTGCAAAATCATTGTTGCTATATTCACCTATTCATAAGTTTGAAGAAGTAAACAATGGACTGGATGCAGTAAAATTTTGCTGCATTCCTTCAGAGGAGATGATAGAAAAAGGCAATTTTAGAAGGATGTCTGCAAATATGCAGTGTAAAATATCCATTGAAGGTAGATTATATGAGTAATAGTAAAAGATATCAAAGTTCATTTTGACTAGTACTTTCTAAGGTGAAATAATTTTGCGACTTTCAAATAGCCCCAGAACTGACTACCATACTGATAGGACTTGATAGGATAGATCAGCTTGGCAAAGCCCTACCATTTGTACCTGTCAGACCCAGTTATTTATTTAGAAAGCATTTATTGCTGTTGTGTTGAAGACTGTGGTGTAATAGGTATTTCATTTTCATTAATAGCTGAGGAATTCGGAGTGCTTAGTACAGTAATTAAGCTTTCCTTCTGCCTAAAGCAAGGAATATCACTAAATAGACTTAACAAGAGATCTGCTCAAAGTTACAAAGTCATTTTGTGACTTGAAGTTACAACTTTTAATAGCTGGGTTGGCTAATGACCAAGTGGGACTTATTTCATGAACTCAACGGCTAAGGCAGTTTCAGATCTCAGACAGAAACTTTCTAAAGATCCTTCAATTAAGATAAAAAAATCATTACCCTAATCAAGAAAGGCTCTGCTTTTTTTGCCTAAAAAGTCATCACCAGCTGCCAAGTCAGGACACACTTTCCTTGAAGACTGTTTCCCGTTGTGGGATGTCGTTATGTGAAGATCTTATGTGGAGAGTAAAAACCCTAAGAAGCATTACTGCACTTCCTAATTATTCCTTCTGCAATATCTCACATAAGCACAACTTCCTCTCCTGGTGGGAAATGTACAAACATAAAACAAATAAATAGTCGTGCCTGAACTCCTCATACGAGGATTGAAACCTTCGGGGGAAAACCAACAAAACCTCTCGTCTCAAATTCAGAGCCTAAGGCTGAAATCCTGACTTCAATAAAGCCAATGGTAGCAATCCCACCATAGCCTGCAGCCAACTGACAGGACTCTTTCTATGGACCTCACTGGGCTCTGGTTAAAGTGCAAAAGCAACCCATGGAAGCTGGGTACCAAACACAAGCACTGAAGACCATGTGTCAGGTCAGTAACAACAGGGTGTTGTGGCTAGGAGAAGCTGTACATGCTAATGGTCTTTCAGCGTAGCTGCCTAAAGCAGCACATCTGTGAAATCATATGGAAGGTTTTCTATGAAGGGAAAGGAAAATATCCCTTGGTGACTTCAGCTGTTCACAGACAAAACACGTAAGTGCCCACTAAAATACTAACTCTTCAGAGACTAGTCCACTCCTGCCTCCGTGCAGGTGATGCGCTCTCCGTACACACCTGAAATACAAGTGGGTAGAGCGCACAGCTTCCTCTCCCTTTCCTTGTCCATATTGTATTTCCTTAAGCATTATGTATCTTCCTTACTTTCTTTTCATGACCTGGACAGATTCATTTGCCAAGAAACTTCTCATCCCATATTGACATGGTCCAAAGCAGGACTTCAGCACCAAACTTTGCCAGAGACCTCCCCAATCATCTGGCAGTTGACGGTACCACAGTTACTTTTTCCCACTCTGTGCCCAGCTACTTGTCCCCCGTTGCAAGCGAAGAGTCCGCTCTTCTCTCCTGTGCTGTGACAGATGGCGGTGGGCACTGCCGCCTGCCCCGGGTCAGCAGTGAGCAGTGTAAAGCTAATGCGATAGGACTGGTCACGGAGCACACAGGGCATGTTTTATCTTGCAGAAACCCAGAGCTCATCAGACACCATTTATCTCATCCAGGCTAACGGGAGGATATATTTTAATGTTTAGACAGCAAGCAGCCAAATGCAAACAGTGCAAACTGCTGAAAAAAGAAAGAATCAACTTCTTCAGTGAGAAAGCAGGCACATTACAAAGTTGGTAGATACAAACCAAACTGTACAGTCATTTCTACTTTAATTATGGACAAGGAGGAGGAAAGTGAGGATCTTTTCTGCTAAATTTGCCTCTAGCTGACTAGCACAGTCATTTCTACTTTAATTTTGAACAAGGAGGAGGAAGGTGAGGATCTTTTCTGCTAAAGTTACTCCTAGCTGACTACCTTTTCATCTCAACCCATTCATCTGTTTTCTCTATCTTTGCCTTTCTGCTTTCACCCAATTTGTCACTCACTCATGACACCTGATGAGAATGCTTCTTTTGTCCATGGAGTATGTGTATGCTAGCTTTTTTTTTTTTTTTTTAATAGCTAAGCACTTTTTAAACACACATTAATCTTAGAAATATCATGATTGTAGTGCTCATCGTCCCCATGTTTTTATATAGAGATAGCTGAGTTATTTGCTTTTCCAAGTGTACACAGGCACCATTTCATATGTACTACATCAGTCAAATATATGAGTCTTGTGTCCAAAGATTTTTTTTTTTCCAGAGGAATACACAGTAGGTAGTCCATTCCTCAGCTTATTACAGCTATTTACCAGAATAGGTATAAACTGAGCAGAGCATTTCAGAATCTGGAAGGAGACCTTATGCAGTTGTGTAGGATCAAGCACAAGCATCTGGATAAATACAGTCAAATGCTGGTGCTTGCTAAGGTCAGTAGAACCAAACCTACTGGCTACAGTGATTAACTCTTCTTTGGCTACAAAGAGGTCTGAAGGTAAGTTGCCTTACTGGGGCAGAGGGGTGTGCTGTGCTGTCACTCATATTTTGTCAGGTGTATCACAGATCACATAAATTCTCTTAACAATTTCTTCAGATACTAGCACCCAGGATGACAATGTTTGAGATAAGAAAATCAAATTATCTCTTACTGGTATGACTGCTGTTCTGGGAACAATCTTACTGCTGTTGCGAACTGCACGAGCTACTGAAACAAATTCTCTGGGCTATGGGATAGACCAGAAACCAGATTGCCAAGAAAACACAGGCAGATATATTTCATTGCAGAATACTTTCATTTTCTGGACTGTACCTCAACTATAAAAGTTCTCAAAAAAATCAAAAAAGACTTTGCATATTGAAATGTCTTTAACATAGTTCCTACACTCTCTTCCAACACAATAGCTATATCAGCACATTTTAAGTCAAGCAAAATCACATTTTCCCATCAGTTCTCAGGTGATCCTATAATTGCATGCAGACTTGAAGTAAAAAGAATATCAACAACTATTGATGGCCTAGAGCTGAAAAAAAAAAAAAAAAAAAAAAGATTACTCCTGAAGTAATACTCTAATGAGAAGGCTGAGAATCTGAGATTTAGGGAAAAGATGGGTGATGACAGGCAGCTGAGTTACAGCAGTTTACTGAGTTCCCAGTCACCTGCCAAATCACAGTAATTGTTGATATTTATCCTCTTAGACTAAGCCAGCTGCAGTAAAAAATATATTCTCTAAAAGCACTATTAGACTTGCTGGGTAACTAGACCATTTGCAGTTCACTGTTAATGCTCTGAGGATGTTTATTTATGATCCGTACTGTTTCAATCTAAAATACTTTTATGAAAAGCAGTAGAAAAACATTGCTGTGTGATCTGGTTTGTTTCTCTCTGTTTTGCCTGAAGACTTAGGTGAATAATAGAAAAAAATATCAGTGAATATCCTACGTGAGTTTGTAATTAACTAATTTCTCTGCTTATTCAAGTTTCATTTTCCTTTCTGCAAATGTGCAAGTAATTGCATTTTATTCTCCATGGAAAGTGAATTTGGAGATGTAGTTTTCACAAGTCAGTATTTGCATTGGCAATGATTGTGTCCATTCAGGAGCTACTTGAAAAAGTGATATTACCTGAGTCAGCAGCACAACTCAGACTTTGAATATATACCAAATCAGTTTGTGAAGCTCAATACTGAAATAAATAATTAGAGATTAAGTTTTTATAATAAGCCCATTTGGGAAGTAAGAATCTTATTTTCCATATTCTAGAAGCACAAAAAGTGCCTAAATTTGCAAATTATTAAGGTGCACTTCAAATCTGATTGCTGACCTCTTTACTTGCCTTTTATATGAAGGAGGATCTAATGATTGTGGGTAAATAACACACTATTTGGAGAATGATAAAGGGTTTTCAGAATCCAATTCCTTGAATGCAGAAGGGGTGTCTGGTTAAACCTTATGGGCTGGTGGTACTCCTCTCTGTTCGGGATAGCACATAAATAACGTTTTCCCACACAATTATATCAGTAGCAGAGAGAATTTGGGAGGGCTGCTTTCCTCTGGGGAGGAATCCATGTAAAACACCATGGCATTTCCAAGCAGGAAAGTCAGATCACAACCAATATCACACTTTCTTAGGTCTCTCAGAAGAGAAACACAATGGTTTTAACAAGGGCTATGCGAGAGTAACATGCTGGCTAAATGTGAGGCATTTCAGTATGTCACCTCATCTGTTCATCCCTCTTGTTCTCATCAAGTTACAGAGCCTGGCAGTTCCTCTGACGTCCTCTTGACTCTCTGAATACCAAATTCCCCAGGCAGTGGTTTACCAACATCTACATTTTTTTTTAAGCATTTCTCCAGGATTCTCTAGGATATTATCCCATGGGAGATGTCTAATAAATTTTTGTTATTAAGGAATGTGACCTACATAATCTATGCCCATAAATGTAAGGTATATTGTAGGTGATCTTTCTCCTATTAGGCCCCAGCATGAAAGCCTGGAACTCTTTTAAATGGTGCTTTAGTTTCTGTGAGACTCAAACAGCCATCTGAAATTATTGACAGTAATTAATATAATTAATTATCTACTATTAGTTGTTCTCATATCTTGGTAGGACCCTTACAGATAGTGAGATAATTAGATATATTAGCTGAAAAATATCCAGACAGGTTATATCTAAAATGATTAGGGCATAATAAGACATATTTCCTGTTTTCAAAAATAATTCTGAATGTGGGATTGCAGAAAAAGAAACAATACCATTTGCAAGTTATAAAGCAGCATTAAATTTGTTGATAATTACATTAAAAATAGAACTTAGAAAAATTTCTGGCAAAGAATTTGTCATCGTTGAACAATATAGCTACAAAGAGCAATTCTTCATAAACTCACTGGACAGTTTGTTCAAAGGAATAGGTATATCTTTTGTGGAGATGACACAGCAATACCTGTTTTTTCTT
Source organism: Crypturellus tataupa (assembly GCA_034781795.1). Classification (NCBI taxonomy): domain Eukaryota; kingdom Metazoa; phylum Chordata; class Aves; order Tinamiformes; family Tinamidae; genus Crypturellus; species Crypturellus tataupa. The sequence continues at coordinate 2,454,288 of JAWLRI010000873.1, forward strand.
TCTTTTTCTTTAAACTTTTTTTTTTCTTTTTTCTTCAAAGGCAAATAAGCAGCTGGAAAGGATAACTACACCCAAATCTAAATGAGACCTTTTCTTTGTGAACACTACTTTTTCTTTTTCACCCAAAAATGGAACAAAAAAAAATAATAATTTTGCTGGAATAACACATTGGAAGACTTCTTGAAAACCAAATATTTTTCAGCTTTATTTTCCTCAAGAAAAAAATAAATCCATTTCTGTTCATTCTAAAATGACTTCCTCCCACACCTCCTTTTTTTTTTTTTCCAGATGAACAGCAAGAACAAAATATCCTCAGGCGTGACTGACACAGGTTTGTATAGTGCTGATACTTTAACACAAGGTGCAAGCCATGTTTTATATTTCAATAAGAAGCACTTCAGGATGATGATTGCTCTAGTTTATTACAAATTTCCCCGGTCTCTTAGGCTGCTCTGAAAAGGCACATTGCAGTCTGCACGGTCAGATCATCCAGCCCAGCATCCTGACTACAGCAGGGCAGCGAACAGGCACCACGGCAGGAGTACAGGAACAGGCAGACATGCAGTGACGCTTCCCAAAGACACCCTGCCAACCTCCACAGCATTTTTGACTCATGGACGTCTTGGAGAGTTGTCTTTGTTTTTAATCTCCTCCAGTAGAGTTTTATGTCATGAATGTGGCCAGTCACTACAGATGAGAAACTTTTAGCATCCACTGGCTCCCGAGATAAGAAGCCTGGCAGCTTCCCGACACACTGATGGACCCGAGGTGCTAGGGGCTTGCTGTCCCAGGCTAAGCAATCCTGCTCTTCTCCTCGTCAGTAACCGTTGCCAACTGAGAGCTCAGAGTTCAAATGACCTGCACACATGAGGAAAGGAAAGCAAATTCCAGATGACAATTAGTTTGTCTTTCTAAAACTGAAATGCATAGACTTTTATTTCCACATTTGGCACCATTTCTCCCAGGTGCCTCTGCTGGCTGGTGGTCAAGACTTCTGCTTGCCTAACAACACCAGTAGGCCTATTTCCTAAAACAGGCTGACACCCTTTGTTGACTTATCTATATCTGCCCTTCTTCCAGCCTTCACGAGCAGTAGATTCCATATTGCTCCACCAAAACAGAGCAAAAAACCTCACATTTCCACAGCACTGTGTCTTTGCTGTGCTCCCACATTCTGCCAAGGCGTTGAGCAGGACTGGATCAGCCAAATTTTGTGTCACAACTACTCATCAATGGGATGGGTTGGCGGCTTCCAGCAGTCTCTTCTTGGAAGAGACTTAATGAGGATGCCTTGAGCCAGACTTGAAGCAGAACAGCCAAGGCCAACATACAGATTAAACGTCAGCAGGACTGATTTTAGATTTCTTTTACCACCATTTTTTGCTTCCAAATTTGCTGCATGATAAATTTTTAAGTACAAATGTTTTTTTCTCCTTTACTAAAAAGTAAACTGCAAACTTCCTGCCAATGGAAAACAATGTAGTGATTAAAAATAGTTTTAACAGATGACTCATAAATCTACAGTATGGGATTTTTTTTTTTTTTTTTGCATCAACAAATAAAAGTGGTCAGAATAAATGGAAAAAAAATACATTGAAGTTTAACTAGCAAATGCATCTTCCGAGCATGGGTTACTGAACCCTTTTCAAGTGGAGTCTTTTTTCATTCCAGAGCACCCGTCCACATTTCACATTTGCAAATCTTTTTTAATTATAAAGTAAAAGAAGAAAAATGGACTGAACGCTCCAAACAACACCTCTCCAGAACAAAGCATTCTCCATAATGCACACTGTTAGAAACATCTTCTAGGCTATATATTCAATCATGCCTACAGGGAAAAACACATCAAAGGAGGAAACACTACATCTAGTGAAGATTTGGCAACTTCTCCTTATTCACTGGTTCTCCCTTAGAATTCTTTGCTGAGCTCTTGTAATTCATCATCATTTTAACCTGGCTGCTTTTTTATCCTTAGAACAACAAGTTTTGCCAGATTGGATAAAAATGGAGGTTCATTAATATAGTCAGCTATTGTCCATTTTCTTACATTAAGAGCTGCCAACATTATCTATTTCAGGGAACATTGAGCGAGTGAGGGTGAAATAAATGTTGGCTAGAGCACTGGAGTATTATTTATTTTCTTCTTGAAGGAGATTTTCTTCTAACCTCTAACAACTAGGAATTGGAAGGAAAGGTCCCTTCCCTTGAAACAACTACCCTTTCCTTCACAGTCTCTCCTGACCTTCCTTTCTGTTCTCCACTAACAAATTATTCACGTTCTAGTCAACCTTGGAAGCCCCAAAAGGAGAGCCTACAGTCCACAACTGATCATGGAGAAGAAAGTCGAAGAACAGGTGAGAAACACAAACACTGGCAAGTGGAATGAATTGCTCAGAGCCATGAAAATAACAGATTCAAGTAAATTTATTAAGGACCAAATTTTGAACTGCCTATTTTGAACTGTGTTAAGCTGAATATTTCTGCCTAATATTTCTGAATATTTCATCTGTTGAGTTGATCTGCTAGGTAAACTATGACTTTGTTTCAGTCAAATGAGACAAAGTGGTGGAGTTAGGCATTTTATGTCATTAATGCAGCCCCCAAAGAGTGATTAAGGGCATGGAGATGATCAAAGAGTCTTGCAGAACTGGCCAAAAGAAGACATGACTTGTCAAGATAACACTAAGCAAGAAATATGAATTCACATCCATTGCAGAGCTTGTATATTTATTTTTGAGATCCAGCTGGACTCCTGCACTAAGCAGCAACCCATGGATCTTCTCCTGAACACAAATCTCCGTGTAGGGTCCACTCCATTTGCACCATCCAACTCCTGAAAATACTTTGGTGCTTAAACCATTCACCCAGTAACTACCTAAAGCAAGATCCCTCCTTGATACCATGAAAGGATTCATGGCTACTATGGCTATTTCCCACATATTTATCTATCAGAATATATAGATGAGCAGACAGAAATATTACCATGCCTCGGCTGAAACTGGTTCACTGTGGACAGACCAAAGGGGATAGATTACTCAACTGTAAGGGCCGTTAGGGTCATGTTCTTCTTCCATAGGCTTATGCATTTCACATTGCATATCGCTATTCCGCAGCCTCTGGTAAGAGTGCTTGCTCGTAAGATGAGTGTTTGAATCCCCCAGGACTTTATCCCAGAAGTTTTCCAATAAAACCAGTCCTGCAATCAGAAAAAAAAAAAAAAAAAAAAAAAAAAAAAAATCATTACAA
>JAWLRI010000873.1:2457633-2492927 GCA_034781795.1 Crypturellus tataupa
GTTGGACTAGATGACCTCTAGAGGTCCCTTCCAACCTTAGGCATTCTATGATTCTATGATTCTATGATTCTATGACTAGAAGTAATTAGAAGAGTATTAGCACAGCTGTTAGATCTTTAATGGGTTAGGAGTCACATTCACAAAACTGTATATATATGTTTGATATATCTGCATAAAAAGTGCAAGAATCATCAGTAAGAAAACAAATTACTGATTTGTTCAGGGAGAAATTCACCCCACATTGAGCAAATACGTAAATGCAATATTTGTCTCAGATACATAATTTAAGTAAACTTAAGAAAGGTAGCCGTATTATGTATTATGTATCTTTAGAAGTGGTGAAAAACCACAAAGTGGTGCCAGGCAAGTATAGACTAGAAAATAAATGATATTAGAAGATCTCTAGCAAAAACTACAGGATGTAGTTAAATACAAATAAATACAAATACATTAAAATGTATTTGAAAAAAGTAAAACGAGTATCTTGCAACATACATATCTCAAAATGGATTTTATTAAAACAATTTGTTTTTACAACCGAAATATAGATTTTATGTTGATGGAATAAGAGCTCCACAGAGAGGTCTTCTATATGCCATGCCTGTTATATTTTAACATTGATAATGGTGTTGACACTGTGTTATGTGGTAGTCTTAAAGATGAGATGTCCTCTAAATAATGTTATAGGCTCAATGTGAACCTGAGCTATGAAAGAAGAAAAAATATATAAATAAGAAACTTCTATTTGTTTTACATCAACAAGCAAACAATTGGGACTGTAAATAGTACTACTTGGTTTTGGCCTTTCTGTTAGAGAAATCATTGATTTATATGTGTTATATTTAAAAATGCATGAGTTGTTCCTCCTTAATAAAATGTAAGAGAAGGACTGAAGGCAACAAATGAAACCAGTCTATGCAAAATGTTCATGCAAACAGTAATTCCCTGTTTTATGCAATGCTGAAGTAGATTTTGAGAATACAGCATTAAATAAAAAATCATTTTGGTAACATGCAATTTTAAAATTGTCATTTTACTGTATTTAGCAACATTATTTAAAAAACAGATTTAGTTTTAGTTGAAAAAAATCTAATGAGTGTATAAATTGGTTATATAAATTCCAAAAGAATATTATCTGTAACCTGGCAAAGAGATTCATTACTGAATATTACATTTACTAGTCACTTTATTTTTATTTTATTTTATTTTATTTTATTTTATTTTATTTTATTTTATTTTATTTTATTTTATTTCATTTTATTTTATTTTATCTTACACTTCTTTGCTCTCCAGTATTTCCCAGTCATTTAGAAAACAAAATGAATGTTATTTGTCTTATTCTTGGTCTTGTACTTGGTGGTCAATCTTCCCCAAGAGGAGAGGAATAAGATAGAAAAGCTTATTTTGTTTATAAAGGGGCTTCTTGTTGCAGTTTTTAATATACATATTGCTCTGAATTTATGTCTGAGTCAAGAAAAGGTTAAGCAAATGTGGCTTGGTTAAAGCAGAAGGCAGAGTCGTTTTCAGAGCTCTTTGCTTCTGCATGATTTTTTCCCCCTGAGATATGATTCAGATTCTGAAAAACATCTGCTCAGGGAATATTTAGTTTTTGTTTTATAAAGTATCATGTTCAAACAGTGTTTTCATTTCAGAACTACAGACAATCTTTTATCTGTTCTGAGATCTGACCACTGAAGTCTGTGAAATTGAAATTGAAACCTTGAGCATCAAAATAACTCACATACGGTCAGGAAAGTAGCAAATGTATTTGTTTTGGACTTATGTTTTTACTGTACAGGATAGAAAAATGATTTAAATTTTCAACAAGCATACTAGATTTATTGCTGACTGATATCTGTCATGAATCAAGATTAAAGGATCTAGTCATATATGGAAAATACACTCAAGTTTGGACAAGTATAATGTCTTTCACTGGTTTTCTTCCAGACATCACAATTGCTGTGCTAAACAAGCATTAAAGCTATGGGAACAATAAAAATATATATATTTCATATTCTTATTTCAACAAAGACTATCAATCCTAGATGTAGTGTGTTAACTATCAGGCAAAATACTTGAATTCTGAACTTTTTCGTAGAATGACCTTCAGTTTATGAATTTTGAACTTTATTTTTCTTAAGTTTAAAGCATTATATCTATAAAACCAAAGGGCATTTGGATATTCAATGGATAAATGTATTTCAAGCACCCAAAATTTAACTGTGAACATTCTATCCAAATCAATAAATGCATACACATTAGAAGGAGACTCATATTCATAAAGATATGCAAATTATCACAGAGACAAATGAAAAATAGGGAGAACAGTATTTTAATAGGGATATGCAATAGTAGGAGGGAAATTAAGCTATTAAAATTACACATCTTGCAAATGTTCACTTTCACATTAGTCAAATCAGGCTCTCTTATAATTAATAGAAACTATTAGGCACTTTTAGGTGGTGTTATACATCTCATCCTAGCAGAGACATCATGCCCAAAGGATGATGACTTAGAAAGGTCAATTTTCCTCCTCTGTCTCTATAAGGAGCACAGGATGACTAACTCAGATCTACACAACTGCAATATAGATGTATGAAATTATATGAAATTAAGCCTACTTTTAGGGTCTTTAATGTCTACAATATATTTAGCATGCTTTAGTTTGGGAATTTTATACTGCATTATTAAACATTTTACTACATAAGTAAACATCATTATAATATATTAAAACAACCAATAAGTTTGAGTTTGTTGCTTGTGTTAAGAATTTATTTTCTACTAACCTAAGAAGACAATTTATATAGGTTCACTTATTAGATATTTATTTGATAAAGATGTTCCTTAAGGCTCTGGGCTCAGGTCTCGAGCTTTGGGGATAAACGCCTATATTTCATTAGGTCTGTAATATTCAGAAAAAAAGTCTATTTAAAATAGATTGTGACTGCCAATGAATGCCTAACAATAAGGCAGCTGAGTTAAGCAGACTAGCTTGTTCTTTGAATGTTTTCTATTCATTTCAGTGAAACTTGGGCATTTATTCTGTGAGGAAAACATTTCTTCCATGTATAAAAGATTTTAAATCCTAACATTCAGGCCAGGCAATGCCTAAAGTACATGTAAAGGATCTCACCATTGATGGATCTGTAATGGATCTTTTTTTTCCCTCTCCTTTGAATATGTTTTTGCCTACTGATATTATTGAGACAATTTGTCTTTAAACTGCCTTTTTGGGTAATAAGCCTGGAATGAAAGTTAAAAAGTACTTAGAACTTTAATCTGGAGTCCGGGAAGTGGAACTGATTTTATTTTTTCCTAAAAAGGAATTCTAACACCCCAGAGTTTGAAAGCCCCCTGATATTTCCTGATGCTCGAGATTACCCAAGCACTTCTGCCTCACTAATAGGATCTCCCTCCTTTTTCCTGAGTACAGGAACTAGATAAACTTCCAATTCTTCCCATATCCAATCTGGGCTAATAAAAGACATGCACCAATTATAAACTACTGAAAAGTGTTAGTTAAGGAAAAGATAACCCATGCTCCCTCCACCAGGTAGTTTATGGAAGCAAAACATATCACATTTTTTATAGTCTCTTGAAAGCTCAGCTCGGTCTTTGTTGTAAATGTAAAGTCCTATGTTTTACCTTGTCTTCAGTAATAAAAAGCAAATAGGATAGTAAATACATTTTTACTTTGTTCTCACATCACTGAAGTTATGGGGCCGGGGGAGTGGGACAGGGGATAGAAGAGAAAAGAAGCCTGCGTATCAAACACTGCTCAGGCATCTGCAGAGGTGCTCACGTCCCGTGATGATGAGCGTCCTAAAGAAGCCTGAATGGTGCAGAGCACCTCTGGCCATGCACAGGGCAGCGGCAGCACTGCAGCAGCAGCACAGAGCAGGGCCCTTCTGCAAGGCTATCGCAATTCCTTCTCAGATAGCTGTCTGATGAGCCAACCACACCTTCAAGTATAATTTTATTTATTTAAAAAAGGCAGTTTTCAGTGTTGCTTCTCAAATCCAGTGTATTGGACAGATGTCATTGAATATAAATGTTTTCCTGAGCAAGCCTACAGAGATTTGTTCTTCTGAACTAAAATGTCTAGCTATATCCTCTAGAAGCTTTTCTACAGATCATATTGGTTGACAGATTGGGCTCTTCTGACGAGGTTTTATGTGGGCTTTTTTTCTCCTCTGAGTTCTGGGTTTCAGACCAGTGAAATTCTGAAGATTTGCTGTTACAGCTAAGCTGACAAGGGAGTTGCTGACAATATCAGATATTTGGACAGAATACAAATTAATAATTTGCTGCTGTGAAGGCAGCATTTGTTTTCCTAATAAACAGGGAGTATTCAGTATACAGAAAATTCTTTAAATTGACAGTAAAATCAGAATTGCCTTTTCTATGTATTTCTGGCAAACCTGTAAAGCAGATGTTTTTTAGTCTCTATTGATGTAGAACTAATCAGCTACAATAGAAGTGTCCTTAGAAATAGTGCAGATTAGATGGAATTGTATTGTTAAAAAGTTAGATTATCAGATTAGATAATTAAATAATTAGATTAGATAATTAAACAGCTTTTCTTATCCATAAACAGATACAAATATTTTCCTTCCACCAAGCAAGCTAGTTCCAATCAACTGTCTAGAGGCTAAAATATTAAAGTAACTTTTAAGAGATGCTGATAATCTTGATTCCCATAATAAAGTGGGCTGTCATTTCTTTTCAGAGATCATACAGCCCCTTACTAAACTGAATGCAGCAAACCTGTAATTGCATTCCAATTAACTACAATTCTAACGTACCAACCTGTATCACAGTGCCCAGGAGTACCCCCAAATGTCTCATGAGCACCAAAAACATGGCAAAGTGCACTTCCATTCAGCAGCATGAGATATGTTAGGATGAATTTGACTGTGGAGGAGAACCGCCTGCTGAAGAACCCTCTTGCAAAGTACTGAGGCTGGTGACAGAACAAAATTCCTGAAATCCCAATGACATTCAATCCAGCATAGGCATGGGACCACTAAAATGTGGTAAATTTTAATGAATTTAAGACTATAAAGAGTTATCTAATATTTTACATTAACCTTGTACTTCCTGGGGATCACAAGGTCTAAATACAACATACCATTTTCTTTAAAGATGACTACCGTAATGCCCTTGTAAAAATATCCTGTTTACTCCTACTATGGAGTCCATTTGAATCTTCACTTTCAGTTCCAGGTTTGTCTTTTTATCTTGTAATAATATATTAATGGTTTATCATAATTAGCATAGCCGTTACTACTACTATTTCAGTGATTATTGTTACTAGCTCTGATAGAAGATGACGTAATACAATCCAGTTGAAACAGCTGGCTCACCAAGATAGGTAAGGATTTGGAGGTTTTGTTGTTGTTTGGTCTGTACAAGTGTTGATACTGGAAGACACCCCTAACATTATATTTTGAATAACTTCTGCTAAATTGCAGTATTAAGTAACTGGTGTGAGAAAATATTTGCATCATTCTGTATGCAGACTTATGTATTCCTTCGATGTAATGTGAGTGCAGATGTCAACTAAGAGATGAATTATAGATCACTGATTAATGATTTTAAAAGACTTCTTACTAAGTCAGTGCATACTGATGACTTGATTAGATTTGCTAACGTACCTCTTCATGTTCTCTCTAGAAAGCTCCTGGATTTTGGCACTTTTTGAACTTTAGTATTATTCTGAAGCTTGGCATTAATGACCTACAATGAAGTTGCTATTGCAGCTGAAATAAATAAGTGAAGATGACCATTTGCTTTTCTGTCAGTTTATAGTTAAGTAACATTTCTTTTTATTTACATTATCTAATATACAGTTATATAGGCAAAGCTATTCATGAAACTACATGAGTGTTTTGTATGTGAAACTTCTGTAAAATTAGCCAAAAAAATAAAGTCCATCAAACTGAGATATCTTATTCACAATTAATGGAAGAAGGTATGAAAGGGACATTGTAATGACTTCTGGATTCCATACTATTCATTAAATAGTTAAATAATGTTATAAGGAGCTTCAAATAATGCCCAGTTGGAAAGGCAACAAATAAATTATGGACTGAGTTTAGAATTCAAACTAGAAAGTATTACCAGTATGCAAGAATAAGGAAGAAGATATACAGACTGCAAAAAAGGGATTACAGGGGTGTTATATATCACAAAGCAGTTTTTAGTCAACATTGCAATGATGTAAAGAGCACATGTATAAACTTTGAGATGTATCAATAATAGCCTAGAAATTGAAGAAAATCTTGAGCAATGATAATGCTTCCACTTAAAGGTCACATTTTGGGAAATGTGTGATTTTAAGAAAACTAATTCAGAAGATTCCAGAGGAGAGCAATGGTCGTGGTCATCCTTTTAGAAAATGGGATTGATGAGAAAAGATTGATCACAGTCACTTTTAACAGTGCAAACAAAGTAGAATCACAGAATCACAGAGTGGTCGAGGTTGGAAGGGGCCCCTAGATGTCACCTAGTCCAGCCCCCCTGCCCCAGCAGGCAGCACATGGCCCAGGGTTGCATCCAAACAGGTTTGGAAGATTTCCAGAGAAGGAGACTCCGCAGCCTCTCTGGGCAGCCTATGCCAGGGCTTTGTTACCCTCGCCGTCAAGAAGTTCTTCCTCATATGAAGATTAAACTTCTTATGTTTCAGTTTACACCCATTACCCCTTGTCCTGTCACCGACCACCACGGAGAAGAGCCTGGCCCCATCCTCATTACAGTCACCCCTCAGATACTTGAATATATTGATCAAATCTCCTCTCAGTCTTCTCAGTCTAGAAAGTACTTCGGGATTATTTTCTCCCAGACTTGTTTCCCAAACATGGGAAACTTTTTCAGCTTCTCTGGCCACTGTGGACCTGAGAAGAAATAATGTGTTGCCTTTGAAACAAGTCAGGTTAAGTTCAGTTCTAGGACATGCCACGACAATGTTCAAGATTAAGAGAGCAATTTTGCTGCTCAGAAAAAGGCAGCAATCTTTTCTCTATATTAACACTGAATCACCGAATCACCGAAACACTGAAAAAGACCATAGATCGGGAAAAAATAAGAACAAAAGGGGAAAATGTTACGGATAGTAAGGTAGCAGATAATCTATGGGTTTGTGGATTCTTTTCCCCCAGAAAACCTTATGAATGGAGCAAAAGAAATATTAGGAATGACACAGTGTCACAGGCAGGTTTATTAGACAGTCCTCATGGAGGGGATCCCAGAAAAAATAGTCAGCACAACTTATGTGGAGTAAAGTGCAAAGCCTTATGGTGCAAAGACAAGGATTTATGGTTAGTGTAATTAAAATCTTAAAAATCTATTTAAAAATTATTAGTTCTGTTCCACTATTATGGTACAAATTACCCAGTTGTTAAATCTGATTCCCATTAACAATGCTGTTAAAACAGATGTATAGTTTTCTTTTTTTTTCTGTTTTATGCTCACACTTGCTTTGCGGTTCTAATGTTGATGAAGAAATAACAGAGGTCTAGAGGAAATCATTTGCTTCCCAAGTTATTTGACAATGTTCAAAACTCAATGTAGAGTTTGTGTGGGGTGCTTTTTAAATTCTTCTGATGTTCACTACACATTGACCTCCTTGTTCATGGGTTCACAGCTTAATTTTTAGATTCAAATGGAACATGGATGGTGTGTTCTGTGTACATATTTTTTGCTCTTTTTATTATCCCAGAAGTGAGTTATGTCAAGCTCCTAAAGCTGTATTTCTTTACTGAACACTAAATGACCATTCGTGAGATTCTTTGGGAACTCTGATTTCATCCTGTGACTTGTTTTTTCAACACCTGTGGATATTATTTTCTGATTGTGTTTTTGAGGGCTGCTGTTACAATTCCCCTTCTTCAACAACCCTCAAGCTGTGGTTTTCTGATAAACACAACTAATGTTTATTAGCAAGCAATTAATAGTAAATAATTATTAATGGTAAATTCTATAAAAAATATGCTGTACTAAAAGACACACATACACACAAACACATACACAGACCCAATGCTCTGGTACATGCTTGCCAACTTGATCACCAACTGATTATAGCGGTGCTACTGATACGTTCTACAGCAATAGTTATGATACTGTAGCAGGCAAAAGACTGCTAAAATTTTTTATAGTACTATAATTCTGCTTTGAACTCTGTGTGATGATAACCTGCTTGAAAGTAAATATTTCAAAGAAAAAAAGGTAAGGAAAATATGCTAGGTATTTAATAATATGTTAATAATTAGTGGCTATTCCTATTCAAAATGCAATACTATCTAGAAAGGGATTCATTATCTTTTAAAATAACTAAGCAGAAAAGACAGTTTGAGCACATATGCTATGCCGTAACAGGAAGTCAATACTGCCAAAAGGGCATTATTTTCATATCTTTTTCAAGGTATTGGTCCATCCTCAGTGATTAGCTATGAAGAAAAAAATACAAAAATCGGTATTATTTCCAACAAATATTTCAAAATGATATAGAGCATAAGTGTAAGACTTAGAGTAGGAAAGTTTAAAAATTAGCACATCCGGTTTACTAGGAATCAGACATTTAGTCTAGCATATAGAATTACTTTTGTTCTCCTGTGAACAGGCGCTGTATTACCACAGCTCAGTTGCTTGAGCATCTTCTGTGAACAGTGGACACATAATACAAAAAACAAAGTATTTTTTCAAAGGGACTTATCAGTAATGTGAAGGTTTTGTGTTGATGTGTATGGGACTTCACATCATGACTTTAACAAGTGTGAAGATGACACTAGCATGCACAGTTCTCAGACTGAAAGGAAATCTCATGCCTCTCTGCAGGAACATGCAATGTGGGAAACCAAGAGAGAGAATTCAAAGCTGTACCAGCGTAATCTGATGCAAAACATTAAGCCATGCTGGGGAGCAACAGAACATGTTCCTGAGAGGGTCGCAAAGACAACTCAGATGCTCTTCAGATTATCTGACTTACTGTACGTGATAGCATTTTCTATTGCATGCTGTACAGTACAAAAAAATATATATTTATTGTACTAGACTTAATTTTAAAACATTGATGGGTATGACTCTTTGTTGATTTATATAATCATAGTTCCATGAAAGATAATTGTACATCAGAAGTGCAGAAATCTGAACCAGTACTTCTGTTCCTGAACCTAGGCCTGTTTTTAATGGACAATTTGGAAGATAGCAGTGGACATAAACTGGAATTCTACTATGTCTTATTATGTATAATTTGCAACTTTTAAAGCTTCAGAATGTCAGTTGCCATAGATATGTTTTTCCAGTCCCAAGTCATAATAAATCATTCTGATATTCATGACAAGAGAACAGTGCTGAACTGTGCACAGTTTAGCTTATTTTTCACTCTGTTGTTCTGGTCAGTCTCATCCTTGTAGAACTGATGACCCAGTGATTTTGATTTGTACAAGAATTTCTGTTTTACACTGTTCAGTCTTTAAGTGGCTCTTTTAAGACACAGAGAGAAGTCAGTTATCAAAAACAGAAATAAGGCAAGAAATTCCAAATGAAGTACTTCTCTCTCACAGAAATACTGTTTTTAGAAAGTAAATGTAATATTCTAATCTGTTGGTACAAGAAAAAAAAGCATCATGTTTATTTTTAAAAAAATCCAAGAACTTTATAATCTTAAAAAATAATTGTTATTGTTATTACCTGCCTGAAAATGTGGGAAATGTTATGTAATGTAGGCATTCATAGTTTGTATTACAATGAGGACTGTTCTCAAATTCATAGAGTAAAATTAACAGTATTTATATTGTAAATATTAATGGCTAATAAGAAACCAAATTATATGAATTAAACGATGCACATGAATGGAAATCTTCTTTGCTTTGTTTACTGAGAAACAAGCACTCACTGTAAGACTCCTGTGCCTACAGAATGAGGGAGTACCAAAACATAGGATTCAGTAAGAATAAATAAATAAAGAATAAGTAAATTAGAATAAATAAAAAGCAAATTAAAACAGTCATCCAGAAATCAACTTTTAAGGCTTTCATTAGTTCAAGATTTCATGTTATTTAGCATATGAAAAACTGAATAACTTTTTAAAGTAGCCAGTAGTAGATCTTGAAATTTTTTGAAAGCTTCTCTAGGATTTAAGGCATAATTCCAGCTGGAATTCATAGGAAGAAGAAATATGTCCTGAATTTCCTTCTCAAAATTATTGCCCAAAATTCGTCAACATTGCCAAAACAGAAATAAAAAGGTAATTAAAAGCTAATTTTAATTCCTCTTCTGAATCCATTCAGAAAAAAAAAAAAAAAAAAAAAAAAGCCTTTCCTAGCAGTTAGCGTAGCAGCAAGTACTCAGTTCAGTATGTCTGTGCCAAACACCAACTATACTGAACACCATAACTCTGTGTTTTCCCAGAAATGGAATATTCTTTGGTATCTTACTGAACTTTTTCAGAGTATTTTGATTGTTTTGTTTGATTTGTTGTAGGATAGGGAGTCTACAAGGAAGAAGGCAGCAAAACCTTGCTATGAACATAAGAACCATGAGGACAGTCCTGCTCCTTATCTGGGATAGCAGGAATAACTGGCTCTGTGCTTGTAAGACTGTTCTTCACCCAAGCCGCAGGCACATCAGTAACACTAGCTGGGGATCTCTGCAAGAATATATTTCATGTCATAAATATACACATAATATTGCCTATAATACAGACTATTAGGAGCCACCCTTCCCTATCTTATCTTAGAGCTCCCACTGCAACTGTCAATGGAAGCATCCTGGATGTGAATTTATAGGTTTCTGCCTGATTTGGGGCTGTTTATTTGTTGGTAGGAAGGTCAGCCCAAGAGTAGGGAAGTGTAGAATTGCTACTGGCAAACTGCCTGTGCTGAAAGCTAATATTGCCTTTGAAGCACCCAGATTAGGTCTGGAAGGTGAGAGAGTGGAACTAGGATCAGAGAACTTATGGGTCAAGTTAGATGGGGCCGAGGAGATGAGGCTGCAAGACTGGCCATTGGGTTAGTTGTTGGGTCTGGGTCTGGGCCAACTTCATTATTTTGGACATGGCCAGAGAAGACGAATCCAGCAGATGTCTGATGGTATAAACCTAACTACCAGCACAACGCGACTGACGTATCGTGGTACTGGTTTCCCTGTCCCTTCCAGCCTGTGAGGTTGTGTGTGTCATCTGGAGCTTATCCTGCTCCTCACCTCCCAGCCCAAGCCCTGCCATCCAGTGACCCGTGCTCGTCTGCCAGCCGCTGTGCTCGTGTCAGCAAAACAGGCTTTTTGGTTAGGTGGTGGATGAAACTATTCCTATGTACAATTTTTAAAAGGCTTTGGGATGAAACACAAGCCACTTGGTCATCAATTATAGAGTCCCATCTCTGCACTTTTATCCAAGCTCTATAAATACCTGTTCTGTAAAAGGTTTGAAAATCTTAACCAGCTGAATAAATAACTCATGACTGAGGCCAAGGCACCAATTCAGACTATTTATGCTGGGAAACAGCTCAGGAACAGAACTCCTGTCACTGTTTCAGAAAGTGTTTCTTCTGCCAACAGCTGCTTTCCTGTTTTAACAGAATAAGGCTTCTTGATTTTGTTTTTCTTTTTCTTTTTTTTTTTTTTTTTTTGCCATTTCCTCAATTCTCCCTTCATTGAAAAGCCCTGTACAAACCTCTATATGAACAAACCGAGAAAAACCCTTTTTGTTTATGCCATAACCTCAAGAAGTAGAATCTCTATATAAGAAAAATACGACACGCATGTATCTTTAAGTATATGCATAAACCTTCTTTTTAAAGAAAATTTCATAAAGATGACACACATAGTTAATTGTTTTGATGAAAATCGAGTCTTGGATTAGGATTCATAAATCACCGAATTATTATACCATTTTTACTTGAATTAATGGCATATGTGCTTGAAATAATCTCATTTGTCACATCCCCACAAGGCTGCTGCCGTAATGATGCCTGAGCAAGAGCAGTGCTAAGGAAAAATGAATATTAGATGAAGTGTCTTCACTAGAGTCAGTCTCTCTGACATCCACTTGCATTTCTTAGGGTACTCTTTCTCCAAAGGTTCGCTGGCACCCGGATAACCTCTGATAAGATGACATTGGTTGAACTCTTCACCATGTAGATAGTTCAGCAGCAGATTGTGCCAAGCCATCCCTGGTTAAAAACAGTTCAATGTGTTCATTCTTCAAAACAGATTCATCTAAGTCTCCGGGCTAGATGAGAAGATGTCAGCCTCTTCGAAATAAAAGTGGAGTACTCTGTTTCCGTAATGTAGAGCTGTAGACTGCCTATCTATCATTACAAATAAATGACTGACATTGAGAATGATCTAAGGTAGTGATTATAACTTTCCTGGAACCTAAAATGGGTGGTTAGAATTTTTTATGACTCAAGGGAAGAAAATCTTGTTCCACGAACACTCTTAAAAAAACAAGGATTTTTACCACCACCTTCTCAAGGACACATACACACGTATACACACTATTGTTAAAATGCTTCAATTTTGTTTAGTAATAAATACAAGACAGATTAATAATCATTTTTATCGCAGACTCTGACCATCCACTAATAAGTTTGAGGAACATTGATCTCAGTTGCTGAGCAAATCAATACTTCTTCTGCATGCTTATTTGAAAACTTGTGGTTCTCCTAACTCCAATGTCATTTCATCAATTAAAATTGTTCTTGCATTTTACAAGGTCATAAACACACCATTTAACTTCTTGGGTTCGCATCTGCATCTCTTTCTGATGAGTTTAGTAAAAGCAACCCTTAAAGGAAATGGAGCATGCAATGCAGATCATATGTGAATTATTCTAGAAACTAATGTCACATTCCTAGATATTGCAAAACTAGTAATTTTTTTTTTTTTTTTTTGTGCTGGGTAGAAGAACAATAATCCCTATACAGTTGAAATAAGGTATCTTCAGAGTGAGTTAATATAGTCAGTTTGTCTCACTTCAGGACCAGCCCAAGACCAACCTGGACTAAAATGTTAGCGATGTTTGCAGATTTTCAGGAAGCTCCTCAGTAAAATATAGTATTATAGTCTGGACATATGAAAAATATAATTTACTTTCCTTACTCCCATGCATCCTAAAAAGAATAAGCTGTAGATCTAGCAAACAGAACGGCGGAGCATGCCCCGCTCCCGAGGTCTGTTTCCAGAATCAGCCGTGTGTCGTCAGTGTGAGAGCCCCCCGCAACCTGTGCAGCTCACCAGCGCTCACCAGCAAGGAGGTGCCACAGCCCAGGAATTTGGGACAATTCGACACGTCTTTCTCGAGAATCAACACTTGTTTGTTGCTTGAGGGGAAAGTATAAAGCCTTATAAAATATAGAGCCTGGCAGTGGCTGCTGTTTCAAAATTTATGGAAGGTGCCTTGCTTTAGGGAAGGTGTGTCTACCACACTCACAACGCCAGACCCAGTGATCCTGTAGCTATTTTCCTTCTGTGACAGTAAATAACAATGTTCAGCTCTGAGACTGCTGCCTAAACCTGGAATACTGGGTGATTCACAGCCTTGGTTCAGGCTCTTTGGAGGAAAGTAAAGACAGGGTATTTTGATGAGGGGTCTCTGAGGGGATCTCAGAGAAATCGCGGAGATCTTCAAATCTTAGAGGGTTGAGTTTAGCTGTCATGAGGATTTCCAGGAGCAAAAAGCTTACCCCATTTTTCCTATTCTGGCAACTCTCCTAGAAAAATAGTTATATTTGCCACTTTATTTCAATTATTTTATAAACTGTCCTTTACATTTTCCAGTTTTCATAAAACTGATAGCTCAAGTTTGTATTACTAAATTGTTTCTTCTAGCTGACATAGATAGTAAATTCTTGGGTTGTTTCTCTCTTACCAAGTTCCAAGCTGATTTTTTTTAAGCTATTTTCACTACTAAATATCAAATTAACAAGGATTTTATTTCAAATTCTTTTAATTATAGAGAAAGTAATGGCTTTTTCTACCTGGTGTTTCTAGGGAGAAGATGACAGGGGAAAAATCCCTTACTTTACCCATTTAAAATTTTTGCTTATCAAATATTCAGTAACATAAGTAGTAGTAGGTTTATTAATATTACATAACTAATTCACACTAAATTCATATCTTCTTCTTAATATATTTTCACAGTTCATATTCGTACGTTTTATCATATTTTCATGACATATGCTGACACCTGTTTTCAGATAAACTTCTTTAAGGAGTACTAATAAATACTTGTTAGCAAGAAATTAAGGCAAGCATTTCAGAAAAACAATCATAAGTTTTAACTTATATCTCATTATTATTAAAAAAATTCTTCCTGATATGAATGGGAAGAAGGGATTATTAAAATTTCATGAGCCAGCTCCGAAAAGGAAATTAAATATTCCAGATTCGTTAATATTTTAAATGCAACTGCCTTTGTTCAAATAGTTTATGCTTTTCAGGGATATATAACATGTAACATAACTATGCCTCAGATAAGCTATATTTGGGTGATATTATTATAATATCCATAATTTATTTTCAGAAAAATTGGTGGTAACTCAAATCCTACAAAAAAAAAAAAAAAGAAAGAAGGAAAACAAAAATGATGCAACTAGAGATTCAACAGGAAAACAAAATCATTTTCCTTTTACATACACCCTTTTCAAAACCACGAGTCCCCAAATTTATGTTTAAACAATGTCTAATTTTACTAGAAATTAAGTACTATTTCTGTTCAAGTTGGAAGAAAACTAGAAGACTCGTTCCATGGGAAAATTAATGACTTTGGCATTTATTTTAAATCTGAGGCAGAGCCCAAACCACACTGATTCATTTTTTAAATATTTTTCCAAATAATTTTATTTAGAGTTAATAAAAATGTTTTGTTACAATAAAATCAAAATACTTTGTTCCAGTCATGAATTTTTCCATTTTAATTATAAAAGGAAATGTACTTTAAATAAGCTATTTTTAGGTGAAAAATCAAAAGCTTTTCTCTTCTGAAAGCATAAGGACAGAAGATTCAAAGATATTAAAAAATATTCATCTGAGAGTCAGACGAATAGACAAGAAATTTCACCAGAAAAATATGTTCCTCAGAAATATTTCCCTTCAAGCACAGAGTGATTTTCTAATGGTGAATTGGTTGTGCTGATGATGAACTGCTCGCTCAGTTTGTCTATCTTCTTTGCAACGCACTATGTGTCAGAATAATCCAGGAAGGGCCTACTTGCCACCTCATGTTTAAAAATCTATTATTACCCCAAAAGAAAGAAAAGAAAACATAAAGGTTTTTAATCTATTGTTTCTGTTCAAAATCCTGAAAGATTAAGTGAGGA
Organism: Crypturellus tataupa; assembly: GCA_034781795.1. Classification (NCBI taxonomy): domain Eukaryota; kingdom Metazoa; phylum Chordata; class Aves; order Tinamiformes; family Tinamidae; genus Crypturellus; species Crypturellus tataupa. The sequence continues at coordinate 2,472,954 of JAWLRI010000873.1, forward strand.
AACAGGTCATTGAATCTATTGTCTTACTTTAAAATAGGAATAATTATATGCAATCACATATAACAAGTTGCATTTACCAGTTATTTCCCTAAAACCTTCCAGGGACTGAGAGTCCTAAACTCTTTGGCATCACCCAATCCAACTTAGTCCTCTTCTTTCCTGAGGTGCTGAAAACTGGACCTTGCAATTAAGCTTGTATGGGACAAGAAAGTTGCTTCAGGTGTCTAAGCCATCTTCAGCACTATACTTTTTTGTTTTCTGGCAGTATCATGATATTGTTAAGTCCCTCTACAGGCACCTAATTAGTAAAGAAGAGCAAATCTTATTCTGTTTTTCACAGTTCCCAAATTCTCTGCTCTCCCCTGAAGTTTGCAAATTGCTCTGAAAAGCATTTGTTCTTCAAAATGCCACGGGTACATGCCACATGATCTGATATGACAAACATGTAAAATTGATCTACCTTTCTACAGTATTCTCATTTCTGTTCCCTCAAATGCATTTGTATTCACAGAGCTTTCCCCTTTGGGAGGAAAATAAAATATATCAAGGGAGAAACTGCATTAAAATCCTGATAGAAATGCTGAAAGTCACAAATAGGTCTGGAAGCAAAACAAGCAAAGGAAGACCAGACAAAAAGTAATTATACCAAAAAGTTTTAATAAAGGATGGTCGTTTGCTTACTTGAATAAGTCAAGCTACAAGTTCCCTTGTATTGCTGCTAGGAACCTCACTTAAAGAAGATATAACAGTGTTAAAATGTCAGACTAATACATTAGAATTATTACCATCTATTCAAACAGAGAGATATGAATATTGAGCAGAAATTTCTATTATGAAGGAAATAATGCTGACAATGAGGTTTTCTCCAAACATTCTGAAAAGAGCACCAGACAAATTATTAAGTGTTGCCCACAAAGGAAAGTCTTGAATGCTGATAACCAAGAGAGACTTTAAATGTGTTATGGTGGGTGATAGCACAGATGGTAGAACCTGTTAGTGCTCAGGAACTCAGACTTTGCAGGTGTTTCAGCGCTCGGGGAGATTTACCACTGGCACAACTTGGGAAGCACCATGGTGCTTTCTCCACCACTAACAATGCTCACAGGAGAATTAGTTCTGCTTTTCCCATGAAATTTATGTTCAGATTTGGAAAATCATGATGGTGCTACACTGGTGGTGTCTCAGGTTCCTTTTTGGCTTTCTTATTAGTAATGGAGAGGAGAGCAGATGTGTCCCACATGAGCAGCTATTTTGAGGAGTTGTGATCAGGGTTGTGATCAGTGATCACTCTGCTTACCAAATACCTTTCTCTCAAGGTAAGAAGCAGGGCGAGCTATCAAAAAGCAAAAAAGTCTCATTTTTCAGCTCAGACACTGGCCAACCCATTATATTTATTGCCTTTTTAAGGAAAGCTCTGAAGTTAGGAAAGGAAAACCATCTCCCTCTCTCCCTCTCTATCTCTTTCTCCTTTATAGAGCCAGACACACAAGGCTGTGGTCCTGGTGCAATATGTCTGTGCTGAAGTAGCCCAGGTTTGGACCCAGGTCTGTTAACCCATCAGTCCAGATCTTGTGTTACAGGAGCTGCAGTGCTGAAGCTCCCAGCAGCTGCCCTGTAAAATCCTACCTGTAATAAAACATGTAAATCTCTGAAACATTGGGGATGGGATTAGAGTTAAAAAAAAAAAAAAAAATCTAAAAAAAAGAGGGGAAAACTTCCTCCACTGCTTGCCCAGGATCAATAATTGAGCGGTCTAGAGAGGCTTCTAGACCTTTGCTTTCCCCAAAGGCTGCCTGTTTTGAGCGCAGTTTGATGTTATCCGGTGTGTTGCAGCACCACAGAAACACAATGCACTGGAAAAGCAGAGCTTCTAGACAGCCAGGTTCCCCTTGGCCAGACAGAACCTGTGTCTCACCAGGTGACAGGGCTGCCATCTGCTCAGCGGCACAAGGTCTCTCCTTAATTAAGGTCTATTATGTTTTCACACACAAAACAGCATTAAAGGAACGTTAAGGTTGCCAAGTCACGTGTAAAAGGTTAGGAAATACCAGCAGGCAAAGACTGCCCCATGCATCCTTAATTCCACCTGCACCCAGTGGGTCCATGTGTTATAACAGGCTTTTTAGCGCAGCGATCACGTTCCTCTGCAAGGCCCCTGCCTCATGCCCGGCCTGCGCTGCAGTGGTTCATGGCTCTGCAGTGAAGCAGCCGGTCATCAGCATCCCCTGCTTGGATGGAGGGCAGGAAGGGGACAAGCAATGGTCGTGCTTCAGCTGAGGGAAAGGTGACAGGAAAGCTGAGTACCGTGCTGGAGAGCTGGATGTGACCTCTGCATCTCCACTGAAGTATGGAGAGGAGGTAGGTGTTTCTCCCTGTGCTCTTGGGAGAGGGGGCAGATGATTTGCAGTTTACCCGAAAACCCATAGCTGCATCTGGTGTCCATGGGTACCACGCTGCTGAGAGACAAAGGGACAGGCAAGGTGAGGAGCTGGGAAAACCCAGACATTAGCATGTCAATCTGAACATCTCAAATGTGTGTTCTCCTTAGCCTGCTATTCTCAATGCCTTCTCGCTGTCAGGTGGAGAGAACAGTGTCCTAGCATCTTAGAAAGGACCGTGAAGACTAATTTGTTAAGATTTGAGAAATGCTCATGTAACCTAGTGAAAGAAACACAGAAATGTCTGGAAGAGAACTGAGGAAGGTTGTTTTTGAGCGATGTTCAGTACACAGGGCTGACACCACACATTTCACAATATGACAAACACGGAATATTAAATAACCACTATACTAATGAAATTATATAGGCTATTATGGCAATGTGTCCATGGTGGAACCGAAGATGGATTGCTCCAGCTTGACACAGCTGTGTTGACAAAGGCAGTTTATGCCAATGAAAGAACTGAAGGATCTTTTTTATGGGAGTGCTGTTGAGGAGGAGACTCACACTGCGGCAAAGGTGAGTACATAGAGTCTCCGACAGCTCAAGGCACCTCTGGAGGTGAATTCCCGTGGCTGAGTCTGCTTGCAGACAGAAACCCCAGCGCCTTTGCTGCTGCTTGTACTTTTGTCGTGCAGTGCACAAGGTCTTAGAGCTGCAAGGCAGGAATCGTCCTCCAACCTTGCAGCAGAACAAGGAAACCTGTTAATTCCAAAGACCTCAGAGCATGTGAAGATTATAGACATCCTTCTTCAGATCCAGTATTTGTACTTAGATATACTCAAATGAGTAGCTGGTCCAGTCAGGATTGGAGTGAGGTTCAGGAGCATCTCTCTATTGCAATCACAATAAGCTTACAGTTTTTCCCAAATTCTGGAAACTCCTTGCAAAGTTGCTGGACCTACTGGACTTTATACTGTATAATGCCCCAGGGTACCAGCTATCAGAGATGGAAAATGAAGTAGAACCTGTTAATCTCTCAGATCAGCCTAGGGCTGCTAAGTTTCTAGAAAGCAAGCATTTTCCTAATTTACCAAACTATTGCAGATCCAGACATCTTATGTATGTATATGTAACACATCCAAGTGCTGGAGTTGGGTGTATTATAGACTGCACAGAGATGCAAGTATAACGTGGTAAATCGGTTGGAAAAAAATAAAAAAAAAGGAAAGAAAGGAGTTATCTTTCAGAAGAGTTGGTTTATGTTTCTTAATTAATATGAAATACGATTCACAACTGCATAGAATATAGAATCCTTTTTTTTCTGTTTTGCTTCTTAATCAGCACAGTAAAATGTTAAGCATGAAAGAAATTTACCTTGGAGTCTCATTGCACTGGAATTTTCCACTGTCGTGTTGAACATGGAGAAAGAAAAAGCTATGTTGTAATTCTGCAATGATCTACATCTTAAATAATTCAAAAGGGAAGTTCACTGTATGCCTGCAACTCTGATTACAGTGAGAGACATTGACACTAGACTGCCCACTGGTTTAAAAGCATCAGTAGGCACCTTATTTATAATTAGGAGCCTGAGCAAAACAGGGAGGGAAAACTTGTACATTTTCTTCAAATATCATTAAAAAAATGCTGAGGCAGTAGACTGATAAATTACCCACGCTGTAATTCAATCTCAGCTTTCTAATGATCTCATCGATCAATCAGGCTTCATGGCTGCAATTCATGATATCATCCGAACCCCCTTATTGAGTTATGGCTTTGTTATAAATCTCACATTATCCATTATCCCTGCATTGGGTATACACTACCTTATTACAACTGTCCTTGGCAGTACTGCCAGAATTGGGGGGGTTATCCATTTTCCTGTTAGAAATTCTGGCTTTTGAATCTTTACAACTCAGCTAGGAGGATATGCTCGGAATTCGGCTTCTCTGTACGATCTCGGGATGAGATCTATGATTAGTCTGCTGGCTCTGTCCTGGCAAAGAGCTTGTGTCCACCCCTGCAGCACACAGACTACACCAATAACCTTGTGCATGTCGCTCGGGCAGCTACAGCACTTACGATTATGATTGTATCATCAAGGCAGATGAGGGCGGTCACATCATTTGCTACTTCCTAGTGGAAAATGCTGCTGATATTAACAGCCATTTTGCTGCTGATGGGTTGGTCAAACTGTGTGGTATTCACAGGGTAGCTGAACCACTCACACTTATTAATCACTGTGCAGAATTTGACAGTTACAATTTGTCACATGAGGGGCATTTCGTTCTGGGGGAAAAAATAGCTCTTGGTGCTTCTGGGTTTTACTTCCACAATACTATAAGATTGGCCTGAGTACTGCAAAGGGACCTAGAAATAGGGCACAGCTAAGCCAGGCAATCTGCATCTCAGTGATAGCTGGAGAGAGGTCCCAATGACATCCCCATGACAATATGCCAAAATACCTTCTTTTTCTTCTCTTGTACTTTCTCCTCCGGTGCACCTTTTCTGATCTTCTCTCTAGCCATGTAGTTTAATATAGGAGTGTATGTGAACATTTTCAGGTCACACTAACAAAAGGACTCAGTCCATTGCGTCAAGGAGAATCTTGGCATAAACTGCAGATGGATTTGAACGAAGCTCGGGAAGCACAGACAAATAGGTTGACACCACGTGGGGCCTGCTGAAATGGCTCCCGTCAAGCTTTCCAAGAGCAGGAACTGGAAAGACCAGGGCTCTTTCTGTCTCAGCACGCTGCCACCTTCTGATAATGTCCCTGTGCAACCAAATCTGCATCTGAACTAACTCTCCTCTTCAACAGAAAACTATGCTGTTTTTTTTCCAAAAGCATAATGATTAATTAAACTTGTCTAAGTCAGTTTAAATCCTCTTTAAGCCTTTCCTCTATTTTTAGAATATATAATTCTGGAACTGTGACATTTTAAAGTTCAGTGACAGTTTCAGGGTAGTCTGCTTCAAAACATCAAGGTGGATTTCTAGTGAGCAATTCAATGACGCTACACAAAATTCTCACTGAAGTGCTTAATATCCCTACTGTAAATAAATGTAGAATGATCTTTCTTGTTACAGTCATGAAAAAGAATAGCCTCAACCACAGAATCATCCAATAAAAAGAAGTGAATCAATAAAAAAAGATGTAGAAAGAAACTGGTAGTGATCTGTTTATTGTTATTTATAGAAAATGTATGAGGAATTAACAGATAGAATAGATGCTTTTGCCCCCCCATACCTGCAGTCAGTCCTTTTTAGTTTGTAGTGATCTCTTTATTAAATAGTAGCCATTTGCTGCTAAAGGGAACTTAACAATTACAAATAAAATGCAGCATCCTCTCCTGTTCTTTAAGTGGTCAGAAGTGCACCTACATGCTCTGGCTGCAGCCAGACAGGGTGATGAGTTATCATCTGCTCTGTTTGTGGATCAGCGAGGGAATCCTTCCCCAAGAGAGAACAGTTTCCTTCCCTGAAGGCATCGTTAGTAAACGCTCAGCCCTGTGCTATGCTAGAGGTCAGACTGGATGGCTGTATTGTTCCATTCCAACCTAAAAATATGTGTATTTCTTCTGTTGCCTTCAGCACATCAATCTATGTTTAGTAAAGAAAAAAAGCACTGTATACTCATTTGGATGTGCTGCATCTAGTGAAAAAAAATGTGATAATGCAGGAAACAAAGAAAAAACATGATTCCCAGAGCCTGCTGGTAACATCACTAATTAGAAGAAATACCAATAGTTTTTCTCTCCTGTAAACCAGATACATTTGACAATGAGAAAAAAAAAAAGTCAAAGTTACTCTCCATGAATCATACCTTAACCTTTTCTTTAGGGACTCATCCCAAGCCATTGATGAATCCGCATTGACTTCAACAATCTTTGGAACAACCTGAGATTTCCTGTTTACTTCTAGTGTCAAGTGTAATTGCTGATGATCCAGCAGCTCAGGGAAAGGCTTTCAGGCTGTGGGCAGGCACCTGAAGGTCTCCTTTGTGGGGTCTGATTCAGTTGCTTACACAGAGGCTGGTGCCATTCGAGATGCCCCAGGAAATCCTGCCCGGACTCCAGCTGCTGACCAGGAGATCGCAGAGGTGCTGCAAGCCTTGCAGACCCATGCAGGTACTTCATGTGCAGTAGGGTAATTAAGTTCAGGTAACAGAATACAGCCTGGGGTTTCCACCAACTGTAATGAGATGCCTAACTCACACAGGCATTCAGATATCCTAATCCATGACTGAATCCTGCCCCAAGTTTCTAAGCAGAGTCTGGAGCAAACTGTCCTATTGCAGGGGAGACAATTCTTTCCAATTAGTGTTAGAAACATGTGAGACATTTCCCATGTGACTGTTCAAGTCCCCAGCAATAATGCAGAAAGCGGTGACTATTAAGAGTAGCTGGGGCTACCTACAGAAATGCTTCCGTGTGCAGGGCTGAGCAGGCTTAGGATCTGGGAGGCCTTTCCTGCCTACAACATCAATGAACTGGTCACATTACAGGGAAAGAGAAACTACTCTTGGTACTTCTGATTATAGATTCTTCTGAAAGTAAAAAATACATATGATGAACAAGGCACAATATCAGCAAGAACCAAGCTGGCTTGACTCAGGGTATAAATATTTTTGCAGAATTTCTAAATGTCATTTTCTCCCTTATAGAGCCATTTCAGGAAAAGCTTCTTAGTGCTCTGTACAATACATGAGTTACCTGAAATGGGTGTTTTACCAAGCAGGCTCAGGAGCACTTTGGTTGAACTGCTTCTAAGGACAAAAAGAGATGCTGCGCTCTTTCTGGATCTGCATAGTCACACCAACAAATGCAAATGCACCATGACAGCCAGGCATCTTTAATCACCGTCACAAAAAAGCTGTCACTGCCACATATTTACCCCCTGCTGACAAGACAGATTCGGGTCCTCTGGTTACTGAATCCTCTGCATAGTCTGCTTCAGCAAGATAACAAAACACCACGCGGAACTGCAAGATGCGTCGACCCAATTATCCATCCACTGTCACCCCCCAGTTAATTGCTTCTCTCCGGAGACTTAGGGCTTGCTGCATTGGGGAGAAGGAGTGACATGACAGGTATCTTTTGGATCTGTGCTGCTGCTCAGATTAACTGCTGTACCAAGGAGAAATATACGTGAAGCAGCCAGTGCATCTGTTAAATTACTCATGAATATAAATCAAAGAGTTTAAACTGCCCTTTAAATAAATATTTGGAGAAATGCTTCTCATCATGATAAATTACGTAACTGGCTGGTAGGAGGCCAAACCGTAAAGATTATTGCGAGCCTGAAATCATTTTGCTGCATCCCTGACATTTTTTTTCAGTAGTATAAGTGCTCATCAAGCCAAAGGGATGATCAGCACTAAGGGATCCACACGGGAAGACTTTCTGCACCCATCAGGTGGTATATGAGGAAAGATCCATGAGACCTTCTCTAGCAGCAGGAGAAAGAAGAAAATGATGTCAGGAAGCTGCATTTTCTGATCACAGAGCCTTTCTGTAAGGGTCTCCGCAGCTAAGAGTGTGCAGTTGTGTTTCAGTTCGGTCATACGAGTCTTACCCGGGATACACTATTAGGCCTAAATGTAGCTCTTCTCACTTTCATCCTCTAGAAGAGAAGCAAGAAGCCTAACTTGCTTCTTCCGGCTTCTTTTAGAAACAATGGGGAGGATTCCCAGGGGACAATTGATTCTTTCTGATTTAGAATGGGTCTGCATCAAGACATTCCTGAGTCCTTTGCAACCCCTTCCCTGTCCAGTCAATAGTTCCCTTCAAGGGACAGCATAAGCAGGCCACTCAAATACACATTTAGAAGACAAACGTAAATTTTTGCACAGTTGTTAAGAATAATGCCTAGGAAGAGCCACATTTTTTATGTAACTTATTTAAGTGCCTCTATAGACAGATTTCTCCGTGAATTGGATATGTAAGGATGAATATCCTGGAGATTTCAGGAACACCAGGATACTCTAGAGGGAATGTGAGGCTTTTGAAAATGTGGCAAGGCAGCTATCGGCATCTTTGATCCTCAATCATGTGTGAAACGCTGGCACAGAATGTAATAAGCAGAATTACTGGCATGTGTCTCATGCACTTAGTTCCTTCCCCAACCAAATGGAATTCAGCTATTGGACAATTCTTAGTACATGGGGCTTAGGTTGACCTACTTAGCTACAGAGATTGATGGAAAAACAAAAACAAACAAACAAGCAAAAAAAGAAAAAGAAGCAACAGCTCTTCTGGATATAGGTGGGGGTTGTAGGTTTGTGTTGCCATGGTGATTCTACGGGGAGCAGCAATAGTACTAGTTGTAGTTAAGGTAACAAATTTCCTTTCATACCTTTGGATTCTCATACCTTTGCCCTACAAGCAGTTCCTCTGAATTTAGGACTTGTACAGCTCATTGTGGATCCATTAATCTGAATCTGCTCCTGCCTCTAGTGCGTTTGCAGAGTACTTGAAAATACAGCCAAGCTCACTTCCAGGATGAATGTTTCTATGACTGATTACAACCAGGTGGTTATTTCATTATGTCTTTAGTTTGAACAAGATTTGCTGGAGTCATTTTCTAGCTGGATTAGAGGAGCAGAAAAATATTGGTTTGCTTTAAGAAAAAATTGTCAGATCAGCCCATAAACAACTGTAACAAACATCTGACTTTAGAAGGCATAATTATAATATCACTTAAGTGTAGGATTGCCAATTTAAATTGTGCATATATTTGCTAAATTGTGTGTCAGTGCCTGTAAGTGTCACTTACTTATTCAATGATTGCATCTGAATACCCCAGTCTTACTGAATTCACAGCTGCACACCTTTGCTGCAACATGCAGGAGAAGCGTTTCCAAAACCACGGAATTCTTAAGAGAAAAAAGCAAACTGGAGGCAAAGCAGTTCAGCACTGCATTAACTTCAGAGCACAGAAAGCCCCTTCGCTGCACTTTTATCTCTTTAATTGGCTCAATACCTGCAAGTTTGGTTAGAGTTGAAATTAAAACAGAATTCACCAAAGCCTGTAATTACAGTGCCAAATGTGAAACAAGTGGGCTATTTCTCTAGGAGAGCTTTCCTGCTCGTTTTTGTCAGCCTCCTTAGCTCTTCCCTGTGAAGCCTCTCAGTAGGTGACACTGCCTGTCCCGTCCCTGGGGACCTTGCAACTGTCAGGTGCTTTTAGATGAATGTGCCATCCTATCATTCATATATGATAAAACCCAGAAGCCCCTTGTCACCTGAATGAGGAAAAGGCCACCCTGTCCTGCTTCTGGGAAAATAGCCTCAGCACAGCGATAACGGAGGTGATCTGAAGGAGAAGAATTAGCTGACAGGGAGCTGCTTTCCTTAACCTTTTCAATGAAATTTGAGGGAAAGCGAGAAGGAAAAAAAAAGAGAGATTATAACAGCTGTAGGTAGAAAAAGAGGAGACTCCAGCAGAGTCTAAAATAAAGCAAAAATAAAGAACATTAAGAACTGAAAATACCTAGTAACAGTTTGTTGCTCTGAAAAGGTTGGTAACAGTCACAATATGGTATCAGTAGAGGCATTATGAAATCCCAACAGGAATCTATAAAAAGGCTCTTCAGTTTGGCTCTTTCCATTCACCTTCCCTCAGGTCTCTTACAGCTCCTGGCTTTGCCCTTCTCCCCATGTGGCCAGCTCCGTGCTCTTCCTTCCTTTCTGTGCATTCTTGCTGATGATTCAGTATGACAACCCAGAACTTAAATAAAACACTAACAGATTACAGTGATTATACTGAAGTTTTTAAGAATCTCATGCCCATGACTCAGCACATAAGCACATCCTTATGTTTCTCACACTCTATGTTGAAGCTTGTTCAGCTTGTTCAGATGTTTTGCAGGTTGGGAAACAAGGAAGAGAAGAAAGTCAGTGGGGCAGGCTCTGCTCTTGGATACCCTTCAAATCTGTGGCAAACTGAACTCAGAATAATCAATATTTGCAGTTTTGGACACAGGTGAAAATATGTCCTGGTAGATTTAGAGCAGCCTCTGCAGAAGTTATGATAGGGTTCAGTTTCACATCCTACCTGGTGTTGTTGGATATGGACACACATACAGAGAATCCTCTCGGCTCTCCCCCAGGTTTGACCTTCAGATTCATCACACTGCAGTCTGATACATTCTATTTGCAACAACTTTTCATTTGTTTTGTCAATTCTTACCCTAACATTCCTTTCTGTGGTTTAGTGACTGACATCAATTGCACTCATTGATTAACATTATTTTGTTTTTCTTTTGGTTTTAATTTTAATTTTAAGCAAATGAGGAAATCCCCCGGGACCGTCATCTTTGTGAGTACAAGTGAAACCTAAAGGAGCTTCCTAAGTGATGAAAAAAATTAGACTCTTGGAAATGGCAACGGGCTAGTGCGGTGACATTGGACTCTACTAGGAAATAAAGCAATGGTTTGAGTAGATAAAACACAAAGATGTTCTCCCTGACTCAAATTCAGCTCTGTCTTGTAGAAGAGAAAGTAGATGATAGGAGTCACTTCTACTCTATGCTAACAGGTGTAACAGGTTTTCGTTGTTGTTCTTAATAGCATGCAGGTGACAGGATAATGCAGAGTTCTGAAAGCAGCTGCCCATGAGAGAGCCACGAGCCTTGGGTGTCATCAGTCAGACCTGAATGGCACAGGGGATGTCACAGCCTGGAAAACCTGATCCTCTTCCTGACATCGATGCTGTAGAGTACTTCGATATCTGAGGACTGTTTTCAATCTACTATATCAAAGTTTTCAATCATCTCATTATTCCAGATTTGAATTTTTCATCTATTATTTTTAGTTCATGGAAATACACTAATTTTCACAAATTTACAAATTCATCATCAAAAAAAAAAAAGTAAAACACCAAGTGAGAGAAGAATTTAATACAGCTATTCATGGTATTGTATTAGAATCAGCCACGATGTTACATTATCATGAAACATGAAAATAGAAAGCTCGAGATGATAGTCTGCACTATAGCACTACGCTACAGCAGTCCCCAATGAATTATCACAAAGAATCATTACAGACAAAGATCTAACTGCATGATCTGTGTGAAAGAACACTGGTACTATATTTCAGAGTGTTTTTTTCAGGTATATTGAAGAAAACTTTTTGCTTTATGACAGACACATATAAATGACAGGCTTGGCAATACCTCTGTGGTAGTTCCTCACCACTAGTTTTAAGCCTCTTTTTACTAACCCACCCAGTTCCAACTCTAGTTTAGGCCTGGCACTCCTCTGACCAGAGATCAATTAACTTTTCCCTTTAAAAAATTCTCTGCATTTCTTCTTGGTCTGGCTGCTGGCCAAGCTCATCTTACATAAGGAGAGATCCTACTGTTGCTGCACACAAGTCTTTGCAGAAAGACGAATCAGTGAGTCCACTTGGTTGTGGTTCATTCATTATTTTTTTTTTTTTAATATTAATTATTCTAGAAAATGACATCAAAGTGACTTTCTAATTTTCCTTTTTATTTTCTCCTGACTGCTTCTGCCCTGGATGAAAATTGGGAGCACATGCTCCCAGTTCCAGGACTTCAGAATTTCTCTACTCATCCCATTTCTTTTCCTGGCACTTTAACACACTGCAGCAATATCTGGAGTTGATTTAGCATTCACTCCAGGCACACACAGGCAGGAGGTCCCATTGAGGCTGTAGCTGAGTGAGTGTAGCTGAAATGGGAGTTAAAATAGAGACAGCTTCCTCAATGCTAAGAGTCAAGGCCCCAGCTTGGAAATAATCCAGGCGGTGTTGAAAAACAAATGGGTTTCTGTAAATCTCTACCATTGTAGCGACCCGTAAGTCCCAAGGACACCCAGAGCTTAAAGGTTCCTGCAGAGCAATCCCGTGGGCTGTAGAGCATTGCTGAGGGCATCATTACTCACTCACAGACACACTTAGACTCACAGGCATCACAAGATGTTGCCAAGACAAGAGTTCTTCAAGTTGGAGACCCTTCAAATTCCATGTGGTTATGATTTCTTTTTACCAAACTGAAAGGTCACATTTACTCCTCACGTAAGTCCTATAGCCCAGTGCGTGCAACCCAGTAACATTCTTGGCCCCAGTCATTTGCTCGCAGTCCAGTGCTTTGTGCCAAAAGGCAATGACATGGTTTGCATCTCCAAAAATCAGGGATAGTTTACTCATACCGATACTCCTTCCTTTGGCTGGAGTTTCTGAACTCTGTTGCCATTCAAAAGTGCTGTCACATTATGTGACACAAAATACTTGCTCATATGGGAACAGGGTTTTGGCATATCTCTAGCACTAATAACAGAAACCAATTTGTATAATTTCCAGCAATCCTTGATGTAAATGGCATAATTAAGATGAGGTAGTTACTACTGGTATCTCTCCATCTTTTTCCGAAGAACTATTATAGTTAACAATCCCATGTACTTTCCCTATTTTCATCTTTTCAAAATACTTCTGCCTTTCTCTGCTTTGTCGCCTTCTATCTTTCTTGCTGAAGTCTTCTGCCTTCATGTAGCAGAGCACAAGCAATCAACTCAGCACTCAGCATGACTGAAAGTGTGGCAACTTTCAGCAAAAGAGGAGACAGGAAGGCCAGGAAAAATTTCCTTCCACTTCTCTCAGATCATTTGTTTGTTATATTTAATATCAGCATTTATACTATGTTTATAAGAAAGAAAGCTGTGGAAACTCCAGGGCAGAAAATCCAAGAGAGTAGGAGCCCCATCTGCGGGAGATCAGGGAGACTGTGCATACATAATTAATGTACATACATAATAAAGCAATTTATTCATGAATGTGCTATATTGCCAGGTTGGAAGCCAGGTGCTTTGGTGTGCCCAGTCCTGGCCAGTGCTAGCTGTGTCTGTAGGGGTTGTTAACTTCAGCTCATTTCCAGTTTTCCTTGCTTAAGTCAAGGCACCGACTGATTAGAAGTTTGAGGTTGTAGTGAAAAGTTGGCCTGAATGAATCACAGAGCTGAAATTCCTCTATGAATCATAACGTTTTAACAACTCAGAGTGAGTCATGTCAGGCTGGAACAGCTGGACCGAGGGCCACCAGTTTCTTTCTCAAAATTGCTCACACGAAGAACATATCACAGTGGCAGCCCCTTGGCCAGGAGAGCAGTGCTGGGAGACTCGGGCCGCAGACCATGACCATCCATGAGGGACAGCACCATGAGGGATCTCCATCTGTGACCCTGGAAAACTCCCGGAAAACAAACTTCCCTACGAGCAGGGTTAGGGCAGTCGGCTCCTTGCAGCGGTGTCTAAGCAGGACTCCAGAGAGCTGCAATTTTGTGAGTCTTGTTGCAGCAGCCCTATGAACATGACTGGACTGAGAGAAATCATTAACTGATCTAGACAAGAAACATCCTGGATCTGCAACTCTCTGACAGCATTGCACATTTCAGGCAATGAAAGGTAGAGTGGAAGGACTCTGATAAGCTCAGCTAGAAGTTTGCTATCTCTCACTCTCCTCCACTACTGTTCAAATCTCAGTGATGCTCAGAATAAGTTTAGTGTGAGGTTGAATAGGAGTCCGCTGCTCTTCTGAGGTACTGCACAGAGCACAGGCTCAGGAAGGGCATACTGGATTTACATCACATTTTGATCTTCAATTCCAAGCTAAAAAGGCCCCCAAATGGGTCACAGAGCCCAGTAAACCTTACAAACTTCTCCAAGCTCTGACCTCAAAACACATCTATCCTCATCCTTGCTCCAAAGTTTTTTAAACTCTGTCTAATCAGGGTCTATCTAATAAGTTATTAGTTTTCAGATGTTTCAGATATTTCAAAACTTTTAATGTGGTTGGAATAGTCAGGATTATTGGACTACTGGACTTTTAATGGGGACCTGCCTTTCCTGGGAACCACCCATGTTCAGAGCCCACTCTACGGACATGTCCTTCCTTGTGGTGGTCCCATTTCTTTCCCTCACCAAGAGAGGGTGGTCTGTGATGGGTGTATTCCAACTGGCCTGCTGAGGCAGTATGGATAAGAACAATTTTCCACACAAGTCCTGAAAGTGATTAACTGAAGACTCAGATGAGCAGAAAACAGCTCACTAGATATGTCTCCTGGACAGCCTGATATGTCTCCACATCCTTATGGCAATGAATCAGTTTGAAGGCGAGTTTTTTTTTTTTTTTTTTTTCTCCAAGCTCGGCTAAAATTCATTCTTTAGTAATAATATAGTGAGTGTTGTCATAACAAAAAATCTTCTGTCACGAGACTTGCTTTCATTCTAAAATATGACATTATCAAACTGATGTGAGTTGCCTTATTTTTTAACTGAATCGTCCTATTTATTGCCTAGGTAACCATGCCAATCAAAAGAATCAGCATTTCTGCAAGGGCTGCTTAACATTTTGCACTTCTTCATAGACATATACAGGAGAAACAAATCAGAGAGACCCATACAACAAAGTGGCCACGCTAATTTTGTCAAATTCTGTGTTCATGTGCCCAGAACTGCTAACGTGGTAAATTCCAGGGCTAAGCCTGAAAAATACGCCAGAAATTTGTGTTTCCTCTCTCAGCCTTCTTGAGTCTTTGCCTCTTGCATGGTAAAGAGCCGTCTCCTTCAGTGAGATCTCCTTTCTGAGCCTGCTTATGATGGACCCACCATTAGTTACTTGCTGCTTCCTGGCTGCAGGTCATCCTTGTACCTTACTGACTTCTAATAAGTATCCCTATCACTCTACCATTGCTCTCGGTTTGGAATCAGATGGAATTGAAGGGCTCTTTGAGAAGACAAGACTTCTGTGATGATCTGTTACAAGATCAATGCCTCTAGGTTGCTTCTTGCAGCAAACATCTGTTCTGCACATTGGCCTTTACACCCTTTGAGCTGTTTGATCAACAGTTTATTCTAACCGCTTTGCAGATGCTCTCTGACATTTCCACGTATCCCGGTTATTGAACAGAATGTCAGTGGTGTGCATATTCCTTTGATTTCTGTAATCAAGCAAACACTATGTAAGACTCATGGAAACTAGTGATTGCCACCAGTAGTTGGCATCATGCAAACTGTTAGTAATGATTATTATTGAGAGTGGTTATAAATTAGAGTTTTAGGCAGGCCTTAGAGGCCTTAACTTTCTTCTACATTTTCCAAATCTTTCCATGGAGCTGCATCTGTTTGAATCTCAATCTTTTTGAATGCTGAGGTTTTGACCTGAAAATAATTTCTCTGCATTTGCTGCAATCCCAGCTGTTCTAGAGTCCAGTTCTGTAAAGTACCATGATCTTAGTGCAGTCACTTTGGAAGCAACCTGTAGTTGTTCAAGTCATTCAGCAGTAATGCAAAGCAGTTGCTTAAGCATTAAGCAGTAACCAATAGTTGCACAAGTCATGTAGTTCACTGCAACGTACCTGGCAGTATTATTATGCTGGCAACATTTGTGACAGATAAATAATCTCATCCTGAAACGTTTGGTAAGTTGAGCTACTCTACTGTCAAAATTTCTCCTAAAGGCTAATCTAAACCTCTCTTGCTATATTTTTGCCTGTCTGCTGCCAGGCAGTGCATTCACTTTCTGGCTGAAGCTGAAACAGCTAGATGATTTTAAGTGTTTTACAGGCACTCTTGTAAACTCATCCCTCTGTAACATTAGTCTTTGAAACAGCGTATTTTCATGGACTAGTGTTCAGACTATCAACTGTTCTATTCCTCCCTCCCTCCAGACTCTCTCTAGGGAAATGCTACCTGGCCAGCTTTTCCCTTTCTTACATTTGACTAGTAAATCGTTGCCATTGATTGTACATCTTCCCACTCTTGGCTGCTTCTTACTTATCTACTGTCATATGTGGCTGCTCGGCAGGATAGACTGTGTCCACAGAGCGGCATTAGGTGTGGGAATTAGGTAGCTGGGTCTGGGAGGCCTGTGGATCTCTTTCCCAGGCTGGAACAATGAACCAAGGAGATGCTGCTGGTATCAGGTGTTTTCTGTGAAACAGCAATGCAGATGCTAGTGGTGTAGGCATACTCAAAAAAGCCTCAGAGATGGCAGGTTTTAAGTAAATTTTGAGTATGGCCTTGAGATCTTTCCTACGGTACTCTGATCATTTACAAGTGACTCTCAAAAATCTCCTTTTGACGTCTTTAATAGTTCAGAGTAGGCTCAGAGTTGGTTTTACTGATCCTCATGGATGCACCCAGCAGAAAGGAGTTCTGCAGGTATTAAAGCGAGGCTGCTGCAGTAACATCATTAAGAAGTGATGTAACCTAGCTGTGGGCTTTCTCCTTTTCTCATCTAGACAAGGAAATCTCAGTTTCTGCCTCTTTAGCCCTCTTTAGCACATTTTGCATCATATGGGTAAACTTTCCATTACCAACAGGAGAAAAAGTATATGGTTTCATGCAAACTTCCAAGTAACAGGTCCCTTGGGGACTACAACAGAAGTATTCTTGGCTTCTGTCCATCACAGAGGTAGTCAGCACAGATCAAATCATGCACAAGACCATGGTAAGGATTAGTCAATATGAACAAACCTTGCACATAGCTTCAGCTAATCCTAGTCCTTTTTTATTGTGTCTGCTTAGATGCAGCCAGTAAGACCTGCAGGTCTAACCCAGGCTGCCAAGGATTGCCACATGGTGTTTTAACTGGAGTGCGGCATTTTCAATCAGTGAAATGCACCTGCAACGAAAAATCCCTTTTTGTAACCCAAAGGAAGAAGAAAAGATAAAAGGTAAAACTTGTGTCAAAACACGGCAGAAACAGAAGGTCAAAATTGCTTGTTCTGACTGAGACTTAGAAGACTAGCACCATACTACACTAAACTAATTCTGCAAACCTACTCACTCTCCTCATCCCCTGCAAAAGTTTGCAGCTTAGTTAAATTTAGATACAAGGAATTTTTTTGCAGGCAAGTCTTCATGATTATATGAAGTCACTTTTTGATTAGGAGTGCACAAAAAAATTAGGATGAGTATCACCAGAGTAAAAATGGAAATGCAAGTTAGATGGTGAAATGAGTCATCTCAGCAGAAGTGTATAAACTAAGAGCAACAAGAAGCCCAGAATAGCTTTTTGTGAGAGAAAACATTGTAGTGGCTGAATTCTACTCATGCTACCAGCAGCGTAAACTACTGGAGATTTGACGTAGTTGAGTATCACCCTTACAATAGTCTTTGTAAGCTTTAAAAACATTTTGGAGGAAATAAAGTAAAAATTCTACTTTTGATGTACCTATAGTAATAGTATCCAAAAAGAGACAAGGACAAATCAAACTTTCATCACTCATCTATAACAAAGCCACAACAAATCAGACCACAATCAACATTTTGTTATGATTTAGCAAGATATTTCCTCTTCGGGTAAAAACGACCATAGGAAATAATAACAGCTGTGCTTTGCTTTTTACATAGTAAAAGCCCTTTAGCTATTCACAGTCATGGAATGAGCTTCTCCACCGACTGCTTGCCAGATTCAGGTAACTGATGGATCATTTAGCAAATTCCACCTGGGCAGACACCATATGCCACGAGACACAAGAATTCCTATCCTCTCCTGTCACATTCAAATTTTTGGCAATCGTCAGTGGAAACAGTTGATCTTAGAAAATTATATAACTCTTCCTATAAATTTAGTATTTGCAACATAAACAACAAATGTCTCAATTAATGCATTGCTAATGCAATGCCACCATACGCTTTTTTTTAAAGACGAGCTGTATAATCATATATACCTGTGTATCATTAAGTTTACTATACTGACTGCTTTGTCATAAAGTATTTATTTCATATTTTTGGGAAGGCTTTGCTCCAAGGTTAGTAAAAATCCCTCTTTTTGCATTTGCTTTGACTCAAATAAAAACATGCAAAAAGATAGGGTCCATTTTAGGTGTCTCTGTCTCCAGTAAAAAATAAAAATGAAATTCTCAGTGATAAGCTTTCTTAAATCTTCCCGCTTAACTGCGGGCATTTAAGACAAGCCCGTTGATTTTACAGCTGGAGATTCTAGCTCAGACTTGTGAAGAGAGATTTTGTTGGCCATATTCCAAATATCCAACTTCCACAGTGTAGCGAAAAGCTACTTGTTTTGTTCTTCAGTCCAGTGTTTCATTCTCCATAAGAAAGAACAACTTTCCCCTAACGGGCATATATCAGATCTTCAAAAAACATCCAACAAGCAAGCAGTGTAGAGAAATCATCAACGAAATCATTCTGAGCTTTGACATTTTTATCAGGAAAAAACACAGAGCTTTTTTGTTTTCCCTCCAGTGGCTGGTACATATGAAAAATGAATTAATTCCACACAAACTCCCACAGAAAAGCATTGTTCTTCAGCTTAAATGTGAGATCCTGGGGTTTTAAAGGCCTGGAATAAAATTCTGTTGATAGCCTAAGAGAAAAGTTACCAAAATATAGTCCCAATCTGAAACAGTTCCCACGTGTGGAACTAATTCTCAAGTCTTTCCTTAGAGGCCAATTTATTAGCCTTGCTTTTTTAATCCTTGCAAAGCAGTAGCAGTACAGCAGCTCCTTATTCCCTTGCTGGCAGCAATGCTCAATTGGTCCTGTCTGACTCTCATCTTAATTTGCAGCATATCTCTGATTTAACCTGTATAGTCGGGATCAAATCCTTCCCCACATGTGTGACTGAAGGCCTGAATGGATCATAGACAAATGCAATAACACAGACTTGTCTCTGACCCTCAGTTCATGGCAGCAGCTCTAGTGCTGATGCCTCTGCCAACAGATCAGGTTATAAAACTCGGAGATTTTACTACTAGGAGCCATGGTTAATAACAGATGGAAGTTGTCAACCCGTATTTGCATGCATGCCTGTGCAAAACTGTGGTTTGCTTTTGAGAATCAGGCTCTCTGCAATGCAGCCATGCACCAGCAGTTACTTAGGGCTGAGGGGACATGTAGCGGATGGAAGGCAACAAAATTGATTAAACTTCAGCAAGGCAGAGGGAGAAATCCATCACTTTTGTGAAGTTTTTGATCATTTTGAAGTTTTTGATCATTCTGATCGTTTTGAAATTTGGCTTCCCTGCTAGGGAGAGCCTTAACTCCACATTCTGAGATGCTCTATTACTGTAATCTCTGTAGAGGGAAAGAGGTGTGAAAAATCAAAGTGAATTTAGAGTAGAATATCAGGAATCTGGATTTTTTTAAACTAGATTCACTTTTTTTTCCTCTTTGGGAGTTGTATCACTGAGTCTATTTTAACACTTTCATGGACTAAAGTTATGAAGACTGCAAAGAATAATCTCAATTCACCGAACAAAAGAAGAACTCTGAGGTCTCTTTCATATTTTATCTCTAATAGAGAGTAAAGACTCTAGAGAAAGATCTGTTGGTTTCCATATAAAGTACTAAGTCTGGTATGTAAACCAACCCTAGGATTTTGTCCTTCTTTACTGAAACTGTGACGAAGTAAATTGCTTCTGCAGTTACTTCTCTCTTCTTTATACCTCTTAATGGCTTCAGCAGGGAGTGACATATTCCCAGGGAGAAGGTTTACATGAAACATCCTGATTTTTGGCGACACAGACTGAAGCGCCACAGAAACATGCAGCGGTTCAGGTGTCTGGCTGTGGAGAATGCCTGAGCCTCTCTGTGTCACCGGGGAGTAGT
>JAWLRI010000873.1:2495689-2531661 GCA_034781795.1 Crypturellus tataupa
GTGCAGGGGGTTGGACTAGATGACCTCTAGAGGTCCCTTCCAACCTTAGGCATTCTATGATTCTATGATTCTATGATACATAAGCACTAACCAATTATGAGATGATTTGCAAATATCTATCCTCAGACTAGGAAGCCTTGGTGCCCAGTGAACACTCAGGAAGGATTTTAGAGTTTGAAAAAAACTATTTTCGATTTTGCAATCCCCTACAACTACAACTCTCACACCAGCAAATCCACACACTCTGTGGGTGAGACAGCAAAACAGGGATTCTACATTTTGCAGATGGAAAATTAAGGGGTGAAACAAAGCCCCTCAAGAAGCCTGTAACACAACTCTGAGGCCCTTCTTCTGAAATTAAGTACAAATATCTAAATTATACTTCTTTTTTTTCCTCTTCTCTCATGTGTCATTTGTGAAGGTGCCTGAATAGTCCCCTGGCTTGGGAAAATTATCTTGATAACAATAGCTAATGAGACAGGAAAACAAGTGTGAATAGTGTGTGACTGGAATAGACAAATCTGTATGAGAAGGCATTTGGCCTAAACAAACCACGCTACAGAAGACCATCAGATAGATTGAACAGCAACAAGGGAATTGCACAAGAGTCAGAGCCTGAAAAGGAGTATAAAAGCAGTATGGACGTTTGACCTTCTTTGATGCTCACAAGCCAAGGATATGCCTCTATATTCTTAAAGGCAATATGAATATTCCCTTTAATCTTGGCACTAACTGTTGTCTTGAGGCTCTCAGGTTGATAGGAGAAGATTCATTGACTAAGTCTTCCTAGAAGCACATGATGCCATAGGTTTTTTTCTTTTTCTTTTTTCTTTTTTTTTTTTTTTGTAATCTTTGAGGGGTTCAGTGAGTCATTTCATGGCAGATGAGAATAAAACAAAATAACCAAGAACCATCTTGATTTCAAACTACGGCTGTGGGAAACTGATAAGTTCTCTAACTTTGCTATTGCTCTCGGTCCTCAGTAGAAGGTTTGTTTAGACCACTCTTGATTGTTAAGACAATACTAGTTAAACACAAACACACTCAATTTTGTGTCACTGGCAACTCCTAACCCAAAGTTAAAGATTCATCAACCTTAGAAGGCCATTCTAGCTCTACAGGAAACTTTGAGTATAGCATGTATATGTGTAAAAAACATAGAGTAGCATATGCATATTTAGAGCAGAGTTAAATCTCTGCACATGGAGCATCCTCTATGGGTCTAAAGCAAGTCCAATTTTAGACTTTTCTTGAAAGAAACTATTAGAGGCAGACAAAACCTAAGTGATGTGCGTTCCTGTGGTAAGGACTGCTGAGATGTCCATAAATTTACCTCAGTACTCAGTACTAAACACTGTTTTGCCACTGAGTGCGGCTCTTGCTGTCTATACAACTATAGCCACTATGAACTGGACGCCAGATGGGTACATGGACCCTGTCAAGAGTCTCTTCGTAGTTCAGGAACCCTCAGAGAAGCAAATTCTGGATGACTGATCAGTGCTAAGCATTGCTGAGAGGTAAAGGGTGGAGGATTACCCCATAAATCTCCATCACTACTTGGCCACAGCACATGTAACCTAAAACTAACTACTCATAAGGCACCAAAGGGTGATAGCCAATTTTTCAACCAAAACAATGGTCTCTGAAAATGTTTTTTATGATGAGAAATCTTGAAACCAGAACACAAAAAAGAGCCTTAGACAGCCTTCTACTGCCAAAGCTTTAGCATCCACTGTTCGTCACCCCACATCCTGAGGATAGTGCTGTCTCCGCCACCTTTGCTCAGCTCCCTGGTCCAGAGCATCAGGCTGGCCATGGGAAAAGCAGTCCCAGTGCCAAGGACTTCCCAGGAGACACTCTAGAGCAGGAGCTCCAGGGGAACAGCTTCCTTTCATTAACTGTCCATTAATGAATGTGTCCTGTTTCTGCAGACGCAGGATTCAGTTTTCCACTATTCCTGTACAGCACTTTGTAATGCAGATCGTCCAAAAATACTAGGTCAATGAAGAGGGTAAAAGGTACAGGAGTAGCATGTAGAAACTGGAGGAGGAATAACACAGTTTTCAAGATTTCAGTGTGAGGCCTAATATAGTGGATGATGACAGGGACATTGACCTGCTCTTTGACAAAATCCTGTAAACTTCAGGGGACAGTTGTGCTGGTTTGTAGAAGGGTCTACAGGTAACAAAACAAAGTTTTCTGAGTTGGCTTTCCCTTGGAAAACTTCAAAGCACATGTGCTAGGATGGTGTTTTGTCCAAGGGACAACACTAAATCTAATCCAAAGAAATCTCATTGAATTGTATATAACTGAGATGATAGATGTCCAGCACTGACTGCTTCAGTTTACTAATCCACCTCTGTTGTGCCAAATTACTTGCAAACATAGATATAACCCCTAGAACCTGTATGCTGAGGCACTTTCAAGGCAAAAGCCCAGGCTATTTAAATAGCTCAGAGGCTTCTCAGCTTTGGGCACAGGAAGGGATCTGGGTTGTTGCCCAGCTCTGCCTGGCCATGCAAAGCCAAGATCTTGCAGATATCAGTGATCTGTCACAATATTCACCTTGGTAACTGCTGCTCCCTCTCTTCCAAGAGGCTAATTCTCATCCAGCTTTCAATAGGCCATATCAACAAAAGTCATTATTTCCATCAGTGCTCAAGATCTAAAAATCTACCTTTTACCACATGTGCTGCTGAGCAAGAAAACTAGCTGACTGGCATTTTGTTGCAGCACCAACCAGGCCTTGATAAATGAATCCAACACACCAGACAACATGCTATCTCTGAGACAGCATGGTGGCAAAATGTAGTCGAGTTTCTCCATAATCATTCTTAGTGAAAGAGAAAATGGGGATGGAAAGCAAAAAACTTCAATTTTGCAGAATGCCATTTCCAGTTAGCTCTAGAATGGCATTACTACATAACAAATGTGAGCTGGCAAGCATCTGTTTCTTAGTAGAAAAGTGAAGTATTTTGTTGGGGCTGGGGATAGTTTAATATCTGTGATAAATCATCTGTGGGAGGTAGGGAAGAAAGAAAAAAGTTGCCATAGAGCTCGTGCTGAGAAGCATGATTAGTTGAGTCTGCTTAGAATTCAGAGCAGTATTTCTGCATTTGTATTAACACCAGGAGTTTTGAGAAAAAACACCTCAATAGCAAAATTCTGCTCCACCTAAAAAATAAGCTAATTTTGTTCATCATTTGGAAAATTCAGGTCCCCTCTTTCCCTCCCCTCTACTTTGAAAAGAATAAAATATAATCGATGGCAGCCTCCTGCTAAGGGGAAGGGGGCTCATGAACACCTAGGGATTGAAGAACATTCTCGTGTCAAAATGAAGAAAAGACCAGCAGCTAAACGAAGGCGTCTGTGCTGACAAGCCAGATGAATAGAAAAGCATTTGACAGCCCTACCTTCTGATCTGGAAAAAGGCAGTTTGTGCCAACACAGGAGAACTACTCTGCTTTGCTGTGTTCTTAGATTATATAATAAGAGAGTAAATAGAAAGACAAGTATAGGTAACCACAGACCCAGAATAAATGTGAGATCAATGAGCCATTGCACACTTCAAAGAAGTTGTCCAGATGACCTTGGCATATCAGAAGCTGGCAAAGTCTGTGCTGTGTGCTAGTCTGCGACAAAAATAACTACAAAAGGATGAATCTGGAATTGTCTTTTGCCTCATGTTTTAGTATTTAGATTATAGACTGCAGAGTCCTGATTCTCAGATGCAAGAGGGAGGAATTGGTGAGGACACCCAAATATAAAACAAAATCTAACTTACTATGCTTTCCAAACTCATCGTTCTGTTTTCTTCCACCCAGAAGAAATCAGAGAAACAGAAAATGAATTCTGCTGAGTCTCTTGCTCAGGGTGAAATGTGAAGAGATACTTCATATATATCCAAAACGTGGAGTAGACAAAGATGGTTCCAGCTCTCCATGGAGGAAAATCATATGGTCTCATTTTATATCTAAAGATGAGGCATCCCTAAATCACATAAGCAAATTTTTTTTTTTTTTTTTTTTAAGACAAATAAGTGTGTAAAAGGCTGTGGACCTAAATTAAGTTCTTAGGATAACATGTAGTTTTGTTCAACTTTAAAATTTTTAATGCTATAGTTTACAATTTGTCAAAAATTTTGTTCATGTTTCTCCAATAATTTTTTTGAGACATTCTTACAGAAAAATCCTGCATCTCAGAGAAACAAATTCAAATCCAGTAGGTTCATATTTATACTGAAGAATCTCACTGCATTGCCCTTTAAAAGGTCAACAAGACAGACACTGTATTCCAAGAACCAGATGCTTCATGCCAGTTTTCTGATAGTAACATTGCCTACATAAATAAAGGATGGAGATGCCTCTGAACTGAATGATGCAGCTCTTTATTTTAGGCATTTGACCCTCAGAATAAGATTCAAAACCCAGAGCAGGAACCATAGCCTTCCTGGAATGCCCCTCGGGGGAGCTAGTCAGCTCACAGGGAGAGACCGGACTCTCTTTCCTGGAATGTCCCAAAAAGGACTAAGAGTAAATTTAAAAAAGGAAGGTGGGGAGGCTTCTCCACACCAATCTCATCCAAGATTAGCACGTCAGCTCTGGCCTCGAGCTGGGTGTCCTCTCCTGAGTGTGACCTCTTCTCCAGAGAAATACCTCCTGCTACCTGCAGAGCTAAGGCTAGTCCTTAGCATCCTCAGCCAGGAAAATGGGAAAGCCATGTATTAGTAAGACTACTTCTCAGCCTCAGGGATTCAAACTTACACTGCTTGGAGAAACCACGAGCAAAATACCAGGTGACAGGTTGTTGTTGGTGAGTATCTTTTCATCCTCTTTGAACTGGCTCCTTGTCCAGTGATGCATGCAGTGAGAAAGTGGAGTTATATGCTGCATTTAGTAGGACAACATGTAGAGAATTTTATTACAGCATCAGAAAAATAGAAATCCTGAGTCCTTGGCAGGTGGTATATGTGCTCTTTTTTATTGATTGGAATTGTTTCTTTTCATTTTTTATTTTTATATTTAGCTAGCAACCATTCAAAGTAAAATGCTTTTTCTTTAAATTCTTTATAGCACACAAGTTTAAAATACTGAAGACATTTTCATTACCTGTCAAACGGATACCGCAAGCAAATATCTGCACAATCCTCCTGAACTGATATGCTAGGGTATTCTAAGTGCAGACGTTCAATTATAACTGAAATAAAAGACTGGGAATATTTTGGAACGGGATTTGTTGTTTTATTTAGTAGCCAGATTCTGTCATTCTAAACTTCCTTTCATTGTGGAAAGAAAAAAATCATTCAATAGAGGAAATCAGACTGGGGAAGCCACTAGTTAGTTCCTGTATCTTTAGTTTGATGGTAAAAGCTAATGCAATGACCTGTTCACATGGAGACTGCTGCTGTTGCCCAGAAGACAAAGATCCCCACCTTTAAAATCTCTTGGGAATTAGATTCTTTTGTGGATTCTGTCTTTCTAATAAAGAAATTCTCATTACAGGAGGAAGAGAGCTAATGGGGATTTCTTGGTAGTGTTATAAAAGCAGGTATGTAATTTTTCTTAGGTGCGTAGCTATTTTGGAGGAAAGAAAAGCTTGCTGCTCCTCAGCTTATGCAGGAGTGCCCCATCTAGGAGTATGACCAGATGTCCCTCACCTGGTTACCCCTGCAAGGAGCAAAGATCATATGTGTACTGGCTCTACCACTTCACCATTTATGAGTACCAGGATATCTCTGAACATCCCGGCTATTGTCTGGATGCCGTAGGGACCTGTGGAAAAGCCTCTGAGCTGGTAGGAGGCACCATGCAGCAGCCTGTGTTCTGACCCAGGGGTCCAGCCCAAAGATCTTGTCAAGGTTTCTGGCTTTCTTTCTGTCTTGGTTTGCAGACTCCCTTTCTACAGAAACCAGCCATGGAATGAAGAGAGGGAAAGTGCAGCTCATGTTCTACTCTGGAGGCAGCTGAGATGTGAACAGGACATGAATCTGAGCTGAATACACCATAAATATGTGATGGTCCTATGTTTTTAAAGTCCACCCGTATGAGTGAGAAAATTCACATTATTGGTGGAAAATACTAATTAACATCCTTCATATTCACTCTGCAATGGATAGATGTTCTACCAGACACTCCCATATTCCCCTCTATTGTGGTGACTAGCAAGATAGTTCATTCTTTATACCATATCTTCATGCAGAAAATATCATATAAATGTTGAAAAAGCTGTTACAGGAACCTCATGGAGTTCATCATGCCCATGTGGAGGTGGAACATGATTCCATGTTTTCAAGGTCTAAGCCATTAAATAAAGTGGTAACTATGTAAGAAAATAGGGGGTTCTTCGAAGAACAGAGAACATGGAGATTTTTCCTGGCTAAAGCTAGGAAATAATCAGATACATTTCTCCAGTGTGTTTGAAAATGACTCCACCAGGACCTTTCAAGCTAATATCACATAGTTATTAATGGACTAATGGATGTGTATCTCAAAAGCAGTGATTTCTCCCCAGTCGTTTCCTAATGTGCTCCCCATTGCTCCACCTTCCCTAGGTCTTAAACATCTGTCTCCTTTGGTCATCTTGGGCAGCAGATTATTCTATTAAGGCCTGGCAACTTGGAGTGTTCCCAGGATGGCATCGGTCTTGCCCACGCCTGGCATATTGCTTAGCAACACCGAGGAACACTTATTGCACATCCTGCTATTTATGTTTCATGCTTCACATGTCGATTTTCTCTCCTGCCTTCAAATTTCTGTGTTGGGATTGCAGTATGTTAGATGCTCTTGTAGTAAAGGACAAACACATTCCCTCGTATTGTCCCTACAAACTAAGCAAGATATTGTTTGATTTCACTCGCTGTGACAAGCCTGTCAACCTTTCTTGCTATTATGGCAAGTTGCAGCACCTGGCTAGCATCAAGAATATGAAGATTCTTGCTCATTGCTAAAGTAAAGCTATAGTCACGGATACAGGAATTACAATAAAGATGCTCCCAACCTTTAAAGCTGGTAATGATTCATCTAGAGTGCTTTTTAACACAGCAATGTATTCCCTTTTATACAGTGTCCTGCCATCACCACCTTTCTAGCACACTTCAAAAGATCTCCTTGTCCTAGGATATTCCTCAATATTCCTCTATCCTTTATGGCGGTGTTCCCCACATGCACCCGAAGGAGTATATCTTACTGAAAGGACTGTAAGCAATTGAGCAGTGGGATAAATCCAGGCACAAGTGGCTAGAGGTGGCCAAGAACACCAACCACACCTGGGAGGGCTCTTTCATGCTTTTCCTTTTTCTAGACTTCTAATACCTAATAATGAGTACAGAAAAACAGAAAACTCAAATGGGCATCAAAATATGAAACAATTGTAGTATAGGTAAAAATTACAAGGTGTAGGATTTTCTATCTCTACAGTTAAGAGCAACCTGATAACTCAATATAAGTTCAGAATTGAAATTTACCCTGCTACTCCCAGAAGACTATTTCTTGGGGAGGAAGGAGAGAGGGAATTCTCTTAAAAATAGACAGCTCCATTTTTAACAGTGAATAAAAGTGACTAGCAAAGAGCAAAACTGCATACACTGAATATAAATAAGACATAGAAACATAGGTGAAAATATCAGTGATAGATGTCTGAAATGTGACGTGCTCTACTCATAGAGGTGTGTGAAAACTTCTTTTTGCTTTCATTTCAGTAAGTAATCTCAGATTTCACTTTGAGATTTAAAGTTTCAGTAAGATTTTGAACAACTATTTCTGGAAGCAACTGAGCTATGTTCTGGGAACCAATTCCAGTAACTGAATATGAAAAATAAAATCTTACCATATACCTGAGGCATTATTTCCATTTTTTTAAAATACATTTGACTGGAAAGAAGATGAGAGAGAACAGATTATGAAATATTTTATAGGAATTTGAACTATCAATCTGTGGAGTAATAAATATGCATTATTAGAAAGTGTTAATTAAAACAAAGAATCATTTTGAACCTTGAGGTAAGTGGAAATAATTTCTTCATATAGCGAAATACCAAATTTGTAGGGAAAAGTGGAATACTTTGTGGAATAAGAGGCAGGCGTATTATTTTAAAAGAGGGATATTAAGTACAATTGGAAATATAGAAAATTTCAGATTAAAATAATACAAATTACACTCATAACAAAAAAAGGATCAGTTTTTTGCCACTATAAAATAAATGAAAGCATAGCAGTAAAAAAAATCTATAATGAAATTCAGGAAGATCAATTTCTCACAGTGTTAACTGCCAGGATCAGAGTATATACACAAAATGCATTTTAGGTTTTCTACAGAAATTGCAATGAAATTAGACATGTTATAAACGTTTCATTCCTGTATGTTTCAAAAACACATCTAAACGTGAAATGGGCTCAAAGTGCAGAGCAGAGTTTAAGCTGATTTGGGTGACGTTTTGAAAGCACCAACACAGATCTGAAAATCTATAAATAGATCACTAAGAGAAAAAAAGTGCAAGGGAGACATGAGCATGTGCATCAAGCTTCTCTCCGCCAAATACTGTAAGACATATTGAGATAAATCTAAACTAATGGCAATATCACATCAGTGCAGGGGAAAATAAACTCAAAGCAGACATATATACCATTTATCACCGTGCTTCCTCTTTTTGCCAATGTGTGCAGGGGCGAATGAATGTACCAAAGAGGAGATTGTGTCCCAGACTGCATTCGCTTGGGGAACGTGGCAGTTCACAAGGGTGGACATCACAAGTGCAGCAATACGGGCTTGAGGAAAAGGCAGAGATGTCTGCAGTGGGGCTAAGGGTAGTCCTAGGGCCAAGCTGTGCAGCCTGCTGCTACCTGCTCAGGTGTGAAGTGATTTATCCATGAAATGGTTCACGGGTAGAAGCACTGGAGAGGAAACAAAGAAGAGACTCCCTATATATAGCAGTAGCCCCGTGAGCAAGGGTGACCCAAATTCATCAGCTGTCTTCTTCCAACAGGCCGCTTGCCAGCAGGATGGAGGCATCCAAGGCAAGTGTTTGAGCAAGATCATCTCTGGCACAAGGTGCTGACCGGGGGTGTCTCCAACCGTCACCCACTGAGATACGGAGGCTGCACTTTGTGCAAGACTCATGGCAAAACCTTCATGGGGCCTCAGGACAGGCAACCCACATGATAAAGTGTACTACCAAGCAAATCATGTGGTTTCCTGCCCAAATACAAGAGGAACCAATTGGCTGCTGAAACTCCCCGGGGTTACTACCTCCTCTGGGAACCAAAGCCTTTGCTCTCAGTAGTTCCTTGTTCTGGGAGTATTTGTCCTGAGATCACAGTCATCACTCGCACCACATGGAGCTGTTCCACACAAACAAGGATCCTTCCCAGCCTTTTTGTCTTAACAACCAAGCCACAAATCCCATAGGACTCACAGAGTCCATAAATATTATATACTGGTTGAGTGGTAACACTCCTAAACCCGCAGCAAACTACATCTACAGGAGTTCTCAGACATCAAAAAGCACAAAGATAAATAAAGAAAGGTGAAGTACGGCTTCAGGAATCTTGACAGAAATATTCCCAAGACACTTTGGCTCTAAGTAACAGCAGCTTAGATTTGCCCAAAACATGTACCTGTTAATATATTATAAATTCCCGGTGGGAGCTCAGTGTGCCTGGAAAATTCAGCCCTGCAAGCTGGCTGGCCTCTGTCATCACATCATTGTTCAGAACAGAAGCTTTCTGATGCCAAAAGCATCTGAAGTCAGAGGCAGTAGAGTTCAAATTTCAACCAGAAACTGGATTGCTAGAGACAGCCCCAAATGCATAAACCCGTGTGCAAGGTATTAGCAATGTTATTTATGTGCACAAGGATTTTTAGTCAAATGGGGACAATTGGCAATGCGAAAAGAATGGGTCAGGTGGGTCCAGGCCTCTGAAAATGTTATGGTCCTTCAGATCTCCCAGCCAAATATTTTTAAAAAGCTGACAAACATTTCCTAGGGCAGCAGTGTTCTCTCCTTCAGAGGAGTTTGCAGAAAGGCAGACTGTTTTTAGATAGACTCGCTGCTTTTTTATTATTTCTCCGGAGTATTCCAAATGTCTGCTGACACCCTCAGGCAGAAAGGCAAATTTCCATTTAGTTTTAAGAGTGTGTTTCTCCCTGTAAAAGATGAAGAATAAACTGAAGAGGAGAGCTGCTCACTTGATTCACTTACAGCACAAACACCCAGAAGTAGCTCATCCCTAACACACTGTGCTCAAGGCTTTGGATAAGGGGCTGCAGTTCCTGCCCTGACCAAGCCGTAACACAGTTCCGAAATAGGATTTATTTGCTTCTTTATCCTTAGTTTGTCCAGGGTTTGTATTTACCTGCAACAAATCCTTTTGCTAGAGTGCAAACTCACCTGAGGGAAGAAGAGCTCGGGAGGCCCATGGCAACCTTTGGGAACAACTGAGAGCCAGTGGTAGGTGTCATCGATAGGAATAAGAGGACAATAGAGAGAAACAGAGCTGAGAAGCTGCATGTTCAAACTGTAGCAACAGCACAAATTTTGTTCCTGGCCCTGAGCACTGCAATGTTCTCACTGTCTTACAGTATTTAACTTTTTTCTCTATGAAGTGCCAACTCAATGTGATTACGCGAGAATTTAGGTGTGTGCTTTAAAATAAAAGTTTCATCACCATTGCTTTTGTAAAATAATAATAAAAAATCTATTTATTCTATCTGCTTGTGTTAAATCAGTCCTTCCTCCTTCAGTGAGAAATTTGGCACATCTGAGGCTCAGCTGGACCTACAGCATCCCAATTTCAGTGTTCTTCACTTACTAGAAGGAAATATGGAAACATTATAGAGATCTAATGCACCTTCCAGTCTAGAGGTGATTTCCCAGAGAAGAAAACTGCCTATTAATTAATATACACCAAAAACTTTGTTGTATTTTTGTGTGTATGTATACCAGGAGTTAACTCAATAATCCAGATGTACAGGAGCAAGGGTCATACTCTTTCATGTTACCACCACCAAAGACAATTTGGAAAGCTTGTATCTATGTAACCCAGCATAACCTTTTTCTTATCTTCATTTAAAATCTATCCAATGAAACTTGTTCTGGTCTGGAATTTGTCTCCAAGGGTAACATCTTGCTCAGAGGATGCATTGCCCTGAGGTTGCAATGTGCAAATATCTACCTTTGACTTGCAAATTACCAAGTGCTGCACAGCAAATATATACTTGGGATGCACCAGCAAAGGACTCCTAAGAAGGTTGTTACAGGATAGTAGGGAAAATGATCTTTTCTTCTGGAAGAGACACAATTAGTAAGAGAACTAGTAAGAGAACGTGAAGTGAAAGGTAAACTGGGGCAGATTAAGGGACAGTTTCTGTGCTGGAGGAAAGCTAAGGTAGGACAGATAAGACCAGTTAGAAGTAAGATACAGCGCAGAAATAAAAAAGGGAAGTTGAATACATTTCCTTGCACTGAAAATTACAAAATCAACCAATGCTCCTTGATCTTCAAAATCCTGCTTCTAATTCTCCAAAAGTTCTTTGTGCCTTTTTTTTATCTCAAAGTGAAGATTAGATTTTAAAAGACATCTTCTCATAACTGATCTTCCTTTTCTTTCTTGTCACACACACCCTTCTGTTTCCCATATGTAAGGATTACCAGGACATGTCACCACAGGAGTCAAAATTCAGCCTCAGCACCTCAACCTAGTACATCAGGTGATGCAGGAACCAACACAGGAGAAACTTCAAAAGTCTCAGTGAACCCTGGGGTGGAGTTAGGCAATTTGCTCAGCTGAGTTACTCACTTTCATGGTACTTTTTCATGGCACGGTGCAACTCAGCAGAGAGGTAGCCTGAGCTAGGTCAGTTACCAGAACTTAGGATGACTGTTTCATGTGTTACCTGTTCTCAGCTGCTACATAGATTTATCCTATGCATATCAGGCATAGATTTATCCTAAATGCACATCTCTGCTGAGCTGCGATCTGCATCAAGTCCTTGCTTAGAAGAGCAGCTATAACAAAGATGAACGAGGCTGCATTGGAACATAAGAAATCACTGAAATCTGAGCGTGCAGTATGAAAAGGGATGACACTGGCAGGATCAGGGTCATGGGCATCATTAAACATCTGCATGAAGCCTAAAGGCAGTCTGAGAGATTTTCCCCATTTTCAATAATGCATTTGAAGTCAAAAAGGATGGCGAGGAAATCTGTGCTCCTGCAGCTGGGACTGATGTGAGCCATTCTGCTAGACAACAAGAACCTTCCTGAAGTGAACAGAGCTGATCGTAACTGTTGGAGGAGGACTCTGGACTGAAACATTAGGTCCAAACTATAATTAAAGGCATCATTTTATATTGGTCTGGAGAACCCTACAGTGATACAAAAGTCAGACTGTTCTTTTGCATTCAATAGTAAAATGCAGGGTCAGCTGGAGAAGGAAAGCCTGGGAGTATTATAAAGGGAAACACCGGGGAGAGGTGCAACGGTCCAAAGACTGAACCAAGAAGTAAATGAAATAAAAGTATTAGTAGACTTAGTAGATTTATCCGGATGGGTCATTTGTAGCTAGTTACCTTTTCAAGGATGCATCCCTGTTTAAATCAAAATATGTATCTGTCTTTTTTTTTCCTTTTTATTTTTAATTCAAGAAGAATGGGGGAAGATCTAGCACAGAAAGAGAACAGAAAGAGGAAAACTAAAGCTGTAAAGTCAAACTGAAATACAGAATGCAGGTTGAAAGGTTAATGAATGCAAATAGCTCAACTGGTGTGCTGCATTCTGAAAACTAGCAATCATGTTGAACAAGGGAATAATCAAGGAAGGACAAAAGGGAAATGTACTGGGCCATAGCAAAGGGACAATTAAATTCCCTGATGCAAGTCCAAAGCCTTTTCATGGAAATACAGCCAGTGCAAGTGTGGTCCACATCTAGAAAATATGAATTGGCATCTTTTTTTTTTTTTTTTCAATAAAAGTAATGAAAACATTTCCACTGTTCTCATTTCTGTATAAATGGATGTTTATACAAATATTGCGAGCTTTTACAGATAGTTTTGATCCAACATCTTCCCTCTAAGTCCAAAAGCTAAAAGTGAACAAAACAATTGTAAAATTCTGGCAGTGCTCTAAAATGGGCAGTTCCTAAACATCAGGATTCAGCAATGCTCAAAGACTGGCTTCATGAATGGACAACAGCTGAATGCAGAGTTTATGAACCAACCTTATAAATGGATACAGGAGAAAAGAGTGAGAAGTTTATTGTATTTTAACAGTTTGGTTATCAAGTGCAAGCACAACTGTGTTCTTCATCATAGAGTGGCAACTGGGCCCCAGAAAGACGGAATTTATATTCAATATGGTAGCAAATATCTTGATATCTCAACATTAGCCTCATGGCAGCCTTAACGGATGCACATGGACTGTTTTCAGTTTTCAAGTGGAGTTTCCCCTGTTTGTTCTCCCTGTGTTCAACCTATGAAAATATAAGACAGGCTGGCAAAAATGGGTAAAGAAGCTGCAGCATTCCCTGTCACCATCAATTGGCCTGGTGTGATCTCTGAGCCATATTATAGAAGAGAAGGCAGACCTCTGTGTAGCTCAGTCTTCCTTTGCTTTCGACTCCTCCATCCCACCTCTGAATTTCCCTTAGACATTGCAGAGTGGGAGTCAAGTGAAACTAACATTTTTTGCCATAGAGATCATGGAAAAGCCCTTAAGCATAGGTCAAGATAAGGTAAACAATATGATGTGGCACTGCTGAATGATTTCATTAAATAATTGTCTCACTAAAACCCATATAGTAGACCAGAGATCTTTCTTTTTATTGCTTCCTTTATTCCTTTCTCTTTTTTTTCTCTCTCTACCTTTTGATATAATTAGAAATTCTTAATATTAAATACGGTCAGATTCTTGATTGATGGCCTCATGCAGTGTGGTCATGCCTTAAGTGTTCATCATGCTTTTCAATGGAGGAGTAGCTTTTAGCATATTTTTAACTCAAGGTAGCCTCTCAGATGAGTATTTTTAACATGATCTGTATTGTGCCATGATAAAGCTGCTGAGTACCAAGGTGCTAACAGGCAAGAAGGGATGCATTGGAAGATCTCATCAAAAATCTCTGGAAGGCAGCAGTAACTGGGCCTTGCACGTCAGTGGGCTTTTATCAAAATATATGCTGTGGCTCTGCTATATTCAGGAGAAAAAAAAAAGGAAGAAAAAAAAAGAAAAAAAAAAACAAACAAAAAAAGATTTTACATTCCATTTGTACCAAAAGAGTAATTTTACTTCTACTTTTACCTTTATTTCAGGTAAATCCCAGAAAAGAATGATCTTAATATCAGAGTTTTCTTAAACCTGCCCTGTGGTTGCACAAGTTTGACCTTAGACACTTGCTTAGATCTCAGTACAGTAAAAAGACTTCCAGTACAGAAGGATACCATGTAGTGATAGGAGGAAAAAAAAAAAAAAAAAAACTCATTAGTTTCTCAGTTAAAAAAAAAAAAAGCCAGTAGAAACAAAATTCATCCTCAGATCTCAAAGCATGCAAAGATTTTGCCCTGCATTTGTCTTTCTAAGAGAAAAGCAAATAAAATTGAAAAAAAAATGTGCTCCTGTGTGAGGCTAGTAAACAGACCCATAAATGTGTCTGGTGCTTTCCAAGCGAGGTGGTTGAGGTAAGAAATATTGGGATCATTGAAAAACAATTAGAGATGGCCCTAGGGGAAATCGAGTATGAGAGCTGGACAAACAGTGATGGGCTGAGAGACCTTTACTTACTCCCAGAACAACTCTCCGGGCTCCTCCTGATAAGCCATTAAGATACACTGCTGAAATGAGGCGCTTGCAAGCGCTGAAAGGGGCCATTAGTCATTTCTCAGTAGTCAGTAACAACCAAACTCCAACTCATATATACCCACCTGAAACAAAGTGTTATTTAACATTTTATAGAGAGCACCTTTAATGAGTTTACTCTTTAAACAGGGAGAAGAGGGTGGAACAGCAGCCTGAGTAAGCAGCAAAGAAGCGCGATGTGCAAAGTTACTGAGTGCAAACAGCAAAACAAGCATTATTTTTTTTTTAGTTTATTTTCTCTTGTATAACTCCCACACCAGTAAAACAACACTGAAAATGAATCAGCAGTAATACCTCCCAGCATCAGCCAGCTCCTTCCTCAGCAAGGGTGTGCTGCAGGGAATTCTCCTCTCTCCTTTCTAGTTGAGGAGTTTTATCTGTTTTGATTTCTTTAACATAGAACATTCTACCCTGTGTCCTAACCACGAAAAAAAAAAAAAAAAAAAAAAAAGAGGTCAGAATTTAGTTCCTTAATAAAAAATGGGCAGGGTATCAGAGAATTTTAAAAGAAGGGGCTAGGGGGAAAAAAAAAAAAGACACGTATATGTTAAATTAACAATTTCAGAGGGCCTTTTAATTTGAATTAGGTAATTTAGTGACTTTTTCTTACTTTTGGTATAGCACTTATCATAGCAGAGCCTTGTTTGAAGCTGACTGCAGCCTGCTCTTAAAGACAGCTTTCTGTCAAACCAAAAGAGCAGGAGGGAAGATTGAGTTGTTTTCTAGGGACCACCATCCTTTTCTATCTATCTGCAGTATTGCCTTAAGTGTAATTACCATTGAAATCACCTTACTTGCTACTTGGGGGCAACCACATCCTTCTCACATCCTTCCTCCTGAGAGCAAATCCCACTTCATCCTCCTAATTTTCAGAGGTTTTCAATTAGTTCTGCCCTACCTGTCCTTTTCATCACTTAGAAGTTAGGGTGGCTCCATCCTCTGCTTTTTAGGTCAGGCTCTATTGATGACTTATCTTTCTCCCCCACCTCCAATTTTCTTTTTGCCTCCTCTGCTGAGTGAGATAAATGCCATTTAAAAAGTTTTAAGCCTGTCACCGTGTCTGCACCTCAGGTTCTCCTCCAAGCTGCCTTACAGCTCACTTAAATGGCTTAAAGCAGCAGCTGCCATGGGAAACCAGCTAAACTGCTGGCGCACAGCCACTAAAGCTGTCGACTGGGAACCACAAGCACCAACAATTTGTGCTAATGCTTCCTATTGCTCTTGTTACCCCAGCCTTTTCCACTACTGCTTGCTCATTCTTCTCCTGTTGTAGCTTCTCTGCAAGCTCAGGCAAGTTCTTGGTGCCTGGAGGTCCCGACCATGATGTCGTGGGATAGGATTGGTCCAATTTGTACAGCATAAAAGGCAAGGGAAAGTAATATTGTGTTTTGATCTAGGGATCTATTTTTTTTTTTTTTATATTTACAGCTTTTCTCTAGATTTACAGTGTCAACTTACCATACTGTCATTTTCCACATATAAGAATAATTCTTTCTTCTTTCCTTCCTTCCTTCACTAGGAAGGAAATTTGTTAAGTTTAAGTCTCTTGGCTCTCCAGCACTGCAGTTGCATAGATACACAAATCAGATAGACACAGATCAAGCATATATATTTAGGTCAATATGGATTCTGTTTTGTTTGAATACTGCTATCTTGGAAACCCTCAAAAACCTCAGCTGCGTCTGCAACATAAAATTTTGTTTCATTCTGGCAACTCAGCTTTTGGATGGCAAAGGAAAGGAAGGTGAAAAGGAGAAGAGTTTGACTGCAGTAAATATAGAACCCTAAAGCCTTAAAGATGAGAAAGCAGCTCCTATTTCAGGAAAAGCTCATCTGTCCTGCCCAACACTAACTACTATTCTCTATATGTCAGCCTCGTTCTCAGCAACAGTCATCACAATATGCACAAGGCAACAGCAGGTTTGCTGTCTTTCTTGCCTATGCTAATGTTTCAAATATTTGTGCTATTCTTTATGTAGATTCAGCATCAGGCATTGTGGTAATATTATTGGTAATGAAATGAAATACTGCATGATTCAGCAACCTCCTGTGCGAGGACCCTCTACAAAAGAAAAAAAAAAAAAAAAAAAGAGGCAGTTTTTGAGTATGGAAGAGAGTCAGTTTGGCTTTAGACA
The DNA here is from genome assembly GCA_034781795.1 of Crypturellus tataupa. Lineage (NCBI taxonomy): Eukaryota > Metazoa > Chordata > Aves > Tinamiformes > Tinamidae > Crypturellus > Crypturellus tataupa. The sequence goes on from JAWLRI010000873.1 coordinate 2,512,667, forward strand.
GATTGCAAACTGCAGGGTTTTGCTAATGCAACTAGCAACTCATGAGAGCCCTCTTGCCGATGTGAAGGGGATGGCACATGGACGTGTGTTTGTACTACATGTCCCATTTCACGCTGGTGGAGAGTTGTTACAGCGTAGGCCATCAAAGCTAAAAGTTATTCCTTTTAATCCGAGGCTCTAGAACAGCTTTTAGCTTTGCAAGTACTATCCAGTCTATATTTTATACAGTTTTGTTGGGAACTTGCTAGGAGTTCAGCTAGTAGGAGATAACTCAGAAGCAACCACACACAAAATCCACCAGCAAGACGGAGTAATGACCTCCACCCTCCCACCCTTTCCTATAAAACTTTGAGTTTTGAGCTCAGGCAGTGGCAGCTGATGCTTTTCCCTTTGGAGATTCAGTGATTACCAAGAGGCACCCGTCACGTCACCGTTCCAGGGTTTGCAGGACTGGGCCATTAGACATCTAAGTGATAAATGACTCTGCTGGCTGTCAAGATCCAGATAACCTTTAGTGAAGGATGTCCACAATAGAATGACTGGAATGTGTCAGCTGAACAACATGATGTTTTTCTGAGAAGTATTTGAAAATACAGTTCAACATGTGCTAAATTAATGATCACAGGCAAGGATCAGATGGTTGGTACAGGAAAATGAGTCCACGCGCCATGTGCCTGTTTCTGCTGTGATGTGTTGGTAATTAGTTTAAATATATCTGTTACATCTGTTGATTTTTGGTTCCACTGTGGAGTTATGATCCAATCTGCACTATTATTTAAAAAACAATTTTGTTCCATACTGCAGGAAAATTCATTGTAATACTGTAAATAAAACAAACTGAAGATTGAGTCTCAAGATCCCAACAACATAAATGAGCAGGGAAGGATAACTCGCTTTAACATACACATGAAATGTTATTTAAGCTGGAAATCTGTGAAATGTCTTCATTAAATGATAACCAATCTTTCAGCTTATGTAAGATATGTAAATATAGCACTGAAGCTACTCGTGGTAAAGAGTACTGACAGAAGCACATCTTAATTCTTAAGCTATCAAACTTAGAGATGGATTATTCTGCCCTCCTGTGTAACTACTGTTTGGGCTATGCACCATGCAAAATATGATCTGAATAAAGATAAATTTCTCTCCTTTTTCACCGCAAATGGAGCCCAACATTCAGGGTTCATCTACTGTCACATCTGATTTTTTTTTTATTCATAAATACAGAATTTAGTACTTAGTCAGAGCCTGATTGCGCGTAAAGACCTTAGATCAGCAGCTTTCGCCCTATTTAGGGCAACTTTCAAGAATCTGTTAGATCACATGTAGAGGTGCTTTTCTGTGCTGGAGGCAGCTAAATATCTCTATATCCAAGTGAGTTTTATGTTTTTGGCTAGATCAGCTTTGAAAATGCTTTGAAAATGTTCCCTGTAGTTCTGTTTCAATACGAGTATTTCCATACTGCTAACAGACGCCCGGACTAATTTTGATCTGTTCTCAATTAAATTCTTCAAGCCCTGATCCAGTACAAGGATTTCCTTTCCTATTATTATTATTATTATTATTATTATTATTATTATTATTATTATTATTATTATTATTATTATTATTTTACAGTGTATCACACTTTGCATATTAGAACTACACCAAAAACTAAAACTACTATAAGTTGATAAAGGAGGCTTGTTATCAGGACTACACAAAGCCAAAATTCTGTGAGATAACTGTCAAGGGTTGCAGAGTGGGATATGAGCTATTAGATTAGATGTTTAAACCTCTAATGTCTTGAAACCCGTTATCTTATAGGGTTGCCTTCCCTTGCATGAAGCATGGTATCCTGCTAGATATGAGGTCCTTGGAGGTGCAGATACTGGGGAACCTGACTTTTTTTGTGGGCTGGTTGCTGAATCCACTCTATAGTCTATTTCATAAAAGGTTCAAATATTTGGACTTCTAAAACCAAATTAGGTCTCTCATTTTTTACTTAGGTAGTCAGAACTGGGGGAGATTTTGTGACAGAAAGAGTGCTTAAGTGGGAAGAGGCTGAAACATAATCTCACTGGACCATAAATTATATGCCTGTCAATTGAGTATTGACAACTGAGCGTTTTGGGTGCATTTTAAAATTATAGCAAAATTCCTTTTGATATCAATATTTCAGAATTTAATCTGTAAAATCAAAATGGATTTAAAACAAAAGAAAAATATCAATTTATATTATTACAAAGCCAAGATTCTTCCAAGGAATGAAAGGAAGAAACAAGAGAAACCACCTATATTTGGATTATAAAAATAGTGTGAATCAGATGGAGTTAAGATTAATCGTTAGGTTGTCATATCTTAGAGGACTGCTGCAGAACTGGTATCATATCTGAATGGAAATGCCATCTTTCTTGAAATAGATGTATGTGCTTCTTAACAAAATGTTCATTTTGAAAATCCATTTTCTCTGTGATGGGGGTAGAAGGAAGAGAAAGAGAAAGAAGGAAAGAATTGGAATTTTGCCTAAAACTTCCTTTAAGAACTGAGTTTAACATATGAAAACAAATCTGCAGTATGTGTGCATGGGTGAAAATATATATTTATATATTTATTTATCTTACGCAAGCAATAATGTCTAGACTTTTAATTAAGCATTCTCAGAGGAGCTTCTTCTAAAACTTTTATAAAAAAATCTTATATGAATTTGATACTAGAGGGATTTACACTTCTATTAACATTTCTGGAGCCAAAATTTCCCAACAGACATATGACATTCTTGTCCTGGCTGGCTTAAATGAAATATTTTACTCTGGTGTTTAAGAATGTAGATGAAGGAAAGATCTGTTTGCTTTGTGGACAGAGAAGATTGAGAAATAGAAATCTGTGGACATATTTCTTTATAAACTGGGGACTAAACCAGCAAGGGATCCAGCTTACTGCAGTCTCAACTGCATACTATCTAGTTTGTCACATTTACAGAAAAATAAATGACTCTGGCTGCTGGATTTACCCTTCCAACAGATCTGAATCACTTAAAAAATTCTCATGATGCAGTTATGTTGACTGGATTTCATGTAATTTTCAAAGCATTGCAATTCACATGGCATGGAAATAACCTGTCTGAGGTGAGTGGGATCACTAACTCATTAGATAGGAATAGGTCCTATTTGAACCTGAGCAAAATTATTTTATCACTTCTGGATGTATCAAAGACAGACTTAACTGTGTTACTGTCTCAGTTGTGGCACCACTGTCTCCCACTGCTTCATGACCTATTGTTTCAAAGCAGAAACAATATATACAAAATATTCTCTTTTGACAGTTTTAATCTTTTTTTTTTCCTATGTAAATAAGGCCCAATAGAAGCCATTAGTGTTTTGGCCACAAAGTGGGAAAAAATGTGGATGTATCAGCTCTGAAAGTGCAAATATGCACTCTTTGAGCAAAAGCAGCAATTATGTCAGATACTATTAAATATCAAGCTGTTACAATCACTGTTGCTAAACATACAGAGGGCAAATTTTCATGCATTACATATAGTTTTATATTGAACATTGAGGTGCTAGCAGATAAAGTAAGAGTTCTGATGTGATCAATATTAAAGGTAAGAATCAAGCTTGGCATGAAGAGATATTGCACGTACCTTTGGCTGCAAACATGTCTATGTTGATTTCACTGGCTGCACTAAAAGTATTAACTAACATAGCTGTATAATCCAAAATTAACAGACTAGAAGAAACAGGAATTGCAAATGAAATAATCAGAGATGACTATCTCTGCTTTGCTGTTAAGGGCCTAAATTTCTATATACATTTAATAAAAACCCATGTCTTCTTTGTGTAAAGCAGGGAAGGCTTAAATAATGCAGCTATGGCCAAATGATGCAACTAGAAGCTCTGTTCTTGCAACTCTATGTGCTGTGGTGAGAAAGCAAAAAATGCTTTTCTCTCAGGTGTCCAAGTGATGAAATCTTGATTTTAGGGCAAGGCTGTCTTGAAATGGCTGACAAATAACCCATTGCATTGATATTCTGTCAGAGCCTTTCACTGCGGAAGACACAGAGGTAGAACAAATACATCCCTTCACTGAGGAATGAGCCGACATCAATACTGTACTGTGTGTTTGCAAGGTCAACTCCGTGCAGTCCATAGACAGTTCTGTTTATAACTACTGTGTTCAAAAAAAGACCTCGCTGTTGACTCACATGTACTGACAGCAGATACTATCACACAGAAAACCAAACAATAAATTGCGCTAAGCATTCTCCTAAGGCAGAGCTGTGTTCTGCAGGGTTAGCTCCTGAGAATAGGAAGGAGATGTCATTGTGGAGGCAAATATTAAATAATACACTGGAAAAGCCTTGAAGAGCACTTACATTCTGGAGGGTGTCATCTCACTGCTCACTTCTAGAGGATATCTGCACTGACGCACCATGTTTTAACTAACTCACATATCCGGAAAAGGTGATTTCCTCCTTTCTGTGGCAGAAGGGCCAGATGAATCCTAGATTAGCCTATAATGTCATCAGCAAGACGCTGCTGGTTGTTTTCCAGGAGCAAAGATCAAAATGATAGTTGCATGTGGCACAATTAGGGCTTGGCACAAAAACAGTACGGAAAGATTTGACAAAATATTCCATTCAAATCCATTCAAATCATCTCAGCTAAAGTGTTAAGGTTGTCTTTTTCTTGAAATACAAATGTTCAGATTCATTAGGTGGTATGGGAGTGTCTGCAATACATGAAACTCTACCCAGGCAAGATATTTAGAGTCATTGGAGAGGAAGTATATCAATATATAACAATATATCTGTGAATACACTCCTTTGCATAGAGCATAATGATTAAGCAGAGAGCATAATGGTTATGAAACACTACCCATGATACCTACTTGAGATACAGCTGCAGTGAAATGGGGTATCTCATGTTTAAGTACGGCTATGACCAGAGCAAAAGTTGTCAAGCTGTTAAAGCCAACTCCAGATCTCATGCAAATGATGGTAATACAGTGTAATTAGAGGTTCTGCAAGGGGGAAGAAATGTCAAAGAGTCATTCAAGGCTGCCCCAAGTTCTTTAGTTGTTGAGCAACTTCTGTTCCCATAATCAGCTGTATATAGAATATGGTTCTATATTAATCTGTATTAATCTGTAATACATTAATCTGTAATAGGGAAAGAGACAGAGGGTTCTGATTCTGTGAATCTAAGATATATGTTTCAGAATAGACTTATAAGATTTAAACCTTATGAAGTTTTATTTCCTTTATTCCTCAATAATCAAAGTTCTTGCAGTAGTTTTTGTAGCTCAGAGAAGATTTTCTAAACTGAAGCAATCACCCTGAGCTGCTGTATGATAGAGCCCTCGCTGGATTGCCAGAAACAATATGTTGCCCAGCCCTGACCTGAGCTCTGAGCCTACTTTTGTGAAAGTTGTTCAGAAAGCAGGTTTGAGAAATCTCAAGTTTCCCTTTAGTGCCCCTCAATGATAAAAGTAGGATCAGCTGTGATGAAAACATTTCTGAGAGATAGTTGTTATTAACCAGCTTCCAGTGGTTTCTTTGTTTCTTCTCTGTTTTCTTACCATTTCTTTTGGAAGATTTTTCCTAGTGCCTAAACTTTGCTGCAGTTCAAATATGCTACTTTTATCTCAGTGGATATGAAGAACAGTCTACTTTCCTTCTCTTTGCAATCATCTTTTAATATTGAAAGAACATTGTGGTTCTTCCATCAGTCATTCTCTTTTCAAATAATCCCAGTTTCTTCAGTTGCCATTCATGGTTTGCACAGCCTTCACAGTCGTCTTCTGTGCCTGAGCTGAGAATCCTTTGCCGCAATTCTGTAGGACGTCTCTATACTGTTGTGTCCATCTCAAGCAATGGAGAGGGGGCAGAATTTGTGTGATGTGCCCCCCTAGGATGAGTGTAGCCCCCACTAAGTGATGGATAACTGTACCTAACCCATACACAAGCACTCCCACCGTGAAGAAGGTACAGATTAACACCTGAATACACTTTCTTTGGCCAAACGAACAATCAGTCATTATCTTCCTTGTTACCATGGAAGAGGCCAAATGTCTTTCCCAAGTTCAGAGGTTTTCATCCTGAGATGAAGGTTGGTCTGAAAGAAAGTTGTTTTCCTTTGCTGAAGTTGATAAGGTTGCATTGCTACATTTATTTATTGGAAAGAAAATAAAAACTATTGAAATTTTATCCCTGTCTTGTGTTGATAGTTGCCATGATGAGACAACTGCAAAATATCAACTGGATAGGGCAAAATGGGGTTCAACTGCCAACCTTTGCTGTATGGAAGTATGCAGTATCCAACTTGCCTATCTTGTCTCATTAAATTTAACTAAATTAAACTGCTTTTGAGGTGTAGATGGTGGGAATGTGCACAGCAGAGATGTGTCTGTGCTTCAGATTCTCTATCAAGTGCAGATAAGAGGAGTGTGCTTTGCAGCTAAGTTTCATTGATGTGTGAGCTAGTATTCATGTCAGGTTTTCTTTTAAGAATACTTGAATGGCTCTATTTTTAGATCGCACTGTGATCTTCATCAGATATTGCATGCATAATGCATCATCAATGAGGAAAAAATTTAAGCATAGCGTAAATCAACCGAAAGATGTTACAATAAATCAAAGTCCAGATTGCTTTGCCTGGGGGATTTGAGCAAACGGGTTTTGTTTTTTAATTCCTGAATTCAAATAACCCCTATGGAGAATGCTACCCTGATATTTAGCTGATTGGGGAATGTGTCCTACAAGGCCTCTCAGATTAGTCCCAAGCATAGAACATCATCTTTCAGTCCTAAAGCAGCTATTATGTTTTAAATTTTTGCTTATCAGAAATGCAGACCAGCATTTGTGCATCTTCTCTAGATAATTCGCAGAAAGTAGAGCTCTTGAATGACAGCAGAAAACCATTTGCTGATCATTCACAAAATCCAAACCAAGGAAGAAAAGGCTGTAAAGTAATTTCTATGCAATCTCCAAAATGTTAAGGGAACAGAATTAAAATTAGACACTTTACTGAGCAGCAAAGAGCACCGAAATCGAATTAAAGAGATCTGCTCCTTTTCTGGGAAGTCTTTTTATTGCTACTGCTGCTGTTGTTGTTGCTATGGACCATCCATTTCAGGTATCTCTACAGTTTTAAAAAAGTAGGAAGCACATTTCAGGGAGGTGAATACTGATTTTCCTTGCAGGTGTGACAAGAGCAGCCTTTGCAGCTAGACGTGACTAGACTATACGCACGGGAAAACGTCTGCCTCCTGCTTCCTCTTCACTCGGACAGCAGAGGCAGGAGCAGCCCATGACATGGTCCCCGCACGGACGCGCTTGGGCTGGAAATGCAGCGCTCAGTGGTCAGGGTGGCTCTTGCTATCTAAACAGTCAGTGCAGGTTGGATGGATGAGCCAGATCTAGACAGCGGGTCAGCAGTTGGACCTCTCTTGTCTTAACGTGACAGTCTAGTAAAGGCATCATTTCATCTGAAGTCGTAATTATGACAGCAGGAATGCTTTTTTCCTGACCTCAGTGATTCTTCCTCACAGAGTGTTTTATCTTTTGCAGGGAGAATTTTTCTCTTCTCCAATCTGGAGCAGCCTGTTTATTTCTTTGGTTCATAGACCCATCACATTTTATCTCCACGTTATCTCTTACCTTTGATTAGGCTTCCTTATTTCACTTTCTCCTGGGTTATCCATCTCTATTTCTATAGCATGTAATTGAACAGCTGAATATTCATTGATAGTCTCTAGAGCCACATAATGATCTTCAGGCATGATAAAACTCTCCTTGGGTGTGTTTTGGTTAGATTAGACAAAGAGCTAAATGGAACTGGGACATATAATACCTCCCATTAGTTTATAAAGAATTGCAGAGGAATCATTTATCCCTTCATAAGGGAAAAGAGAGAATAAAAGAGAGTGGGGAACGGAGGCCTAAGAGAGAAGCAGGAGGAAGAGGAAGGAGAGTCAGACAGCTTGCAAGAGGGAAGAAGCAAGTTGTTTTAGCGCAGCTCCTGTGACTATAGTCTTTTATTTCTAGACACAGTGTTTACAGAGGATATTGCATGGTGGATTGCATGCATCACCACTGCTTGGTGATGGTGTCACAATATATAGACTACCAAAGCGGCAGGGGAAAGGGATGTGGCCTGATTTAAGCCCCTGTGCCAGCAGGCTGGTTTCCCCAGGCCCTGTGCAGCTGCAGCAGTGGGAGTCGAGCCCAGAGGGCAGCTCAGAGACCGGCAGCCCTGGGCTCAGGCAGGCTCTGTCTTTGATGAATTCCCCATCCTATATTGCATTTTACTGTTTGAACCATCAGATTAGGAAAACATGCCAATTTGGATTTACCAAAAATATCTCTTTTTTACTCAATAAAGCAATCTGCATGGTAAAGGAATTTAAACAGTCTTGGATCTGTCAGGCAAATGCTCTCTCAGGCTGTAGTGAATACTACAAAATTGCCAAGTATTAGGATTCCAGTTTGGCTGCTTTGTGCTTGCCATTATATGAAAAATATCCTAGAGAATGGTGAATATGATAACCTTGATCTATGTTTATGTATATATTGCTTATTTTAAAGCATTAACAGAAGGAAAGCCTCCAGCCTTTCTTGAATGGTAGGAATAGCATGTTCCTGAGTGGGGAATTGAAATGGATTGAAATCCTCCTGGGTGTTGAATAAACTGAAGCTGGTGGCAAGACGTACCGCATGATCATCCCTCTTTGTACTTACCCTCGACATCAAAACTGCCAGAGATGCTGTAAAAAATGAAGTTCAGGATAGATTTGTTTGAAAGGTGAAGTAAAATAAAAGAGTTGTGTTATGAAACTCATATTAATTGCAAAGCAGTGCCCTACCAGTGGTGATCTGTCTGTGTGGCATTTCATTTGCTGCCTCAGGGAGTTTTCAGAAACAATATATTTTAATGAGTCACTGTAATGAATTAAAAACCGAGTCAGAAAAAGATACTTTCAGTAAAGGGCCACATTTAATTGGGAGCCTGAGATATTATTCAGAAAATATCAAATATCTGTGGTTCATGTAATGATTTTGTACAAACCTAGTAGAAAACTTCACTTTGGAAACTGCCATTAATAGAAAATGTCACTCTTGGTTCAAGAAAACTGTTGTTGTTCTTTTATTTTGAATTACAAGGAAAACAGCTTCTCACTCAAATTCTTTTTCATGTATTTCTAGACACTTTCTTTCAAAAAATATATATATAAATTAAATAAAGAAGTCCAGAATGAGTCTCCTGAAAAATGACAATGTTCAAAGGCTTCTGCTACTTGACTTTTCTTCATTTCATCATTGATGGTTGCTGGTCTCTGTATGAAACTCACAACAGAATGAACATTGTGAATTTAGTGTCGTTATTACAAAATGATGATTTTCCAAATTACAGGGTTTATGCAATGTGAGCATAGGTACTGCTGGGTCTTCAACAGGCTCTAACAGAAGCCAGGCAGGCAGGCAAAGATGTGCAAATTAGCAACATAATAGCAAAGATAAGAAAGACTGAGGAGGAGAAGGAAATGAAATGACATTATCATCTGTCTCATTGAGACATCCGCCAGTAATCAATCCTGCAAAATGAGGGCATTTTTTTACAGCAGTATTTTTTCCAGGTGGAGATACACAGGTAGTCAGTAACTAGGCAGAGGCTTTCCAAAGAAAGAGAAAAAAAACCTGCCTTTAGATTCTGCAAGGCAGCCTTCAGATGTAACTCTGTCTCTATATGTCCAACTCCTCTATAGGGATTCTAATGAAACTGGCTTCTTAGCCAAGGGGAACAAATTTAGATGCATAAAATTACATCATACAAAAATGCAGTACGACTATCCTGTCATTTGACTTCTGTTGGCCAAAATTGGAGGTGACCTGGAACAGATACTTGACTAGTCTATGAAGAAACATAGCACAGAATTCCTTTATTTCTTTATTTTTTATTTCTGTACTGAACCAGTTTTAGCCATCTACAAAAATTAAAACTTAACTAAACTATTTTCATCATAAACATTTTGTACAGATCAGATAGAATTGAAAACACTCAGATCACAGGTATCTAAAATCTATTATTCTGTCTCCAATTCTGTATTGTACAGTAGATTTTTATAGAGGAAAGCTAGAAAAGTAATTGAGTTAACTGGGAACAGTGTGCAAGAGAGGGCAGGAATGGAGATAGCAGTCAAAATTCCTTCTGAGTCATTCAGGAAATCACTTGCACTCTGAAGTATTTATCCCTGTTCCTGCTTTGATTTCACTTAAGTTATCTGCATGAAAAAGTGAAGAGCAGTGTGTTATTAGGGTCTTTATTTCCTGAGAATCCATTAACCCCTGCTATCACTCACATGAAAATAAACAGAGAATATGTTGAACTGTTATACAAAAACAGATGTAAAGGAGGGTATTGTTGAAGGAGAATATACCTTAAGCACTTATATATTGCTATAAAGTGATTAAAAACAACAGGAAAAGAGAATGGAAGGCTGTTACAACCACCTTGTGTTGTCTCACTGCACACAGCTGGACCTAGGGAGTATTTGTTCTTTACATCTGAAAACTGCAGTGCTGGGGTTTCGGGAGGTGGCACTGTAGCACCGAATCAGCTCTCCCCGAGGGTGCAGCAGGAAGAGCAACCTGCACCACTGAAACAAGAAATACTCTTACGAACCACACATGGCACAGAGTGCCCCATGTCTGCTATGAAGAAGGTCAATGGAAAGGAAACAGAGACACGAGTCTTGACAGAGATGTGTAAACTCAAGCTCCCAGAGCCTTCTGATCATTAAAAGCCGAGAGTACAGAAGGGCAACTCACAATAATCTGAGCATATTCCAGCAGTTAATTAAAGTCTGCCTTGCTAAAAGCCGTCGTGGACATCTTCTGTGTGCCACTCTTTTTTTACCCTCCTCTAGTAAAATTGCTTTCCAGGTTTATTGCTCTGTTTGCATATCTTTGTTTTGAATATGCATGTGTTCGCTTGAGTCTTTTTCCATGCTGAGTCTCACTTTGTTATTTTCAGCTCAGATCTGAATGGGTTAGATTAGGTTCGTGCTGTCGAGCACTGACAATCTTGTCATACCATCTGGTTTGAAAATTAGAAAAGTTGAATCTCTTAATAGGACGAAATAGGACTTTGCTCAGGGAGTTTTCTTCATGGGTTATGTTTTTTTGTTCACTTGTTGATAGTTCCATTCTTTTTGACCCAGTAATTTAAATATCATTATGTTTTTTGCTGCTACGCCTCCCTGAAAGTTTCATTTTGCTTATGACTGTGGACTCTTTATGCAAATCAATTTGTTTTGTACTCCCAGGCACAAAAACCTTTACAAATTTTCTTTAAAAAAAAGTTAAGCTCCATTGTTCTGCTCAACTTTGCAATCCATTAAATGCAGGTGAGCATGTAACTCTGCAAACAATCAACCACCAGGAAAACATTCTTATAAGGCTACAAACATCCTGTTTTCTACAGGGAATGGTATTTTCCATATGTGAGGAAGAACATAGCATAGTCATAGCCGTGGATTCAAGCAGATTTGAAGGTATCAGCAGATGTGAGAACCTCACATAGCACTCAGATACAGCAGCTGTTGGAAGTTTTTGTCTATTTCAAGCTCTGTTTCCAGGCTGTTGCTGATAGACAACACTGCAGGTCTCATAGTCTTTCCTTCCTACTAACTAGAACTATTCATGACCATATTACGTCTTTTTCCTTCAATTGAGGTTTACTGGACTTGCTGTTCTGAGGAAATGGAGGATGTTACAGAGACCCATGGATTGCAGCAGAAAGGATGTGAAGTCCAGAGTGAGCACGTGGCAGGGGGCTGTGTTGTCTCTCAAGAGCAGATACCTGCTCTGCAGTTACCCCACAGCACTGTTACCCACACAACGAAACCTTCACAGTGAGCGCTGCTGGAGCGTGTCACCCTTGGGGAGCCCTCCGTGCACTTCTCTTTCTTGCCTGGGGGAACTCTGTCATATTGAAGCTGGGCAGTCAAAGAAAAACACTTTAATCCTATTTACCATTTGCTTTATGTAAGCACCATTAAGGTTATATTTAAAGTTACAGGCATTCGTCTACTCTGAAGAGAGGCAAGCAAACCAGGCATTCAGATAAGAAGCCCTAATGGTATCACATCCAGTCCTTGAAGCTTTCTCTTCTTTCGTAGGCAAACTTCTTATTTTTGCAGAATTTTTGCTTGAATAATGCCTGAAAATTGTAACTGAACATTCTAGTTACTTTTAATTTTTATAATTCTTTTTGAGATTAATCATTTATTATATGAAATATTCAGAAACTTGCAAGTTGAGGGTTACTAATTTAATATATCTTTTGCTTCCCAGATCTTTCTCATAACGTCTTATTTTGAAGCTCAATTTAATGCATAATAGAATTACATTCTTTCATTCTAATTAGACATCAGATTTTTTAATAACCTACACTATAAAAATGTCAAAATAACTTATTTTTCTGAGACAATGAGCAAAAGTTCAGAATATATAGTCTGAATCATTGTTTAACTTTAAAGCATAAATCAACTTGTGTCACCTAATTATGTGATCTGCATAAGACCATAATGCGATGGATAATGCATGAGGAACTTTAGATTCCTGCACTGTTGCGTGTCTCCATCAATTATCTATCTATGCAGTATCTATACTGCATCAGAACTTTTTTTTATTATTATTATACATGAAAGTCACCACAGAATTCAGGATTCTAAAAAGTCTATTGTTTTCTGAGGAAAAAGAAAACAGTGTTACTATAAGAAGCTGATCGGTCAACAGGTTAATTAGTTTAAACATCAGATCCTCAAAGGTCCTGGACTCATGTATCTTTAGCAAGGAAAACTTCATATATGAATCAATTTTCTTTCCAAATCTAAACCTTTTAGGTCATTTATAGACACAGTGTCTTTTGTTTTACGTTTTGTTTTGTTTGAGAGCAGAAAGTTGCCTGAAAATAACCATTTAATCCAGGCATTCATTGGTGATACCTGTTAACCTTTGCTGCTAACAGATAATTAACAGCTCTTAACAAAATTGTATAACTCTACAAAAATTGACAATAGCTAATAAGAGATTCACTCACAGTCTATACAACCTTCTGAGCATTCATTGGATCAGTGTTGTTTATTTTTTAGATAGCCATATAATTTAGTCTCAGATCTAGGTTTTATTAAGAAGTGTTCTTATTTAATCCAGTATTTCCTTTGAAATGATGAAGAAAATTCCAGCCCAAATCAAGACTCAAATGTAAATACCAATACTAATAGTGAAATTCAACTACATAAAAAAAAAAAAGTTGTTCAGCAGACTATTAACAAATCTAATAAAGTGAGCTAACATCTAATTAATATTTGACCATCACCCTGTTGAGGAAGACCAAACCTGCAGCTTTCAGAAATGGTAAAATAGTTGCATTCCTAGGGGATAACAAAAGCATAACATTGTGTTACTGGTTCAAGCCCTCATTTAACTTCTTAGTGGGGACAGAGGGAGCGGGACCTTTGCAATCATTGCAGAAAGCAATTCCATCAAGAGGCAGTGATGTTCATTTTAAGTAAAGTTTTGTGATACCTGATGCTCACTGATAGTTAGGAAAGAGTGGTAGGAAGCTAGTGCTATCCATGGTAAACGCAATAGTTACAATAAAGGCATTGATTTCTTTCAGTTTCTTTACAAGAGCAGTATTTTTTCCCTACTGCTGCTCAAAATACAGTTTGCCTAAATTCATTTCCTTTTTCTCTGAGAGGTTTGCTCAGTATAAACACCATTAGATGTTTTTTCACCTGTACCTCATACCTATTCTAGTGAGATAAATTGGAGTACAAATTCAAGATCACCTTAGATCCCATCTTTTCAATCAAATAGCTTTCTGTGGTTTACTGGCAGAAGCTTAACTATCTGTAATGCAGGAAAAAAAAAGGGGGGGCAAATCAAAGCAGTTAACTGGTATAAAATAGTTGCTTGCTATTAGGGAAATAAAGCACTATGTTATAGATAAAAACTGGATCTCATTCCAACAGGCTCCTGGGCTGCATTAGGCAGAGCATTACCAGCAGGTCATGGGAGCTGATTCTTCCTTACTGCTCAGGCCTGGGGAGGACACATCTGCAGTGATGGGTCTAGTTCAGGGTTCTTTTGTACAGGAGAGACATGGACACATTGGAACAAGCCACATGAAGAGGCACAAAGATGATTAAAGGACTGGAACACCTGTCCTACAAGGTAAGACTGAAAAAGAGGGGATGGTTTAGCCCGAAAAAGAGAAGGTTCAGGCAAGTTTTTACTAATGTGTATAAATATCTAATGCAGAAATAAAGAACCAGTGGTGCCTCAGTGGTGCCTTATGACAGGTCAAGTGCCAATGGTCAAAAGTCAAAGTTATAGGAAGTCTCATCTAAAGATGGGAAAACCTTTCCACAGAGGGTGATATGTGGATGGTCAAAAGCTGGAATGGGCTGCCCAGAGCCACCGTGAAGTCTCCATCCTTGGAGCTATTCATAACTCAGCTGGAGCTGCCCCTGAGCAGCCGGCTGTAGCTTCCTTTGCTCTGAGCAGGGAGGCTGGGCTAGACAATCTCCAGAGGTTTCACAATATGAAGTATCTTGCTCCTAAGCACATAGCACAACAAGAACAAAGTCAGACTTCTGTGTCCCTGCTCTTGGGGAATGTATTTATAAAAAGAGTAGTTTAAAAACACTAGGTCTATTTTTCAGACAAGGAACAAATTTATCAGGAAAGCTAAATTTCTGAGAAAATGATCTGATACAGACTTTATTAATTTGCTCTGTTTTCTGTAGATACATTTATTAATCAGATCTGGGGAGTGTAGCATGGTGTAAAAATGTTTCTGCAATCTGATTCTGGAAAAAAAAAAACACATTGTGAACTAATGTAGGAGTTAGGCATCGGTGTCTTAGTATATCTCCAGAGTTCCTGAAATTAATAGCTATATTTATAAATGAATTATATTCAGAATGTTAGCAGTGACAAGGGACATTATTTATGAACTGAACTATATTTTTATTCTAGTGAGATACTCTTTCACTAGAGGAAGAAGAGAACTGGGTTAGTCCTACTAAAGGCAGACTCTGTGCAAGGGAAAGGACTATTGTTATCTCTTAACCATTCTTGAAACTTCAGTTTTCTTCCTCATGGATAAAGCACTGGGGATTTCATTCTGTGAAATGCAAATATTCAGAGACTAATGATTTCCTTCTTGCTTTTGCCTCCCAGGACCAGTGTGCCTTACATCTTGCTGACACAGTTTCCCGTCCTCCTCTTCCTGCACATCCCCCTCTCCATCAAATAGAAGTCCTTGAAGGGCGAGGAAGTACCGCTGTGAGTGGCCTTGCGGACCTCTTGGAGTCTGAAGCCTGAAGATGGCAGTGAAGAGGATTTAACAAGATCAGTATAAGAAAAGGAATGGTACTAATAGACTCTTTGTCCTTTGTGTTTCTCTTATTCCAGCTTCATCTTAGCAGAGTAAGTGGATATTCTGGATCAGGAAATTACACGTATCACATGTGAAGAATCATGTGAAATGTTTGTGTTCTCTGTTCATCCATCCCATTCATTTCATCATGTAAAACAAGAGTCTATGACCATATATTTTCTAAACATGTAATTCTATAATTTAGTTCATTTGTTGACTTATCCCTCAATATGCTGAATCAGATTGAAACTTAAGTGGTCTTCACCAGATAGGGCAAAAGCTGTGGAATAAGCAGCGTTTTACAAGTTCATTTTGAATTTACGCAGTATAGCAGCCTAGGTTACATGAGCTATTGGTCTCAAGTCTCCCTTCACTGGATTGATATCTGCACAGGGAAACTAGCAACCCATCACCTGAACAGTGTGAAGATTCATACTATTTAGGGGAGATTTTCATTTCCTGCAGAATTTCCCAGCCTGTTGGGTGTCCGACCACAGGAAGGCATGGGAAGGGCTGTAAGGAAGTGCTGTGACTGAGAGGACACTCAGATAGACCAGCACAGGGAAATTCTTGCTATCCTTGATGTTCTGCTCCAACTCTGACATAATTCACTCAGCAACAATCCCTGGTCTCTTCCCAGCAGTTTATCTCTTTCGTATAAATATATTTCAGAAAGGTGGAGAGCTAATGTTTAGGACTTTTACTGTCACTAAAAATCACTGAGTAGGATGTAATTTTGTATTAGTGTAATGACCATTTATTCTTAGAATGAAATAAAGCAGCTTTTCAAGCTCTTCTAATCAAAAATTCTCTGTAGAGAGTTATAAGACAAGGAGAGTTCTGGGCAAATATTCTTCAAACTCTGATATGTAATCACATACATGTGATTCCTAATGAACAGTATGGGAGAATAAAAAAAGGTAAAAGCAACTTCAAATGAGGGAATCATGAAAATCAACCTTTTCCAGCTGCACTGGAGAACCATTTTGAAACTCCCTAATGCAAGCCTGGGAGGCTGTAGATTACAGACAGTCATTCAGCTGCTCAATCTCCTTTGAGACAAGGACTGCTAAAATTAAGCATTGGGTCAAGAGAATTATTAGTCAAATAATTGTTCCTCTTAATTTTAACTTGCTTCAAATTTAGGTTTTTGCCTCACACCATTCTGACTTTGCAAGCAAAACTGCTTCACATCACTACACAGAGTTCCTGAGGGGAAAAATGGTTCCCTTGGATTTTTTTTTTTTTATTTTGCTTTTACAAGTTTTGTCTATGTGACAAGGCAAGAGGATAACCAAGCCAAGTGGAAAGGCATAATTTTATGGACCACTTCTCTTTACTAAGAAAAGTACAATAAGACTAATGAGGTAGGAAGCAATATGTGTCTTGTTGGAGAGAAGAAAGTCTATACCATCCCTTTCTTCTAAAAAGGTCAAATGAGGCAAAAATTTTCCTTCAGGATGACTTTGATTATGTGAAAATACTTTCTATCTACCCTTTAGGAGAATTCAGACAATACTCAAATATTATCTGAACAAACAATATGTAGATGTAACAAGAAACTTACCATATACTGCTATCAGAAGTCTGTAATCAATGACAAAATTCTCTCTAAAGGTATCAAGAGTATATATAGGTCTGGTTAATCTGTATTTTATACAGATTTCAATCCAATACAGAAAAAACCCCACTACTTGACTTTAATCCTGCAAATAAACTTTTTTTTTAAAACATGCGATTGCATAAACAAGCAATGAATTATTTGGGCACCTTCCAAAATGAGACCCTGCATTTGGAGGTAATAGCGTAGCTGGTGTAAATTATATTGAATATGGCTTAAACTTCAAATGTCTTGTTAATATACCTGGTGAGTTTGCAGAACAACTATAAGGAGTAGCTACCAAGCATCTGATCCTACTGCTGTAGAAGCAAAAATTGGAGGGGCTTATCTGCAAATATATTTTTAATTGGAAGACTTCAGAAGACAGAGAACAACTAAAACAGATCTGAATTATATGAAGGCACAGTACTTTTTGGTTCTGAAGATTGTCTTTTATTTGTATATTATAAAGTACATTTTAAATTTTAGCATTATGCTTAAGCAAAATGCAGGGAAAAAGAAAACAATCTTTCCATTAGCATTTTTCCCCTATTACACTCCTATTACAATGGGAAAATTGCTCAAGAAAGGAGAAATTAGAGAAAAAACAGGACCTAACAGAAGTTATGGCATTACAGAGGCTTGCTTGGCATGACACAGTCACCAGGATGGTTGGTATGTGCAGTATCTACTTCTCCATGATTCCCTCAGTGACGCAATCTGCTCTCATAGCACATCCTAATAAGAGTAAACAAAGAGTGTAGCAGAATGGAGACACCGTGGCCAGACTTTGTTGGCTTCCCTGTGGAAGTGGTAACCTGGTCGTACCATGCAGCTGTTAAGCCACATAGTGTGATGTCTTCTGCTGGACCAATGCTGGTGGCAGATCAGTCCCTCCTGATGGACTTTGCTCAAACGTCTCCTCATTCTAATCTCATTATAATACCAATACACATCCCAGAAGTTACCCGCTTCCAAGACCACTCCTCAATGAGTGTGTTCTCTAGATTTTTGATTGACTCTAGAGACTTTCAAACTAATCAACGAAAGTAAGTATCACTAGAGTCACTTAAGCTCCATCTAAATGTAAAAAAAATATAAAAGGTGAACTAAGAAGGAAGAATTAAAGGGAAGATTCCATTGTAACTTCTGGATCCGTCGAACTATTTTCAGTTCCATCAGGCTGAACTCTTTTCCTCCCCTCGGGTCAGGATGCTGTTGAGGACACTCCTCGAGGCTGAGAGCGCTCTCCCATCTTCTGGAGTGAGTGATGATAGCGCATCTGTACACTTGGCACTAGCTAAGAACCCCACACTGTAGCAGAGAATTTCCTGTACTGGCCTCTGAAATCTGCTTTGTAAATGTTGTGTTTGCTGTTGTAATCATGCTGTTTGTGAACTCGACTACTTGTCTGGAAGGCGACTGGAGCTACAGTCGGCAGACTGTTCACGATTCCAGTCCTGTCAGAGTCAGGCCTATAGCTACCGCAGTACTTGATATCCCTATTAAGAGATGAGTCCAGCTGCCTCCAGTCCCTCTAATCTCTGAGAATTGGCTGGAACCCAAGCAGATTCATGTCTCACTAAATTTGCCCCCCCTTCAAAAGGCAACACGCTAGAATAAAGAGAATGAGCAGTTGAGCATAACATGAAATGCTAGATGAGTGACAGACAGAACTTTTATTCTGCAAAGGTTTTTCTTGTGAAATCAGCTTTTCTAGTTTGAAAATTCAGCAGGAGATAGAGCTGTTAATCATATATTAATGTTAATATCAATCATATTGGTGATATGTATGATGGAATTACTTTCCAATTGTAGAATGAATGTTATCACAGTTTTTGGAGAAGACTTCCTGACAAACAAAGAAAGGGAAAAAGGGAAAAAGAGGGAAGGAAGGAAGGAAGGAAGGAAGGAAGGAAGGAAGGAAGGAAGGAAGGAAGGAAGGACGGAAGGAAGGAAGG
>JAWLRI010000873.1:2531761-2577988 GCA_034781795.1 Crypturellus tataupa
GAAGGAAGGAAGGAAGGAAGGAAGGAAGGAAGGAAGGAAGGAAGGAAGGAAGGAAGGAAGGAAGGAAGGAAGAAAAAAGGTGAATCTGACTTCCCTTTACAGAACTATGATTTCATTAATATTTGTAAAAGAAAATTCATGAAAAAAAAACAGAGGTATCTCACTTTGGCTTTATTAGCCACAGTATCAAGGGAATGAGTGTGCGGTAAATTAGAATTTCACTCCTGTATCTTAGTGCCATAAAAGAACTTTAAACAGGCTGTTCCATAATGTCATTAAAGATTTTGACAAGGACCTGCTGGAGGACCTATAGCTCTGAATGACCTACAGACCTAGAGACCTTTGTTACACTGTATGTTTTGCATTAAAGTATATTATGTCTTAGAAACATACATTTTAATAATGTGTATAAAACTGCATATCTGTAGTGCAAATAAGGCACAGAGTAAAAGATTTCCCAGTGAGATATCATTTCAGCAGACAATTCCATCCAATTATCTGAACAATAAAGCCATTTTAGTGGGAGGAAATAGATGACTGCTATTAGAATAACCAAGTTATCTTTCCATAAATTAAGTGTAAGAAAATTACATGATATTGCAATAGTTACAAGAGTATATACTGCCTCTAAGGTCTTATTTGTAAGAAAAAAAAAAAAAAAAAAGAAGGAACTTTTCACTTTAACTTAGTTCTTTCCCTTGGAAGGTGCAAAGCATTTTACATAGATTAGCTTCCATATTTGTAAAAAGCAAGTTTACAAAATTTTGTAACCCTTCAATTCAAAAATCCTTCAAATGAGAAACAAGGAATGGTGCTTGCAGGTGTTAAGCTTATTTGCTTTCCTCTCCATTTACTCTGCAGGTAGTAAACCATATTCTGTAAAGTAAGCAGTAAGTTGTTCCGATTTCTTTGTCTTCCATGCAAAAATACCACAATAAATTCTAAGAAGGCAACAAGAGATGTAGATATTTTAACTGGAGCGTGATGCAGCTGCCTTTTTATTCATTGACCCATTTACAATTTAAATAACTACATAACCATGTGCATGGCACCCTAGGAATGATTTGAAGTCAATTATTTGGGAAGAAATTCTTACAGAGTCTATATTTGTAAAATCTGTCAGACCGCTTTGGATAAAAGGCATTAAGTTTGATACTCACAATTTATGCATAAGTACTTCCAATATCATGAGTATTTTTGCATCTTTTTTGTAGTTAGTGAATGAAAAGACTTGAAGCAAATGAGTGTTTTTCCCTAGGAAAACTAAACAGTGAAACAGAAATTAGTAAATATGATTGTGGACATTATTTTCATATTTAATCTACAGTATCTAGTGAATAAAACCCTCATTCTGCTGAAGTCAATGGAGTATCTTTCAGCAGCAGTTGTGGCTTCTTCCTGTTTACAGTCTTAGGCTGGTGAGGAAGAGCATCTCCAACTCCACATTATCAAAGGCTACAAAATGAAATGCTGTTAGTGCAGCAGGAGTCAGGAACTGGATTTGAAGGTCAAGCAGAACAATTCTTTTCATCAACGACTATTTACCTTGGGAATGGGGTCCAATATTTCTAACTTAGCTTCTGCCAACTAGAGTTTAGGTAGGTTTTGTCCTTTTCAATACTGTGAAGATTTGAAATTGGAAGAGTAAAACTATTCCTGCTTCAGAAACTTTGAACATCTCGAACATTGCAAAATATTTTTTTTATTCCTCAGAAGCAACAGCTTGTTGTTTCTGAAAGTCATTTTCTTCTGCAGAAGATTTTTAAAAAAATCTATCTTTAATGCTTTCTATAGGACAGTCACAAGGCCAGTAAAAATAGAAGCAATTAGAATACATAAGCAATTTAGAGATGCTTGTTTAATCTCAGTAATTACCTATTCAGAGAGGAGAAGATTGGTTAGAAAGTGTTATAAGATATCTTTGCATTTAAAACTGTAAATTGTTCTTTCAGATGTGCTAAACATCTGAAACATCTATTCTTCCTTCCAAATCATACCAAGATAAAGAACAGAATAGGGTCAAGCAACTGATAATATTTTCTGTGTAGCAGTCACTGCAGATGAAAGACTGAGCTATATTTTGCTCATTCAGGTGTATGCAATCCTGTTTACTTCAGTGAACTTTCATAAGGCACGTTGACGTCAGCGACCGACCCTGCCAGTGATTTTGTGAATAGCATTTCCTGAAGTGATTTCAGAAGTGAGCAATGTTGAAAAGCAGCATTTTAGCACCATATTCTCTGTAGTATTTTAATTTTATCTTATAATTTTATTTTCATTTTATTTTATTTTATTTTACTTTATTTTATCAGAATGCATACAATTTAAGTATTTCTGACTCCTGCACTCTCTGCTTAGGCATCCAGGTTAGCTCAGAAACATCAGGTTCCCACTGAGAAGGGCTATACTTCAGGGACTGAGAATCGTGTGGCAACCGTGTGGTTGGTTTTAGAAATTCTGCATCACTTACAGCAGAAATGTAAACACACAGTCTCCCGCTAGAAGTGTATGAATGATAGAGAGCATGAGGCTGTTTTGCTAATAGCAGAAACTGAGCTTTGGAAATACCAACCTTATTGGCTGTCATGTCTTGGATCAGTTTTGGTCTTAAGACATTCTTAAGACTAAAGAATTTCTTAAGATATTTGGCCTACAGTGTGATGGCTCATGTGAACACTTCTTAACAAAGGACACAATTAAGTGCTGTGCTCAAAAAAGTTTTTATATATCATATATATGATATGTGCTTGTCGCAAGCATATAGAGGCAGCTGTTGTACTTTAATGAAATCAGAAATTGTAGAGTAGTTGCAGATCTTGATAGTCGTAGATGTCACCTGAGGGGATGGTCCCTACCCAGGCTGCTGCATTCCAAGTCAACGAGATAAGGAACCATCTTTATTCCATTTTGTATTTAGGAACTTGACAAGAGTAGTGCAAGAGGAAGGGAAAGAGAAAAGGGAAAAGGAGTGGAAAAGGGGGAAAGGAATACCTGGGAGGAGATGACAAGAACACACACAGTGACTGAGAAGACCCAGGGGAGTTGGGGGCTGGCTGCAAGGACACCGGAGGGATTTGGGTGGGCTTTCAGCAAGGGATATTGAATGGGGCCAGGAGAGTTCTGGAGGCAGGGCAGGACATGAGACTTGGTCTCTACCTCCCTTTCTCCTCTCCTGCTATTTTCCATGCTTAATCTTCTTCCTCTATCCCAGTTTCCCTGGAGTGAGATCCCTACCTCTCCTGCAACCCACAGGCCTTACCTTCCTTTTTGCAACTACATAGATTTATGCACGTTATTTTCCAGGCACAGAAGCAACAACTTCCACTCGTCCCAACCCATCTTGTTGCATAGCAAATGAGAAAGGAAAACATGGGCTTTAGCTAGTCCTAGGAAACAGGAATGGAGTGGAAAACCTTAGGAGACATCAGGAGATACTGCATTTGGTAGGTATTGGCAGCAGTTGCTTCAGAAAGGAGCCATTTCCTGTAACAATTTCCAGTAGCAATAGCAGTAACAGTTTTCCTTTTAGACAAATACTCCAGAAAAAGCCAAGTTTTGTGCATCTCAAACTGCATATCCCCAAATCTTCATCTTTCTGTGCCTCAGTACAAAACAGGTTAGAAACAAAAAATGTTATTTAAAGCAAACTAACATCGTACATTTTGTAAAGCACTCAGATAAGTATTGACGAGCACTATGGAAAAGTCTACAAGGAAATTAAGTAAATATAAAAAAAAATAAAAAGTAAAATTTGAATAGGTAATAAGTGCTGCATGGGGACCTACGGTGAACAGCAAAGAACAAGCAAAATGGAGAATAGTTGCTCATTTGGTAAGCAAAACCGGTTACGTGCTGTGCCTAAAATGAGGCAGGAGTCCAAGCTGAAGAGGATGTGATTTATGTGACCAGGTAACTGCAGCACAAACCTCAGCGCTGGAATCTGAAGGGGCAAATTAAGGGAGCACCGCCACCTTCTGGCATGTCTTAAATAGAGCTCAGCACAATAAATTTGCACCAAAAAAAAATAAAATTCTGATATATATGCCAAGTAATTATGACTATAAAAGAAGAAAAAAAGCAACATGTAGAATTTATATTGATACTTTCCAAATGAAATATATTGAGGGTTTTGTTCCATATAATGTTATTTCAAAACTGACCTAAAAAAATGAATTAAAGCTTTATAAACCAGCTGAACATTTATTCAAAATCAGAGGGGCATGAATCTATTTTTTCAAAGAAATAAAATTATGTGTGATTTGATCCAAGACTTTTGTCACCTACCTCGGCTCCCAGCAGGTGTATGGAATCGCTGCCCCAATAGTAGTAGGTTTCTATCCCCTTTTGGGGACATCGAGTCCTCCTTAGAAGTACTATGCCCTAGCACAAGGGCTTTGGTGAGTACAGATGACCCTGGGAAGTTCTTCCAGGACTGAATATCAACCTGTGCTCCCGTCTTCTTGTGCCACTTCATTTTTTGTCATGTCACCGACTCCTTCTCCCAGCCCTGTCCTCCCTGCTTGTATTCTTGAGAATTTTTTCCCAGCCCAGGTCTCCTCGCCATAGAAATCATAGGCTGAACCTACAGATTCTTGTCCCTGTCT
Source organism: Crypturellus tataupa (assembly GCA_034781795.1). Taxonomy (NCBI): domain Eukaryota; kingdom Metazoa; phylum Chordata; class Aves; order Tinamiformes; family Tinamidae; genus Crypturellus; species Crypturellus tataupa. The sequence goes on from JAWLRI010000873.1 coordinate 2,536,366, forward strand.
TCCCTTTTCTGAGTTCCAGGGTTTCTTTGCCCAACTCTTGCCAGGTTCTCCATATTCTAGCATGTCCTCAGGCCCTTTTGCATGAAGATCGTTTCCCTCCAGCCCTTTTGGGACTGATGAATGAGTAAAAAGGGAACAACAAAAGTACTAAAGTGCACGAGCTCTGCCCACAGGCCAGACGGATGGTACGAAGGCCCGTTAGGGATAGGCTGAACTAAGGTCACTCCTCGCAAGGTTGAGCGGCCCCCAGCACCTTCAGGGTGAAGTAATGCTATAGCTTTCTATTCTGTTTTACTTTTATTTTATTTTACTCTATTTGGTTTTATTTTACTTTCTTTTTCTTCTCTGTGGAATTCCTGTTTACCTGATCTGACAATTCCTACAGCAATCACGCCAGTTAATGGTGGGTGTTGTTAATCTTAATGTTGTTAATGGATGTTACTGAAAGGATCTTGCACTAGTGAATAAAACGAACTAACTAAAGCCCCTCTGGACTATTTTACTGTCTCCCTTTAATGGCAGATAGCACAGCAAGGACTATTGTTCCGTCCCCACTAGTTTTCTTAAGCTCTTTTTCAGACTTTTCCAAGAGATTGTGCCCCAGCTGTTCAGTTCTTTGACCTTGTCCTCTCCCTGTATATTGGTTCTGTACCATCCTTATCCTTATTCTTATTCTTATTCTTATTCTTATTCTTATTCTTATTCTTATTCTTATTCTTATTCTTATTCTTATTCTTATTTTACAATACTTAAATTTTAGGCACAAGTGAACCTTATGTTTTTCCTTTGCAAGAGGTAAGTTTAATATAAATAGTTTAATACAGGCATTGTTTTAAACCAGGGCTATTTCACGGTTAAAGAAGATTGGGAAAAAAGTACTTTGGCATGGAAGGAGATAAATCTCCTGTTTAGCTTTGAATCTCAATATTAAATAGTTAACATTTTAGCTCCTACCTCGTATTTTCCTAGTACAACACGTCAGTTGTTCATATTGCGATTTTATTTCCATCTACCCCACATTCCTCTCTAATTTTCTTCTTCATTTATTTTTAATATGTGCTTGGATGAATTTTTAACATCCCAAAACAGTATGTCACTTGGCATTAAACCAATACAGCTCCATTTACTTCAGGATAATCCTGCCAGTTCGTGCAAGCTGAGATTTGAAACTTAAGTATTTTTTCTCCCAGCAGAGATTCTCTCCTGCAGACCTTTTAGAAACTTATTTGATTAGTACAGTGGATATGACATGCCTGGGAGGAGAATCTTGCTCTAAAGCAAGGGAAACATAAATAAAACTGTTCGATGAGCAGTGGAACTACCCAACCTGGTTTCTTCACTGCAATAATACCAACTCCTCCCTTTGTTCAATATAACCTGGCTCTTCCCCTTATACCTTTCCTAGCCCTCCCGCCTTCCCTCGCAGCCATCTGGGGTTGTGTCAGGGCTGGCTCCGACCTAGCGCAGGGCTGTTTGGCGAGCTACTAAACAGAGCGTTACTGACCCGGGGCCAGGCCAAGCCGGAAAAAAAATGCTGAGTTCAATGAGGTCAGAACTTCAGCTCGCTTCTGTCAAACGTGCTGCAGATTCTGGTGGAGCCCACGGAAATGTGGTACCTGGGAGACTTCTATTTCTGTAAACTGTGGTTGCAATTGGCCCACTGGCTTCCACGTTATTAAGGACTGACAGGCAGTTGATTATATAAGCCTTAGAAACCAAGGAAAAAGAAATAAGAATAAATTGCACAGGGCATAATACGCGTTATTTGTTATTAGTATTTTTTAAAAATATGGAATAAATAGGTTTTGTAGCAAAAATGAAGCACATTTATTCTTTTCTATAGGATTTTAATCAATTCTCAAAAAAAATCTAGTTGAGACTAGAAATGGAAGAGAATAATTAGATTCTATTCTGGGATGTGATTATAATCAAAAATTTTGACATTATTTTCCTGTTTCATAGCAAAAGGGAAACAATGCTTCAGGGGAAGATATACAGAATTTGATGAGGTACAGAGCTCTGTGGAATAGGATTGGGAAATTGGCTGATTTGGTATATGAAAAACTATACTGTGATTGACTGGGAGTCATATGTCTAATTAGTTACCCTTATAACTCTTTAGGAACTCTGAAATTCATGTGCAATTTTTAATACATCACATTGCCACCCACTCTGAATGGTTGAAGTTTCTGTATTTCATTCTCCTCCTGTGCCCTAGTTAGAAAAGTAAATTAAATTTTAATAACACAGATCTCATTTAAATATAGTATTATAAAAACTTCTACCTTGTCAAAACCCTATCAGCCCTAAAAAGAGATTCTATCAGTTAACCTGACCGGTACGAAAAAATATGACTGCAAACACTCCAAATGATGGTAGAAAAGCATGAAGAGCATTTAATTTGGTGTAATTAGAATATCTCAGCACTTTCCGCAAATTTCTGAAAAAAAACCTGTAATCATTCCAGTCTATTTTTGCTGTCCCCCTGACAGCTGTCTTCCTAGGGAGCATAGCTGTCACTGAGATCTCTTCGGTGTGAAGAAAGGGAAAAAAATGAGGGATTTCTGTACGGTTTGCAGGGCTGGTGAGCAGAACCAGTTTGCACCCACCGTGCTGTCCGCTACAACGAGGAACGACGGAGTAAATTCCTTTGTACCGGCCCTGAGGATCCCGTATCTCCAGTGTAACTGCTCTGAGTAGAAATGCTTCCTGACACCAACTACATTTGCCTGTTAAGAAAATATTGCAATTAAGCACCTCTTTATAGACCGAGAGGAAACCCCTTGTATCTGAGGCTGCAAAAAATAGGTTGCAAAATAAATATTAATGAAATTTTCATTTAATTGGTAGTCGATTATAAAGATAAAAATATTCAATTCAATACACGTGGCTTGCTTCACTGGTGGCTGAGCAAGCCGTGTAGTCATTGCTAGGAAAACTACCATTTTTTCATTACTGAAAGCCATAATTAATAGCTTTGACAGACCTATAGAGTGTAGTGGTGAGCAGATGTAAATATTTCATAGATCCATCTTCTACTAGATACTGTTGGTGAGTACTGTACTTTTATCTTATCTGTTTTCTACTATCTGCATTAAAACTGTGTGGACTTTAATACTTTTAAATTGGCTGTATCTTTCTCATCCTTACATAAAATTAACATAACTCTGTGCCATTCCTGCCTCTCAGTGTTGTCAGGGTACGCTAATTCCTCTGAGACTTTTAACTTTTTTTTTAAACTCCTTGAAATGAGCAGCTCTCACTGGATACAGAACTTTGTGCATACACGATCCAACATACGCATGAACCATAGGTGCAAAAAACTCAGGGATGTTGGCCAGTCTGGATTAAAAATTAGAAATTAGCCAAGCAGCAATTGCAGTTAATTGCACTCCTGTCTACAAATGTTATGTTTTATAGGCAGTGACTCAATCCACAAAGCCTTTAGAGGCAAGCTGTTCAGTTTTTAAATTATTTATGTTGAGCCCTAAAAATCCAAAGCCACAAGTAGCATTTCATAAATCATATAAACAAATAGAACGGACTCTTTTTCTTTTTCCCTTTTTTTTTTTTTGAGTTTACTGTCTTAATTTCTCTAGCTGCCCATATATACACGTGATGCAGTAAGAGTGGCGGGTTTTTTTTTTTTTCCATATTTACCATCTTTTGGATACTGCTGAAACCTGCATGAGGAGGCACGGGGACCTCTCCCGTTCCCCATTCCCTTTGCTGAACAACGAGGCTGTCTGCAGACACCCCTTACACGGGATAAACCGATCGTCCCTCAAAGAGCACCCCAAAAAGTGGCGTTCCACCAGACCTGTCACCACCTGAAATCAGGGAAGCACCTGGAGCTTAGGGGCTTCACTAGGGGGTATTTACGGGGTCCACCACAGACTCGTCCAGTGGAAACCCCGATAATTCCCAGTTTTGCAGCCGATCCGCAGCGCGTGGAAATTAAACGCGCGCGAGCGCGACGCGTCAGGGGGCGGGGCCTCCGCGAGGGGGCGGAGTTAGGGCGGGGCCTAATGCATGGGACCCCGCCCCCTCGCCCGGAGGCACCCCTCAGCCGCCGCCGCGGAGGCTGCTGGGAGTTGTGGTCGCCGCCGGCTCTGGACCCACTGAGGGCCGGCGCGGAACTACAACTCCCAGGGTGCCCTGCGCCGCCGGGCACGTTAATGGCGTGTGGGAGGGGAAGGGGGGAAGATGGCGCCGCTGGAGTGAGGCGGAGAGGCGGCTGAGGTGAGTGCGGCGGGAGCGCTGCCCCGCGCCTGGACATGCCGCTTCCCGCGCCCTTCCCAGCCCTTCCCTGTCGCTTCCCGCCCGCGGGAGGGAGGCGGCGGTGCGGCGCGTGCGGGGGTCGCTGTGGAAGGGGCTCCTGAGGCGCCACCGGGCTCAGGCCCGACTAACGCAAGCTTTGCTATATGCGAGCAGAGCGATGAGCGGCAGAGCTTCATCTCCGCTTTTAAAACTGTTACCTGCTCTTCCTCGGCTCTCAGCGCCTCTGTCAGCAGCAGCATCCTGCAGGCGATGGTCACTCAGAGGGATGCGCGGCCCTGAGTGGCTCTTCCAGGCTGCTCTCTCTGTCAGTGAGAACCGTGCAGAGCTGTGTTTGGATAACTGAGGTCTGGGCTCTAGATCTAACTGCACTGCAACTTGTCTTTACCTGAGATTAATATATCTAGGGCTATATCCTGTGGTACATCAAGCTGAGTTACTAGAAAGAATGAATCTCAAAAATGGGGTGTGAGATCTCTCTGCTCTGCTAGTGAAACTGTGGAAAAGATTATCAGCTTGTGCCTGCAAACCCAAATTATAACTCCTGGATAAAAAATCAGGTTGGCTATCTTGGAAGTTGCACTCTTTTAAGCCAAATTATATGTTTTCTTATTACAAGTTGAATAGGTGTGCTAAAACCCTAGTAACACAAGGCAAACTTCACAGGATATAAGTAATTTCTGCTTAAGAAGCCTCTATCATGTGGTCAAAACATTGAAATCTCTTGTTCAATAATTTCAATATACAGAGCATTTTGCTGGAAGGCTCAGTGTACACATCTGGTTAAACTTAGTTGGTCAAATTTTCTTTTGAAAATGATAGGGATTGAAATCATGGTTGAAGGGCTGTGGTATGTTGGAAAACTTTCCAACAAGTTTTATGCAGTGCTTTTACCAATACTATTCCGTTTGTAGAACATTGCTAGAGTTTGGTTGGTGGTTGATTCAGAGGAGAGCTCTCAAAGTAGGTATTAGAATTTAGTTTGTAAATAATGTATAATAGACAATTGTTTCTATTATGTTGATTTAGTTTTGGAAATGTTTTACCCTTGCTGGAGGTGGAAGGAGGCACTAGAATACCAATCAGACTTAGCACTTGAATTTCAACTATAATGAAAAGGGACCATACTCTCAATAATAAAATCAAAGTTACAGAATGTTTAAGTTGCAAACTACTTTAATTGGTGCAGTGGTTTCTAGTTGGCCATCCTAAGGCTGCAATGAAATAGTGCTTGTAAATTTGCGATATCATTTTTAAACTGTTTTTAATGGTTTTGGATATGTACAAATACATCATCATTCATATGGAATAAGGCAAGAAAGCTTGCTTCTTTTTTCTTTTTTTTTTTTTTTTATTTACCTTTAACAATCTGTTTAGTTAGACATAGCAGCAGTGCCTTTAATATGTCTGTGAAATGGGTGTTACTATCAACAGGAGTCTTTAAGATGGTTGGAAAAGGATGCTCATTTAACCTGAAGGGTTTTCTCTGGTCACAAAACCCTCTACTTGAGACAGTGTTCTCTAAGGTGAGGCAGGATAATTGCTTTTCAGGATATCGCCTTTTAGGTAAACCAGTTAGGATGAGAGAACCTGTTTTCCACATTATTATAGCGAAGTTCATGAATGGCAGTACCTCTCGTTACCTAATGAAGCTAATTCAAAGTGAAATCAGGTAATTGCACAGTAAGTTTGTCTTAAATTGCATTTTGGATGGGAGGTAGGAGAGTCTGTAAATTGTAGCTGAAGGTTAATTGATCTTGCTTAAGAAGGAACAAGTGACTGTAACCTTGCAGCACCTGGGCCGTTTGACTATCTTCAATATTAAATATTCTGATCAATTTTGAAGTTGGAGAATGTTTGGGGAGGAAAAAAAGCGGTGCAAAATTGAAATTTCCACCTCATGGTTTCCCAGCTGCGATTGCCTATCAGAGATGCTTCAACCTTTACTCTCCCTTTTCTCTGGTTTAATTTGGGGGAATGGATGGGTGCCCAGCTGACAGTCTCAGATTTTTATTTATAGTGTTACATAATCAAGTAACCTAATGGCAGAATTGACTTCCTAAATAAACTTACAAAACTCTAGGTATACTAGCTTTTATATAACTATATATAACCTGTAGCAGGAAACTATGTCTATATTTTTGAATATATAGATCTGATTGTATTGGGCTGAGAGGATAATGTGGGTGTTAATATCCTTTCATCCCTCACTGAGCCTTTTTTCTTAATTTCATATGAGTAAAAGTATTTACCAAATGGAGATTTGGTGCAAAACTGATTTTTTTTTTTTTTTTTTTTTTGTTCTGAGAAGAATTTTGTAATCTCTTATTACTGTTATAATCTAAAGTAGTGAAATACAGTCCCTAAGCTTGTTTCCATTTTGGTCTGTCAGAGATATGTTGTTTTAGGGCAGACGGGAAAGGACATCTGCTCTAGCGTCTGTTTGGCTTTCTTGATGCTGCTTGTGGATTTGTATGGTAATAAGCAATATTTTCACCTTTATAAATCATCCTTTAATGTAAAATCCTACATTTAAGCATGTAATCTGTGAAAGAAGATACTCAAAACCAGTAAGCAAAAAAAGTAAACTTTCCTCTTGTGCTAGGACTGCCTGGGTCTGATGGAACTATAATTGGGGTTAGAGTTTCTCATCCTAGCCAAATTTTGTAGAATGCCTTTAAGGTGAGACTGCAAGGTTTTGGTAAGAAGCACTGCACTTGTGTGTCGTACAGTCAAATCTAGATCTACTTGTTAAAGTAGGTGTATTTATATTGTACTGTTATTGTAATTATACTAGTATTATATGTAGTAGTTATGCTACATAATTTGATTGGATAAAATGACGTGGAGTTCAGTGGTACATTTAATGTGATATTATAGGTGAAGAATGTTACTTTGGTTCATTCTTGATATTTTTTTTTTTAATGAAAGTTGTCTAAAACTATTGTTTTGACTTAATATTTTGACGTAATATTTCTTTCTTTATAGATTGTTGTACTCGATAAAATTGAAGACCGATTGCTTATTAACAATGCCTGCTAGTAAGTATTGTCATCTTAAGTATTTCCTAAAGAATAATTAGAGTTATTTAATTTCATTAGAATTTTTAGACTCTTTTAAAAAATTTAATACTGTCCAACCTCTATTATTTTTAGATACAGGGATAGTTTTCAAAGAAACCTAATGTGGATTCTACTTTCTCCTGTTCAGTAAGATGTGCACTATTGTTGATTCAATATGTGGTTTAACAAACATAAGATGATATTCCAAAGCAAAATGCTATTTTTGGTGAAAATCGCATATATGTCTTTCAGATGGTAGAACTACTACTTAGAATATAAAGTGACACAAGACTTTAGATATTTAATGTGCAAAATAGGACTTTTAGGGAGATGTTCTTAAGAATTGAGCTCTCTTATGTGTTGAGGAGAAGCATTTTTCACTTATATGACACCTCAGGTTATGAAATATATTAAAATAATATTAATCACGACTAAATGGGTGTGGCTTTCTAATATGTTTTTTAAAAAAAGTCCTAGGTAGTCTTTGTATTAAAATTGTTAGCGTCACTCTGGATAAAGCAGTCTGCTTTATTGTGAAGGTATAGATTTCTACAAAAGGTAAACTTCAGAATCATTGAGTGAACTGTATTTGCAGGTTTGTAAAAAGACTTTAAAATGCTACATTTCTTCAGGAGATGTTTGTGGGGGAGGGTTTGGGGTGAGTTAAGATTTGTGATAAACTGTGGTTATTGGTTCCTTAATGTTTTATAAAAGTTTTAGTTACTGTGTTACATGGTCAAATGGATATTTAATAACTGTTAACATTTACTGCTTCAACTACTGTCATTGTAAGATACTGTTATAAACTTTTTGTATTTAAATAGTTGGATTTTTTTCCCTCTATGTAGGAATCCTTGTAAAATGTGAGTTTATTAAACAACACAGTAGCCAATATTAACCTGTTATATTGTATATTTTGATTTGAAGCTGTTGGCATAACTGTGGACTAATTCCTGTGATACAATAAACTGCTGCTAGGGTTAAATTGCAGATTTTTAGCACTCCTAAGGCTTTTATCATGATATGGACTACTTCAGCCTGAAGAAGAGAAGGCTGAGAGGGCATTTGATCAGTGTATATAAATATCTCAAGGGAGAGAGTGAGGAGGATGTGACCGACCGCTTTTCAGTGGTGACCACTGACAGAACTAGAGGTAATGGCCTCAAAATGGAGCACCAAAAGTTCCACAGGAAATTAAGGGAAAAAAAAATTAAGTGAGTGTAACAGAGCCCTGGAACAGACTGCTCGGAGAGGGTGTGGAGTCTCCTTCTCTGGAGATCTTCAAAACCCACTTGGATGCCACCCTGTGTGACGTGCTCTAGGTGACCCTGCATGTGCAGGGGGATTGGACTAGATGACCTCTAGAGGTCCCTTCCAACCTTAATGATTCTATGATATTTTCTGTATTTTTTTTCTGTCAGCTTTGTGTACGTTGAAAGTAATCATCAGTATTTTGCATCTTAATGCCTGTCTCATTAATGACAAACACTATAATATTTTATTCAAAACTATGTGGCCTTTTATTTCTCTTCTGTAAAATTTGTGCTATACTTGCTTTTCAAGTGTATGGGTGAAGGGAAGGTAACATATATGTACTGTAGTTTATATGAACAAAAATTTCTTTTCTCTCCAATAATGATGGAGGTAAAGAAGTATAATTAAATATTAAAATAAGCAAGGAAATGTTGCCTTACTGCTAACTGTATCTTTTATTGGTGTCTATAGAGACAGTTTTCAAGATTTCTTGCTTTCTTGTATGTGTAAAATTTCTGTCTCTTAATTTAGGCTACTCCAGATAGTCCAAGGGGTTCCTTTCAGAGCATATGGAGGAAACATAAGTTGTTAGTGTAGTGTGTTGCTTTGCAATCCCAAATTATTTGTCCTTGAAATTTGTAGAGCTCACTTGTTAGTGCGATTGTCCCCTCAGGTTTTCACACCCCACATGTTGACAAATGCACTGAGCATTTTCTGAAGTAAAATGTGTAAGTGGCTATTGGAGTGAAAGTTTTTTTTTTTTTTTTTTTACGGAAATGTTTTTGAGCATTCTAGAATGAGTTCTATAGGACTGAAGGAGAATAAATGTCCCACCTTTATTTTTCCCAGAGCATCTGCCAGTTCCTTGAAATCTTATAATCTCTTTTTCTAACAGTTTAGGGATGTCTAAATATAAAAGTGGTGGTTTGAAAAATTGGAGAAAGCCAAGATATTGGTGCTTAAGAAAAGACTGGGCAAAAAACGTTAATTAGGTTTCCTATGGACCCATAGATAGAACTGATCTCTTTTTAAGGGAATTTACTTAATTATTACCGATAATGCTATTCACTGATTCTGCTTGAGCATGTGAGGAGGCAGCAGTGTACGGAATACTTTATGAACTTACTACTGCAATATTAGGTCCATACAGACAAAACTTTCAGATGATTATCTTAATTTTAAGATGCTAAAAGTGCCTCGCTTTGTTTGGACGTAGCATTGGCATGTAGTCTGCAGTGGAGATGGACAGTTATACAGCTGCTGCAGCAGTTGTAGCAAGCTTGCCAAAGCTTGCTGTTTTCCTAATAGTCCTTAGAGCTGTGAGTTTGCATAAAGTTTCTTATGTGCAAATAGAGGAGACTGTTGCAAGAAATGCTTATAAACTTGTCTTGATCTGCAGATGAAATGCAAGTTGCGAGTTATGAAAACTTAAAGTTTTTTTTATTGATTATATTATAGCAAGAGTGAATTGATTTGAACAAAAGTTAACTGTTAATTGACTTAACTGTGACTTATGTCAGTGCAAAAAAAGTAGATTGAAAGATCTGATAGTGTGTTTTTTTTTTTTTTTTTAACAAGGCAGCAGCAATAACAAAGTCTACAGATGGGAAGATCTTGCAATTGGCTAACCTCTCTAGAAAACTGTGTGTTTTTGTTCATCACGTGTCTTTTCCCTGTTTGAGTAACTTGTACAAATCTAGTTCATTTTTTATATTACACTTTTATTATTAAACAGATCCTCTCTCTTGAGCTTATTTTTCTTTATGAAAACACTTGTTTGACTGTTTTCTTTTGGGGCATTGTTTTTAGGTATGCACATTTTTTTTTTCCTTTATTTTCTTCCAAAAACAGATAACCTACTTAGTTGCTTTATTGTCTAGACTTCACTTAACTAATTAACTTAGATGCTTAAAAACAAACAAACAAATCCCTCAGATTTTATATGCTTGGTAAAACTACCAGTGATATAGGTAAGAAAGAGCTGCATACTATAATAAAGTACTTTTTTTGTGATAGCTATATTAGTGAATGTTGATTTAAATGATTTATATTCTTACTTATTCCTTTAATTCATTTAAATCATCATATCTTTTAATTTTTAAGGTTTTCTTAATAACAGTTGTTATGCTGAACTGATATTATCTGGTGATGAGCAGGCCCTTCATGTGCAAGCATGCAAATCAGAGTAAATATAAATAAGGAAATTCATAAGTGTCTCATCTGACAGATGCGAGTTGTCTATATTATAATGATGGAATACTGCAAAACTTAGTAATATGAACATCTTCTATAATATTTTGTCAGATACTTGTCAGTTTGAAAGAGATCCCTTGATCTGAATCAATGTATAAGTATTATGCAGTAAATCTTATGTTTGACGCTTTTGATTACACTAAGTCTTTTGGGCAAATTTCAGAATGCTGAAACAATATGACAGTGTACTTAAAGTGGCTTACTGGAGGGATGTTTGAGGGGCTGTGGGTTTGCTGGGGGCTTTATGACAGTAAGATTCCAAAACTAACTCTTTATCTCCTTCTTTCTTACTGTTTTGCTGTTGACTTTGAAAATCTTATCACTGAAAAGATGGATAATTGAGGAGAATCTTTGTCAGCTATTTTCCATTCCTTTAAATAAATCCCAACTTTAAGTAAAATACCCTTATTGAGTAGATCTTTCTTGTTAAACACATGAAAGAAAACAGCAGGTGGAATGTATTAAAATGAGTGGTTTATTAACTAATTTTAAGAGTAGTTAATTTCTTAATTTTAGTTCGTTCTCTGACAGCAATGTAGGGAAATTCAGAAAGATTTATCTTTGTAGTTCTAGTTTTGATTCTATATAGTGTAAGCAATATCAAGATTGTTAGTGAAATGGAAAGGTTTATTTCCCAATGAAATGCATTTCTTAAATACCATTGTGGTCAGAGATATATTTCGGACTCTGCCTGTATGGTTTTCTGGTGAGCATTCTTGACTATTTAGAATACAGTGTTAAAATAAATACACTACTGCTGTGTAAATTGTACTTTAGTTATTAAAGAAGAGTTACATGGGAGAATATCTCAGTTCACTATGTCATATTTTGCTCTCCTCTTTTAGAGGATTGCAAACCATTGGAGCCCTTAGCTGTCTGTCCCTGGAAGTTGTTAACCTAAATTCTCCTTATTTGTTCAGTCGATGGAAGGTGGATATCTTTCAGATGATGAAAGAAAAGCAACTATCTATAGCTATTGTATTTTGGTTACAAAGTCAAACACTTGATATAATAGATTCTTTACTTAAAAAGACAATAAATATTTGAAATATGTAAAATATGTGAAAACATATTTCACACTTGGTTCTTAAATATTTGTCCTTTCTATACTCAAAAGAGAAAGTAAGAACTCTTCTTAATACGTGTTTTGATAAAGCTGGTAGGGATGGAGAAAGGAACTGGTAGTAGCAGGGAAATTGTATTTTGTAGCTGTAGAGTGGTGGGTTTTTCTCTTCTCTCTCTCATTCTCTGTGTAGACATCATGCAAACTCTGCTTGGGAAAACTGGCATTAAGAGCCACTTTGCAGAGATTGCACATAGTAGTGTATTGCCAGTAACTTTTTACGAACAACATTCATAAATTGTTCATAATCATTTGTTTTGCAGCTTGCTTCAGTAAGGCCAAGAAATAAATCACACTGTGTATATTTGTTGCTTGTTCAAATCTGAAAAGTGTATTTTTTTAGCTGTTGTAATTTGTATATTATGCCATTTATATATGTGCACAATCTGAATATAAAACTATTTAGGAAATCAGTTAAGTTAAAGGCTTAGATGAGCAGAGATACTTCTAAGTTAAGTATTTCTAAACTATACATACAATTGAATGAATATTAAAATTTATCATAGTAGTTTATTTCCATTTTTTATTGAAATACTGCTATTGTTATTTACAGAAATTGCTTTGCAACTGGGTTTTCCTATCAATCGATTAACCTTCATGGGCAGCATTGTTTATTATTGATTTCTCAGTCATGGGACGAAAGGGTAAGAAGGTTCATGCTGATTATGCATGCAAGTGTCCTATTTTTTTAATGCATGATACTAAAAGAATTGATTTCTAAGGGGTTATGTTTCCCACCATGTAGTTAAATGCATGTCTCTGTGGAACAACTAGGTTTAACAGTGATTTTGAAAATGCTTTGAGCATTCTTTCCCTCTCCCATATACCACAAGTAATGCCATTGACTTTTTTTTATTTTAATTGGATGTCTTATGAATTATTTAGAATTTAGTTTTCTACCTGACTCTTTGCTTTCAATGAGTGCTATTTCATTTCCAGAATGTCACATCATTCAGGATAAATTCACACACGAATTTAGACAGGAATGAGTAGAATATTGGGGTAAGTAGATGGATGAGATTTTTCCTCATCTAATAGTGTGTAGATTTCAGCTGATTATATTCAAAGCTGAACAGTGAAGGATTTTGTTGTTTTAAGAATACTTGGATAAATAGTTGAAGTTCTGCTGTGTTCTATGTTTCTGCGGTTGTTAATAAATGTCTTGGTACCCAGAAAAAGGTCCATGTTAAACTTTTTCAGCATGGGGAGAGTGTTTAATTTGTTTAGATTTGAAAAGAAGTACACAAGCAATTATATAGTGGGTCGTTTGCTTGTTTATTTATTTTTTTGCATGGGTATGTTGAATTTAAGACTAGCAAATAAAGCTTTGTAAACTAGCAGACTTAACTTGCTTAATTGTAGTACATAAACACATACTAGTTACATCTATGAAAGACTTCTGTTGATCAGAAGTTTAAGTAAATTTATATTTGTGTGTAGTGAATATTGCAGTAGTCAGACTAGTATGCTTTTACTTCACAGCAAAAGGTGTATCTCAGTAGTCAACTCTCTAGACTTTGGCAATTTATATGTGGAAATAACAACTCAAGAAGTGTAAACTATTGGAGTACTGGTAGTTTGTGTTTAAGAGCTTTCAATTCTTTAAAATATTTTTCTAAATAAGGATCACAAAGTTAATTCTTGCTCTAGAATTCTGTTCACTAGTAAAGTCCATGGCAATTATGTGAGAAGAGGTACATATTTGATTTGAAAATATGTGTTTACTTCAGTTCATTTTTAACTCACCTTTTTAGAGTATTTGTACCAAAGCATAAGAATTAAAATGAGCGTTGTAGCCTCTGAAGACAATCAAATTTCCATCTTCTTGTGTCAGTTATTTTAAATGTAGTATTTCTTTATAGATATAAGTCAGGAAAGATTTGGTGACTCTTTTTTTTTTTTTTTTTTTTCTTCCTCCCCTGCTCCAGCAATCACTAGAATGATTTTTTTTGCAGAGCAGAACGTTTCAGTCTCCCTGCCCACAAGGCAAGAGTTCCCAGCAATATTAACCTCAAAATAATTTTGAATGAATGAAAAGGCAGGTAGGAGGATTGTCTCAGACTGAGTCAAGTCTATTGTTGCAATACCCTTTTTTCCTGTGTGCTTTTTCCTTACTGTAAAACCAACAAAAATAACTTGTCCAAGTAATAGGAAAATTGAAAAAGCGTTAAATTGGTATATATCATCAGATCGGTAGGAGCAACAACCCAACTCTTCTGATAGCTTGTCTTTTGTACTGTGGAAGAAAAAGTTAATTATTTCTTCCATTGAAAGTTCAAATCTAGGTCAAACCTAGATTTATTTTGCTGTGGACTATTTAAATCTATATCATATGACTGTTCATTTATCTAACTTTCTAATGTATAAATAATAGTATCCAAGTTTGTATCTTTGCATTTTTAGCAGTTGCTGTGGATTGAAGCTAAAGTTTACAATATGTAGAAATAAAAGAAATGGAGGAATTGTATTTTAAGCAATTTTGCATAACTTTTTTTTTTTCTTGTAGTGAGGGTTTCTCTTTGTATTAATGCTGATTAGATTTTCCTGTTTAGACCATCTGTAGATTAAGTTTGAAACAATGATTGCTTTATCACTGGAGCCAACTTTCGGATTTTGCAAAGCTCATAGGACTATGACATATTTTTATGTAACCATATCAAATCTGAGTAGAATTTTAGGCCTCAAGATTTTCTAAAATAATTGGTAACTCTGTAACTTAATCTTTCTTGTGATGCCCAGCATAAAACCTGCTAAAAGTTTTTTTTTGGGGAGGGAGAAGGGGATGGGGCGAGAGAGGGTGAGGTGGGAGCTGGGGACACAACTTCTAAAGTCTTTAACACTGTTAAAGACTTCTAAAGTCTCTAATGGTGTTTTGAGAATGCTTTTCGCAGCTTGTAACCAGGAACTTCAAACCAACTGTGTCACTGTACTACTGTACTCTGTCCTGACTTCTTTGGTTAAATCAAATTCTTCTACTTGTTACAAACTAGAACATAACTATTTCATGCTTGGGAAGGGGCTTTGTTACCAACATCCAATTTATACACTTCATATGTTAAAAAATATGAATAGCTATTTCATTAAAAGCTGTCTGATATTATTGATTACATGAAAATTTGACTTTCTTACCAATACGGTGCAAGCTGGACCCAACACTTTCCATATACATTTTTTTTTTGTTGTATTTGTAAACTCTTGCTTTTGAAGTCAGCACGAATGTTTCTTCAGACATGAGTTCTTCAGAACTACCAGAACATTGCAAATTGAATTTGAAGGTGGCATTGTGAACAGTGAGGAGTAGTGGTATTTGTGGGTAAGAACCTGAATTGCTGTAGAAGACAATGAGTCTGTGCACCTATGAAGTTCTGTCTGGTTTCTACAGAAAGCTAATGAGACTTGAGACTAGATGATTAACAATATGTGCACATATATGTAACGGCTTCTTTGTGTGACACCTGTCAGTCTTCTAAACTGAACAGTTTAGTCTGGCAGGAGTGAACTGGCATCATTAGAAACTGTAGATGAAGAGCAGAGGAATCTTCCTGTACATACTTTATAGCTCTGACTGATCAGGAATATCATAATAGTGGAGCTGTTATTTTGTTAGTTGTGATATATCATTCCAGATGGTGCCTTCAAGGTTCTACTTCTAGATATACTCAGTATTGGAAAGCGTAAGACCCTTCAGAGCCTCCTAAGAACTGCTTCCCAGTTATTCTGAGAAACTTGACTCCAAG
The DNA here is from genome assembly GCA_034781795.1 of Crypturellus tataupa. Classification (NCBI taxonomy): domain Eukaryota; kingdom Metazoa; phylum Chordata; class Aves; order Tinamiformes; family Tinamidae; genus Crypturellus; species Crypturellus tataupa. Next base: position 2,552,073 of record JAWLRI010000873.1, read on the forward strand.
CTGGGTGGACTTTCTAGGACAAATGGAAAAGACTAGCAAATCACAAGGATATTTTATAGTTGCAATAAATCTAGAATAACTTTAGTGTCGTGCCTATCTTTAATGTCTGTATTTAAAATATGTATACATTAAAATCGTGTTGCATAAACTTCTACTCGTTTGTATTTTGGGCAGAACTCCTCTTGAGTGAGAGCAGGGACTGCGTCTTGCCCTGCAGCTGATGTTGCCTTTGTTTGGTTCTGGGTCAAGGAAACAAATTTGATATCATGAAGCTGCAACATCTTGAACTTGAAAAAATGAGCAGAAGTCATGAACGTCTTGACAGCTCTCTACTTTAGATTTCCCATGAATGACACCTCAGGTAGCTGTTACCCTGGGAGGTCTTGCAAACATGGACACTTGGTGGCCGGTTGCAAATTGATATGAAGTGAGCATATCTTCTCTAGAGCAAATGATCAAAGTCTCCCAATGCCATCCTTTGCCCTGTCTTCAAACAGTGCAAGTGTCTAGTGTTGACAGAATTGTCTCCTTTTGGCCTTAGGGCTCCCAAAAGGAGGTAGCTTTTCACACTTTTCACTCTGTTGCTTAGCACAGGGATGCTAGAGTCTCAAAAACGGCAAAAGCTACAACTGCGTTGTGCAGACTTTGGTTGACCAGCAGTGTAAATCTACAAGCATTTTGGCAGCATTCCCAGGTGTCAGGAGTCTTCAGTTTCTTCTGTGACTCTGGCCTTAGGTTGAAGGACTTCTGACCCCTTTTAAAGGGTAGACAGGATCACTTGTGGTGTTTGGATGGTGATCTGTGTTGCAAGAGATTTAATCTTTATGTATTTGAGACTTGCAGCCTTACTATGGGAATGATGTTAATTGTACCAGCCACATTTGAGGGGGAAATCCATCTATTTGTTGTTATCAATGCAAGATGGTTGGCTTTGCACATAGTTTAGACATTCACAGAGTGGTTGAGTTGGAAGGGACCTCTGGATATTTACTAGCCCAACCTACTGTGCTCAATAAAGGTCACCTAAAGTGCATGGCCTAGGATTGTCCTACTGGCTTTTGATTTACCTACAAGCATGATGTAGGCACTTTCTTGCCTTCATGCCAAAATTAAAAGTATCCCCACTTGAGCCCTGTTTTGCCAACTGCATAGTCTCTGTAACTTCCCCTTTTTATGTCCTTCCTGATTTATAGTACTTCCTGTGAGGTTGCCCAGTCTATTGACAAAGACACCTATGCTGCATTTGGTGATGTGGATCCCATCTCTCCCAAGCAGACATCAATGTCCAGTCCAGTCAGGGTCCCATGGTCATAGAAACCAGAATCCTGTTGTCAACACCGTCTGCGTGGCCAGTTGTTAACTCTCAGTAGCTGTCTGTTTGTCCTCCTGTCCTCCTCCTTTTCTGGCAGCATCAAGGAGAACCAGGATCCCTGTACTACTGACAGTGCACAGAACTCTATAACCACGCTTGATGCTTTCAGAGCAGCCCTTGACTGCATCATTGGTGTCCACAGGGAAGAGCAGCAAGGGATAATAATAGAGGAGTAGACTAGAATTGGCAGTCTGTCCGTCATGTCCCGACTCTGACATGGTCAACATGGTGTTAGTCTGTGAGCAGAAGGGAGCCTGCACCATGTCCTTGGTGCACAAGCGTAGGTGGCTTCCATTACTGTGGCACATTTCATACACACCTTGCTTAGGTCTCTGGGACTGGACAGGACACAAAACATGAGGACTGAGGGTGAAGGTTTCTAATCTAGCAAGTCATTACGTAGAAGGACTTGCTTAGTTCTTTAAGAATGTCCTTTAGCAGATCAGAGGGCTCCCTCAGCTCAGGAGTAATGTCCTAAATCCCCTAACAACTTCTTGACTCAGTGCATAAAATCAATATTTATTTTTACCCTGGGTTGCAGAGCTTCCTGCCAGCACCACAGAGGGTTGTCACTCATTGCCTGCCATGTTGAGAAGGCATCACACACTTACCTGGATTTGCCTTTCTCGCCTTGGAGCAGGAGTGAGGATGCTGGAGGGACACATTCTCCTCTGGATTGTCCTATATTGATCCTGGGACACAAGATATGTAATAAAAATGATTTGCATATTTTTTGATTAATTTTTATGGAAAGGTCCCTTGACAATAGGTAAATACTTGTAACCCTGTGTGTGCAATATATATATTTGCACTTTAAAAAACACTTTCCTAGGTAAATTTGAGGCTCACCCGATGTGAGATCTACTCTTTAAGGCCTTGGAATAGCAAGTGTAATTTCTTTTCCAAACTACTCATATTTCTGTAAGCCGTCCCTGTATGTTTGCTGATGCTGTGGATCTGACCTGAATATTCAAGAGAAATGGTGTTACAGTAAAGAGGACTGTAAGGACCTGAAAAGACTGAACTAATATTAGAGGTAAAAAAATGAAGTGGGAGCTGTGCTCGTGACTGGACATGAGTTAAGACTTGGTGTTGTAGCTGCCACTGGTGATAGGAAGAAAGGGCTGTGTATTATTTAGGGCTGAACATACAAATTAAGGGGACACGTAGTGCCTAAGGACCACAAAATTGCTATTAACATAGAGCTTTTAAAAACATGGCAGTGAAAAGGAGCCTGGTTTTCAAATACAATAGTTTTTGAGGCATAAAACATAAGCTTAACTGAAACATTTCATAAACTCGGAAAAAATGTGACACAAAAATCTTCATTTTCATCACTTTGAGTCGTCCTTGAAAAGGAAAGTTAGGGATCTTAATGTAAGGCATATTAATGTATCTTCTTTTTGTGAGTGTGTGTTCCTGTTAGTAATAGAAGTAAGTGACCTTGTTAGAACTAACTTAATCTGCTGATAAGTAAGGACAAAAGAACTAAAGTGATATGTATAATGTATCAGAAAGCTTCTCTCACTAGAACCAGATTATTTTTAGATTTCCTTAATAACATGTTAAAAATAGAGAGCTCTGGTACTCAGGGTGGCAAAGAAGAAGCTGTGCAAAGGAACAGAACTGAACAGGTGAAAGAAGTTCCCATATGAGAATAAGAACAAAGATAGGAGGAAAGAAGAAGAGACGACATAGAAACACTGCAGGCACTGGGACTTGTGAGAAATAATGCAACCGGAGAACTTGACGTAATGGAATCCTGCTTTCTAATGGATTAGAAGCCTTTAAAAGGCACCATCCCAAAGATGATATCTTCCCTGGGGGTTTGTTTTAATTGCTAGTACTTCTGAAATGAATACCTATTGAAGAAGCTTAGTGGTAAGGTTTTTGTGGCTAGGTTATTTTTTCAATTCTTTCCTTCCCCTGACTGATAGTTTTGTGCATTGTCATTCATGGTTTTCACAAAATGCTTATATGCTAATTATTTTACATGCTTCTTGGTATAGTCTGTTGTATCTCTTTTAACATTGTTTTGAATGTGGAAGCACGTCCTGAAATCAAGCAGGAATTAACTATATATTTCAGCATGTTACTGCCAAAAATAAATTTCAGGGAGATAATTATTTTCTTCTGTCTCATTAACTGTGAGCACCAAGTAATTTTCAAAGGGAAACGTACAATTGCTAAACCTAGTTAATGGATGAAATTTTCCATCTTTGCTATTGACTGAGATTTTTTTTTTCAGGAGTTAGCATCAAGATTATACTTTTGGGACAGAAATTGAATTTTTGTGTGTGTGTGTGTGTAAGTGTGTGAGAAAGGCTAGAAACGAGCTCTTCCAAAATCAGATAGAACTAGGGAAGAGAAAAGTAGGGGAAAAGCTTATTTTGGAGGATGGGAAGTCTAGATGCCGAGTCCTCTATTCCCTCTGGGGTTGCGTCAGAGGGACATTGCAAGAGCTGATTAGCACATCTGTACATCACTCCTTCTTATAGCAGGTTGAAGAATATTTTTAACCTTTTTTTGGTCACAATATATTTTTTTTTTAATAGAAAGGGAATGTCCTTGAAAAAAGTGAATTATATGCATCAACTGATATTAACAGTCCAAAAGTAGCCAGATATAGCTAGTGTAGTGGTGACAGTAATATTTTATGCACTTTTCTCTAGGTATTTGGAATAAATTTGCTTATGTCTATGGATTAATCTGTATTTTATGATCAAGAAAAACTGAGCACTATGAAGATTTTATCTCTATGATCAATGTTCTTCAACCTAAGTATGTAAAAATAGTTACCTATGCATTAAACTTACTTTCTCTTATTTAAGAAATGCAAATAAACTAAATCTTGTTAATTAAAATAATTTAAAAAAAAACAGAAAAGCTTTTTTTTTTTTAATCTTGAGAAATAGAATATAAGGATATGGATGATCGTATCAAGCTTTGGAACATAAGTTTTCCGTAAGTGAATAGTATCTTTTGTTCTGATTGTCTAATACTGTTGTCTGCCGTTTGCAGAACAGAAACAGTGGTATTAAGTATTGTTAGAAAGAGGTCTGGAAGAAACTGGCATAAAATAGCCCAGCATATATATGTTTAGGTTTTTTTAATAAAATTAGGCAACTTTAAAATCAGTTTCTGGGTTTGTGTTTTATCATTTTTTTAGAAAGATAATGGCATGGCTTCAAGAAAGTTTAAAGTTTTTTTTTAATTAATTGTAATTTTATGCAAATGAGCTGTAGCAGTGAATACTTAGATTAATTCTTTGGAACATATATTCTTCCATCTTGTTTCATAGTGTTTCTTTAATAAAATACATGATGACAGTTCCTATGTTTTTTTTTTGTTTGTTTTATTTTTTTCTGAGTTTACATGCAGCCAGTAAATTTTTGTGCAAACAATTTATTAGCTGTCTTTTAGAACTAGAAGTGCAGTGGAAACATTATTTTAGTATTGAAGTCATTATTTGCAGTTTGTTAAATACAGAAGCATATATTTTTCAGGATGTTTGAAGTAGAACTTCCCATTCATTTTATTCCAATTGATATAATACCGGCTTCTTGAATTCTGAGGTATTATTAAAGATAGTGTTAATGAAATTAATCTGTGTAACTCTGTACAGTAATTATTTTAAAGTCAAAGCCTTTTATTTAGAAAGTCGTTATAATCAGTAACTTAAATAAATGTTTGTCCTGGACATTCAGTTGGATAAGATCAGATGAACATGTTTTGCTAAAATATTTGCCTTTTACAATGATACATAACAGCTGAATGAAGGTGGGTTCCTCTGATTTCTCTGTGCTGATTCCCGTAATTCACAAAAGCAGTGAGCTGTCTGCTCTGGGGAAGGCGAAATAATGAAACTGTCCCTGCTCCTAGTTTCATCGTGATGCGTCGTGGATCGCGCTCTGGTGATTCAGTACAACTTTTGTCTTTCTCTCTTCTCTTTTCTTCTGCCTGGCCTCATTAATGGAATTCGATACTGAAGTTTTTCACGTGTTTGGCTTCACATAGATGTCACAGAGCTAATCAGATAAGGGTACAGTAGTGGAGAGCCCTCGTGTGAAGAAACTCCTTCTGTACGAGTTTGAGAGAGCAAATTGCTGAGAAAGGACAGAGCACCTGGGAGTGTGGTCGTGGCCAAGATGAGGCAGTATGTCCAAGTTCCAACTGTTGAGCAGGAAAAAACCTATGACTATAATTCTGCTTTTGAACCAAGGCCATGTATGTGTTTGGGTAGGTGAAATTACCATTTTCTGATAACGTGGACTGTAATTTTTGCTAATGTGTAGAATAAATGCGTGTAAAAGTGTCCTTGGAGTTGGAAAGTTATGAGCTTTAATAGCTAAAAGGTAGATTATGGGATTCCTTTAATAAAACAGAACATTTTCAAATGTAGAAAATGCCACTGTTGCCAAAGTAACTACTGAAACACTGCTTAAAATATTTACCGTAGCATAATATAACAGCACGAAGTTTCTTTAGACCTGTATATAATGATAAAGAGGTATCTTCAAGAAGGAGACCCTTAAAATGAAAATTATGTCTGGCACTGAAAGGAAATTGTCATAGTATTTTGGGGTGATAAACCTGTCTTGTTCCAACCTTTACTGGAACACGGTTATTTTTATTCAGCTTAGTATTTGTATTCTGCATAGACACGAAACAGCTTATTTGTGTGAAATAAACTGCTTACTTGTATCAAGTTTTTCATCTGGATTAAATCTGTATACCAGAAGTAGGGAATCATTTTTTCAATTGCATAGTTCTGTCTCTTTAAAGTGTTCATGTTTTTGTGCTCTGTATATTTCTTTTTTTTTAAGTTCACTTGGTTTCTAATATGCTGTTAAATCTTAATTATTCTGTGTTTTTTATATTCAGAGATAGTTTTAAAATATTTTGTACATTTTTGTAATCTTGTTATATCAAAACACAGAGTAATGATAAAAGCTATTTTGTCTCAAAATCAGTGTCATGACTAATTATTCTGTTTTTCTCTATATTCTTTAGAATCTGTCACTTTTCTAATTGTATTCTGCTTAAATACATTTACTCAAAAGAACTTTCAGAGTTGAAAGCTTTGATAACTCAAGTTGTAGCTTTGTAAAACTTGAATATACAGTTTTAATGACATTAAAAGCTTTTTTTCTAAATTAAAATTCATTTTAGATTCACATCTTGGTGACAGACAGTGCTTTGCATCTGTAGAACACGACAGTGTAAAAATGAATCGAAAACCTGGGACAGGGAGAAGAAAACTCTTTGAAATCTTATGTAATTCACTGTTGTTTTTTGCTGGGAGCTCAAAACTCACTATATGGTATAAATTTGAAGAGCAGCACTTGGGTGCTATGCAGTTTCTGTTACCTGAAACCATCTAGTAAGGCTGTCAGCGTTGCTACTCTGTAACCTAATATTTCATCCTTCTTACATGAGTGTCTGTATCCATTTCATTCCATTTTCTGTTCACTCAATTTTATGTTCAATTTACAGAATTCCCTGTGTTCTAAACCACAATTTTAAGGCTTAAATTTTAGTTCTTTTTCTGTCCCATCACTTAAAAGGGGAGAAACTAACTCTAGATGTATTTTTAAATGCTTGTGTTCCATATAATATGTTACAGTTTCTTTGTGTGTATTCTTATTATATTTTAGATAGCTGCAGCAAAATATTTTATTGAATTTACTGCTATTATTTATAACAAAATACTCTTATAGTAAAATGTATTGTTTCCTCCAGACCAATACTAGTGGTATAAAAGGTAGAAGAGCCAGGTAGAAAAACACAAGTGCAAAGAATGTTCAACCAGCTGCAGAACTGTGTAATTAACTTGGAAAAATGTCTTGCTTTGATGCATTTTAATGCCTTTTATTTTCTAGTACTGAGTGATATGCTAGACACTACTGAGAATAGAGTCTTCTTTCATTCCATTGTTGACTTTATCTTGAAATATTTTAAAAATACTAACTTACCTAAAATACATTCATATGACTATGTAAAGTGAGTATATTTTTAACATATTTTGTTTATAGTCTTTCATGTACATGTGAGTTTTTATACTGGTAAAAACTTCACTGGTACTTCAGTGAGTGGTAGGAGGTGTCAATAGAGACAAAGTCGTATGAAGAGGTTCACGGTAGAGACCAAGTACTATTTCACACAGAAAGTTCATTGCTTGGGAGTTTATTTGTTATCATCTTTATGATAGTGATATTGTGAGTTTATGATCATCTTACTGATTATATTTGACACTATACTTCTCAAATTAAATTAAAATAACACGAAAGAAAAACTAAAGTCAAAGTTTTGTTTCAGCAACATATTTCAGGATAGTTTCTAGTTAGATAAGTTGTAAGAGTGGAGTTGTTGCACTGTGAGTGGAATTCAGCTTTTTGTTGGAAAGAAAAGTGTCATAGTGAGAAATGGGTGGAATGGATGGGGTGGTATCTGCTCAGCTAGTCTTGTGTGTGTTATAGAAGGAAATAGAAATCCTGCTGTCTTTGACTCATATCTCTTACCAGCCTGGAAAATTTGCAGATACATTGTAAACATCAAGGTTATCCCTGGGATAACCTCCGTTCTTTTGCCTATTTTGAGTTGGTGGAATTATCCGTTTGTTATTTTAGCAAAATGTTTTAGAGGTTTTTTTGAGTGCATAAATGGATCCCTTTCCTAAGATATTCAGCTACTCTGAGGTAGCTGAGATTTGAAAGACAAGGCAGCCCCTGATCCTTGTGCATCCTTGGTAAAGAGCTTTTGAATCTCCCTGTTCTAATGTCAGTCTGCAACCTGACCAATGAGTTGGTCTGATAATGTTTCCATACCTGAAGCAATTTAAAACTGGATTTGTCAAGCTGTTTAAATAGCTTTGAAATAAATTGACATCAGTAAAGGAACTGGACATATAACTGGAAACTTGTGGCATTTTTTGTTTTTATGTTATTTTTAATTCAGATGATATTTCTAATTGTACAGAATAAAATTATTGCAGAATTATATCCTGAATCCTAGGGAAAAATGTATATACTTTGTAAGTACAAGTACATACTTTGTAAGTAAATCGTATGTGTTATGATATATTTTTTATACCTATTTGAGTATCACTAGCAGAGTAGAAAGGAGGTCAGCAAAATACCTTTTTTAACTTTAAGTAACCACTTTTGATCACCAATAAACTGTAGAATAAGTAAGGATTATTCTCTACATTTTAGATTATACTGCTTTACTGATTTATACTACTTTCTACAGTTTTTGTTTCAATTTATATTCCTTCATATAGTTGCCTATCATAGTACAGCTTTTATTAACAACCTCTTTTTTCTTTTGAGTTTTTCTTGTGTTATGAAATGCTCATTTAGAATGGCGATAAGACATCAAATAAAGATATTAAACTTCATTGAGAGTATATGTATTCTCAGAGTAATATGTAATCCAGCAGTCAGTGGAGAATGGAAACTAACATTCTTTAAAATCATGTCAGATTCGTGAGGTTACTTGAGTTATACTGACAATTAACATAAAACATTTTATGTGGTTAACAAGTAACTGTATGATACTAATTTTAGCTAAGGATATTAAATGTTGCCAGAATACTTCTGAAAGCACCTTCTGGGTCACAGGAAGAAAGGCAGAGTGTTTTTCACCTTAGTTTAAGCTTTAATTGTCTTTTTTAGACTGGTCCCCATAATCTTGTTAAAATCTTGGATAGGGCAAAACCCAGACATTACAAACACCAAGAGCATTCCTCATCTCATGGTTTGTTATTTTTTTTTTCTTGCTTGTCAACTAGCAACTTAATATGAAAATGTGCATTTTCTTTAAGCCTTTATTCTAAAACCTGTTGGGTAAATCTCTTCTCAGGAGTGTGCTGTTGCTGTGCTGCTTTGCGACCTCGCTACAAGCGTCTGGTAGACAACATATTTCCTGAAGATCCAAAAGTAAGTGATGATTACATTTTAAGTGATTGATGCTTGAAAATGTTTTAGTAAATATATAATGCTTAAGCTATTTTTTTCTATTTTACCATTTCTTACTATCTTTTTTTTATGTTCAATAAAAGATCTTTTTGTAAGAGATGGCCTTCAGTTACTTTAGCCTTGTCTGAGGAAAAAAAATTAAAATCTTGTTTGTATATAGGATAAATTTGTTAAAATTGTGCATTAAATATAGAATATATAGGGGGCTGAGGGATGAAATTTAACTGTACCAGTAGCAAAAAGGTGTGTCTCAGAACTGACAATGCACTTTGCTAGATATTGCTTTTGGCTGAAAGGTGGGGAGAGATAATTAGTTCATTTTCTTCAGAAATACTTTACTTGATTTAAATTGCTGAGTGTTTGTTTTGCTTTTTTGCTTGTTTGTTATGTTTTTTGCAGCTGAACTATCAGCAGTTTTTCTCCAAAGTTCTATTTCTTTCAGTTGCTTATTCTAGTCTGCAGGAATCTGATCTTTGAACTTCCAGTAGACAAAAGGAAAGACTCTTCCAAAGCTTTGTAGTCTCTGTGAATTTGATCTCTGTGGTTTTGTGCCTCTGTTTTAGGATGGTCTTGTTAAAGCTGATATGGAGAAATTGACTTTCTATGCGGTTTCTGCACCAGAAAAACTAGATCGAATTGGTGCTTACCTGGCTGAGAGGCTGAGCAGAGATGTTGTCAGACATCGCTACGGGTAAAGAAATAAACTGCTGCATAAAGATGGGGGAAAAGCTGCATTTCGTGATCACTGATCTAGCTCGTCCATCTTAGGAGTTGATAGACCCAGACCATTCAATGTCATTCAGAGAACGGGGAAATGAGAATAGTTTTCAGCCCTATTGGACTATATTATATTTAAACATGAAGTTAAACTGCATCATGTTCTGAGTCTATTTAAATGAGAACTTTTAAAGATTGTTGAGCAAAAAGTTAAGTGGTAGGAGTTGGAAAAGAAAGGAAGTATCTGTAAGGATTATATTTTGGCATTAAGGATGTACCTTTTCTAGAATTTCACAAAGTGATTAAATGGCTGATCTTCCAGATAACTCATTTTGTTGTTTCTTTTTTTTTGACTCTTTCTTCTCTTTGGCATACTTTCCAAAAGTGGATATGTTGCTGATTTTCCCTACTGGGATTTTAATGAGCATAAGAGCTATGGACTAGAAAGATGGTGTTTATAATTAAAAATATATAGTTCAATTTAATTCTTATTGTATGCTTTCTTTTTTTACTCAATATTATTCATTTTGGCATGCCTTCTAAAAGCATTCTTCCAAAATAAGTAGAAAAAACTGAAGGAATTTCTATTTAAAAAAACAGCTTTCTCTTTCTCTTTCTCTTTCTCTTTCTCTCTCTCTCTCTCTCTCTCTCTTTCATATATATATATATATATTTAATGTAGGAAATGCCAATATGATTTTTAGATTCTTGTAAGAATGTTTCTTCCATCATTCATCTCTAAATTATGTGTAGTAATAAGGACCGAAACTGATGAAATTGAGAATAATGATAAATCAAGCATGTGTGCTAATGTGAGTGTCTCCACAATTTTTAGGTATGTTTTAATTGCCATGGAAGCCCTGGACCAGCTTTTAATGGCTTGCCATTCTCAAAGCATAAAGCCATTTGTAGAAAGTTTCCTTCACATGGTGGCCAAGCTTCTGGAATCAGGAGAACCAAAGCTGCAAGTTCTAGGAACCAATTCTGTGAGTAAACGGAGATGCTGAATCAAATCAGAATAAATCTTTGCTTATTTTCTAAGGCAAAAAAAGTTTGAGAGTTAAGAGTATTTATCGCTTAACATGAATTGAGAAGGTTCTGTGTGTAGCAATATTGCCAGGTAGCCATATTGCAATTGGTGTTTGGACCTAAATGAAACACAGATACAAGCAGGCAGGAAAAAAACTCTTATTTCAATCTCTTGGTGGGGCTCATCTCCTGAAGAAATTACTTCTTATGCAAGAATCAAAGCTGTTGTTTGAATTAGTATTTTGAATCTTTAGGACAGTCTTCCTGGAGCCATTGCATAGGTAGGATGGTATTTTCTTTTCCTGAGTAAAAGATTTTCATCTGAGAAATGATGTGAGATAGAGGAAATAAGAGACATCTCTGCAGTGGTGACACCCCTGAGCAAGGTTCCTGTTGTCTGGAAAGTTGCCTGGAGGCAAAAAACATTCAGCATTCTGGCCTTGCCATCGCCTTAGTCTAAGAATTTTGCTGTTCAGCTCCAGGCTTGAAAGGCATAGCTGAGGAAAAGTGTCTAGATGAAGGTTTGAAGATGACCTCCTGAGCAAGAAGTGGTGGATGGTATCAATATTGTGGTTCTGTCATGTTTCCATTATAGCCATTGTATTTCCCAGCCTGGACAATGTGCCTCTAAGAAATTTTGTGATTGTAATGTGGATTGTTTTAACTTTGATTGCCTGTGTGAAATGGCTCTTGATTGTCTACATAAGGGTGGTGCCGAGATTTCTTGCGCAGTGCCTTGGCCTTTGCTAGTGTATGGGCTCCCTCTGGATTCTCCAGGACTTCCCCTCTTCCTTTGAGCATGAGTTGCATTGAGTGGAGTTACATGGAATTGCAGTCCAGGGAAGCAGGAAGGTGCAGAGTGTTGCTGCTCTGTAGCAGGATTTCTAAATGCAGTGCAACACAGAACCCTTCTATTGATGAAGGGAAAAAATGTCTCCTTAGACTCCAAACAAATAGGGCAGCTTGATTCAGGATAATTATTTGAGCCAGATTATCCTGATTCTTTTTGTTTTCCTTGTAAAGTAATGCCCGGTTGAGACCATTTAGGGCAATAGCTTTGAAATTCATTTCCCGGACTGGCAAATAGCAAGAAGCATCACTTTCCTATTTAATGTGCTCGGTAGTGAACACTTAATGCCAGCCTTCACTTTGATGTATAAGACCTGTGTCTCTTCTGAAAAAATACATTACTGAGCAGATATTTATGTTATGGTCATCTGTTTGATATCCCTGTCAGTTCCTAAGGAAGGCTTTTATGAACAGAGCAAGTCAACGGACTTCCTAAATTAAGAAATAATTTGTTTGTCTCTTTTAAAACTCAGTAACCAAAAATAATTATGTTTTCATAAATAAGATGTCAAATCTTGTAAGAGCAGGAGACCAAATTGTATATATGTCTCCGATGACATTTCAAAGACTAATTTTAGCTCAATTATACTAATTTCCCTAAGCGCCTTCTATAGTCAATAGACAGAACAGACAGCCTTTTTGTGTTTAGTCTTGAGGAGCAAGCTATATTGGCACTGATAGATTGCCTTTTCTGAGGATGCTGACCTGCCTTGCTTCTTGAGGAAATTTGGCACCAGACATGAAGATTTTCCATCATTTCTGACATCCTCTTTTATTTATTTTTTTTTAATTTTTTGTCTTTCTCTTTCCCTCAGAGAAAGAAAAAAAAAGTGAGTTGTGATTGTAAGGAGTTACTGCATAGCTCTTTTATAGGTGCTTGAATTATTCTGTTGCACCACATTAGAAAGGAATGTGGTATTGTCTGCAAGTGCTAAGATAAAAGTTGTACAGGAAATAAATATCTTTAAGCTGGTAAAAGGCATCCTTCAGAAAAGTTTCAGTTTGCAAAGGCTGAAATTGTTTTTGGGGCAGTACAAATTTAGGTGAATTCTAATCATGGGTAGTGATTATGGCTGTGACTGTGTCTTTTAGAGTGCCTTGATTATTTTTGCATCCAAAGCTGACACTCAAAGTTTCACTGGAGTACGAAGGCAAATGTGTCCCCAGCAAAATTTGACTCTTAGCTGCATCGGTTGAGTTACCTTCTCCCTACCCACCTCCCCCCAAAAAAACAGGTTTTACTTCAGCTGTGGCTGGTCTTGTGACTCCTCATAAGTCAAAGCTTCAAATAAAACAAGTCTTAGAACTAAGTAACTTCTAGTAGCTTGAAGATCTGAAAGCTTCTGCTGTCATTAAAAGCTGAGATTTGGAAGACGGAGAAAAAACCTTGAAGACAAGAGAAAAAACCTTGAAGACAGAACTTCTCCTTGGTACTCTATAGCTAATAAAGACCCAGAAGATTAGTTCAGCTGTTTGACTATTTAATTTAAATTCAGTTCTTTAAGTTAACTTTAATCTGAGGAGTTCTGTTTTAGAAAGCTATATAAATTAGTGACTGGAAGATCAAGCTTGAAAGTATGTAAATGAATAACAGAAATAATGTTTTCTCATAAGCTTTAATTATTTTTATAAATTAACATTATTTGTCAGTTTATATATATTTGTTATTGCAATAAACAAGTTAAATATAATGTAATTGTAAATCTAATTATATCAATAGAGACTTCAGAACAGGTGGAATTCAGTAGTATATACCTGGAATTTTTATTTTTACTTTATTTTTTTTTGTAATAGACCAGATTCCAGTCTACCAGTCAGTCTTTTTCTGTTATGAAAGATATTTTTACCATTGATGAAATAGCATATGGTAGCTCGGAAGCTGAAGGAATATGGTGAGAACCGAGGCTTAAGTGGGGTATAATCTGAAGGCTGATTGGCAATAAGCTTTAGTTTTTGGAAACTAATTGCAAAACTAAATTTAGCTTTCTCTAACCACTATTGCAGAACTTCTGTAACAAAATATCATGCAAAATATCTAATTCGGTAAAATAATATATGCAACCCAACTGTTACCTTGTGCTGTTTAGAACATTAATAGCTACTGCTAGGGCAGATTTAATGAATTATACTTCTCCCTGTTTAGAGGGGAAGAACTCTCTTGAACTTGTGTTTGAGATTTTATTTTCAGCACAAGCTTTTTCTGGATATATATTCATCTGTCAAACTCTTATGAAGGATGCAAAAAATTCTTTAGAGAGCAGCTGGTGAATATAATGAGTTTATGCAATTAACTTTCAGGTGATAGTTTTCTATGTGGAGAAATCTCATTTGAATACAAAACATTTTAGCGCAATCTGGAATGTTGACTTGGTGGATTCTTCTGTGTATTTTGATAGTTTTCTATCTGAAATATATATCCAATATAATGCTGTTTAAATTGTTACCACAAATGTTCTCCCCAGTTAGTAGGATGCCTCATTTGGAAGGATGGTTTCTTCTTTGTACCAGTGGAACAATGATACTATTAGTGCTTGGGTTTGGAGTCCTGTGCAGAAGGTGACTGTTCATTAGTCATACTTTTATTTATTTTTTAAAGTAAGGTGAATGGTATGCCCAGGGGAAACATCACCAGTTTGGTTTTGTTCCTCATCCTTCTTTCATTCCATGCACTGATCTGGAATTATGTGCTCATAACATCATATGTTAACATCAAAGTCTCTAGTAAAACTCAAATACTGCTGTATTCCAGACAGGCCTCTTTGGAGATTTGCACAGTGCTTCACTGCAGTTTGACAGTTTACAGGAACTTATATATATTAACCCCCAGACTCTTTACATTTTCCTATGGGGAGTGTTCTCCAGACAGTGATTTGCTAGCTTTCCTTTGAGAATTTTGTGTAAAATTTTGTCAACAGCATCACTGAAGTTGAGCTATGACAGATGCCGCTGCTTCTGGATTCACTAAATCTATTTCTTTGTGATAGAAATAAATTCAGCTGGGTTGACATGATTTGTTCTTGACAAATCCATGTTGACTGTTACTTATATTTTTAGATGTTTTCAAATTGTGATTGTTTGTGGTGGTAGGGGGAGGAGAAGCATGGGGAGAAGGATGCCTTTCTGTGAATTGAAATTAAATTGGTGGCTCTACAGTTCTCTGACTCTTCTCTGTTTTGCAAAGCTAGGTGAAATTGACAGAAAAACATGAAGTTCATTTCACTTAGATATTGTTAAATGTCTATTTTTATTTATTTAATGAAATACTTAATGAAACTTCCAACATGAAGTTCAGGTTTCATTATTTTTTTCCACAAAATTGGTTTCAAAAGCTTTTCTAACATGTTGCTTTTTCAGTTTGTCAAATTCGCCAACATTGAGGAAGACACCCCTTCCTACCACAGACGCTATGACTTCTTTGTGTCTCGATTCAGTGCCATGTGTCATTCATGTGATCAAGATCCAGAAATACAAACTGAGTAAGTGTCAGTCCGTATGTATGTTTGCAGAGAAACAATTGAAACGTTAATATAACAGTCTGTAATACGGGTTTTCGTATGATATTTAATAGAACAGTTCACTCCCCGTGCAGAAAATAGTACCAAATATTGAAAACCTTAGGTGGGTAGATCAGCATTTAAATGGGATTTTACCTGCATAATGCTGATTTACAAAGTTTCCCTTCAGGAAGTCACTACTTAATGCTGCAAATGTGAGTTGCATAAATCATTTAAGAAATTAATGTTCTGTTTATGTGAATAGCAAATTGTACTTTAAGTCAGTTATTTGAAAATTGCTTATTAAAATTTCATTTCCCTAGATGTCTGCTGTATGATATTGTATAAAACAAATGCTTTCATGAGTTAGTATTACAGATTTTTACAGCATTATGTAAACATGGCATTTCTTTTACTTTAGCTCCCCCTAGTGATGTTCTTTATATGAATTGTGAATATTTAAAACTTGAACATCTCAGACAATTTAAAGCTTTTCAAAGTATGACAGGCACTTCTCTAGTGTTCTTCTACTTCCACGCATTACGTTGTTCAGCCAGTTGTGAAAAATCCTGGTATTCATAGAGCCCTTTGGGTGCAGGATTGCTTTGTTGGCTGCAATTACAGGAATAGCTCAATTGCCTTCATCCATAAGCTGTATTTTTAAAAGAAAGAATTCTTCATTAAACAGAAAGAATCTTACTCAGTTTTCCTGTAATCTGCTCATTCCTCTTTGTTATAATTTGCCATTTTAGATTTCTGATATTGTTAAGCAGAGGTTTCTATAGTAAACTTCTACCTCTGAAAAGGTTAGGATTAAACCTTTTGCTTCTCCCATACCTTTGCCCCTGCTCCCTCATCCCTTTTAGAGCCAGAAATATAGGTGTTTAATCATGGGTGTAATTTTAGGCTTAGAGAACCAGCAATGGTAAACTGCTTGCTTCTCCTGAAATATTTCATAGCAAGTTAGGATATGAAATTCAGCTCAAGATTTTAGCATTTTTTTCTGCCTTCACTGCCCCTCAGAGAAGAGAAAATTCTAGTAACAAACTGGAACATGGAATGACTTAAGACAAGTTGTACCTCCTCTGACTGCTGATCAACTAAGTATGATCTCCCATTCTAAAGGATATCCCAATACTCTATATCTCAAAACTTAGGTGATTCCTATTAGAGTGAATTATCTTAATCTTCTGCTCTTCACTTTGTCAGCCTGGATTGCTGTCTGTGCGTGCTCTAGTTCTAATGCTGTCAGTATTGTGTTGCAAGTTCTCCAGTTTGCAATGTAGATGTCCCCTTAGGGAGGATTTTCATCCTGATGACATAAAACTCTATATATGACCTTGATTTAAGTTCAGTCTCTGCTTTGGAGGCTCATATGAGCTGCTTTTAGAGGAATAAAACCTCTTGCCAGAACTATGGTGGAATTTGATGCTGTGCAGTCCTTCAGTCACATAACCTCCTTCTCCCTCCGCTATCGCCAGCCTCCTGTACCATAGCAAGGACGTGATGTTTGTGTCAGCAGCACCCTGATATGCAAAAGGATGGCTTTCCCCTGTCCCTGTGTAGCACTAAAGGCATTTACTCAGGATAATCAAATCTATAGCACTGTGGCCTTTTCATATCATTCAAAGCATGAGCAAATTAAGTTTGTTTTAGAGATCTGTAGAATTTTCTCCCTTATGAAAAGTGACTGTTGGAGCTGGCATGCTGCATTTGCTGTAGGTGATTCAACAGAACGGGTGAGCTGTGATGCCAGATGAAAACACTAAATGCAGGTATCAGTAGGCAATGCAGCTGATACAGCCTAGGTAGTAATTCAGCTCATCCTGCAGCAGATATCTATAGTACCTCTCCACTTGATTGCTTGAGTTTCCACTGCTGTGTGCACATGCAGGCAGGTAATACAGGTTTCTGAATCTCGTCTTGAATGTCGCTTGATAAGTGAAATTCCTCTTTCAGTGGAGGAGAGACTGTGTAATGGAATTTTACTGTGTCGTAAGTGTCAGTCAAAGATTCTTAATACTGGAATAGCCCAGCCACAGGTTAGTTTCACTAACTCACTAGCATAGGAAGTGCTTTTCTAGCTGTTTGGGAACCTTCATCACTCCCTATTCTGTTTATAACCTTATTAAAACTGTCTGGAAAGCTCTAGAAGCACTAAGTTGCTGATAGTAGATCCTATTTGAATGCGTGTGATATTCCTCAGAAATAACTGAAAAGGCGGCTGCAGTCTGAAGTACTTATTAAATTCTGTCAAAAATATAAATCATAGTGTTTGCTGAGCTCTACAGTTCATCTAGTAAATGCTTTTTTTCAGTGAATTAAGCTGATCAAAGACTAGTATTGTTCAGAATGGAATTAAGCTTTTAAAGTTTGAAGTTTCTAATAAAATAAATCCCTCAAATTTTATCACAGCTTTGCACTGCTTGTTTTATTTGATGTCTGTATCAACCTTTCTTGTACTTATTTTTAGTAGTAAAATTCTGTTCCTGGCACTCATGATAATGACTAATGTCTACTACTGCTTCAACAAAAAATGTTTTATGATTCTTTGCAGTTGTACAGCCTTTTATGAAAATATTCTTTTGAAACCTATTTTTTCTTCAATAATATAATGAAAATAGCTAATTGTTAGATTAAGTCTTTGTTAGAATTTATGTTCATTTTTCCTTTTTGTTGTTGCTGTTCAGTTCTTGGTTAATTTTATTGAAATGGACTTTAATCAGTCAACAGTCATGCTGCAAGGTGCTTTTTGTTTGTTTGTTTGTTTGTTTTTCCTCTCCTTCTTTAGGATCCGCATTGCTGGAATTAGGGGCATTCAGGGAGTGGTCCGAAAAACGGTTAATGATGAACTTCGAGCAACTATATGGGAACCTCAGCATATGGATAAGATAGTTCCATCATTGCTGTTTAATATGCAGAAAATAGAAGATATTGACAGGTATTTAAACTTGAAAAAAACATGTAATTTTTTTTTACCACTGTTAAGTGCAGAGATGAGCAAGTGAATATTCTTAGGTAATTCAAATAGTCTTGCTAATTGTATTTGTTTAAAATAGAGTTTTTATTTCTTATCTGGTCATTAATAACAACTCTTTCTCAGTTGGTAATTAAAGTGAAGCTTGAAAATTTCTTTGTATTGTTGGTGAGAATGTTGTAGTTGCAACAGAAATGTCACCCTTTTTTGTCCATGACTATGCAAACCACATATTTATGTCTAAACATTGTCAGTATAAAACGTAGTTACTGGTAGCACAGGAAAATTTCTGTATATCAAACCAAACAAGCCTAAAAACTTACTTCATGTCCAGCACTAGCTTCTTCAGTATTTCCCTGGCCGTAGACTCAACAGACAATATTAAAACAACAGGCATTTCACATTTTCACATGACTTGTGAGCCCTCTCTATTTTTCTTTTCCTCTTCAGCTGAATATTTATCCCCTTTTTTTCTAACTACTAATACCTGGTTCTTCCTCAAAGCAAATAATTTTTTACCTGCCCATTCTTTATCTACTTGCTGCATATAACCTCTTACACAGTGATATGGATGTGCTCACTTGGATTTTACCTGTGTAGAGCAATCTGAACAAGAGTCCACGATTCTGAAACTTTTCTGCAAACAAGGACAGTCTAATGATCTTTGGCTGTCTCTTAAGGGCTTCTTGCATTCAAGTGGGCACTGTTCCTCATTACTCTTTACAGTGTCATCAAGCCTTTACTTACTGTGCTCAGTATAGCAAAATCAGAGGAATTGCTTGTGGAAAAACTCGGACTAAAGTAGGGTTTGGATCAACTGCTTAAAGGAGGTTAGTTTATATGTACTTTAGGAGTCATTTTATGATTTGTTGGGCAATGCTGTAGTGGTAGTTAAAAACAAACCTCAAAAGCTTGTTAGTCAAAAAGCCGTTAGTTAACTATCTGAGCTGGACTGCTTGAAACTTTTCTATAGTACACATTCAGCAGAAGAAATGACTAATGATTTTCCAAGTGGCAAATAGGGGCCTTTTGTGATGCAAATGTGACACACAAGCTGAAAACAGTGTTTAAGGCCGCCAGATTAATAATTTATAATGCTACAGAGAATTTCTTGTTTTCTTTTACATGTGACTTCATATTTGTGGAGAGTAAACAGAGACATCTTGAAGAGTAGGAGTAAGAAACATATTTTTCTGGCAGATGGAATCAAAGTATTACGTGAGAGGAGAGTTTCCAGAAAATATCCCAGCTTATGTCCAGAAAAAACATGTATTTGTGGATAATGCTGAAGTATACATATGTAAAATTGTTCTAAAGATCAGTGTACTTATTTGTAGAACTGCAGATTTAGAGCCTAACTCAAGATTCTTGAGTACATATGTTAAGTTATACACTTCTTGGAATTCAGAACTGAATATTTAAAAAAAAAAACTTTAATTATATTTGTGGATGTCATTAGTTGTGCATAGGTCTACATGCATGTTCTGGTTACAGGATCCCAGAATGGTTGAGGTTGGAAGGGACCTCTGGAGATCCTCTAGTCCAACCCCCCTGCTCCAGCAGGGACACCTAGAGCACGGGACACAGGGTAGCATCCAGGCAGGTTTGGGAGATCTCCAGAGAAGGAGACTCCACCTCTGTCACCCTCACGGGAAAGAAGTTCTTCCTCACATGGAGATAGAACTTCCTGTGTTTCAGCTTGCAGCCATTACCCTTTGTCCTGTCACTGGCCACCACAGAGAAGAGTTTGGCCCCATCCTGCCTGCAATCAACCCCAGGTACTTGTACACATTGGTCAGATCTCCTTTCAATCTTCTCCAGGCTAAACAGGCCCAGCTTGCTTGGTCTTTCCTCGTACTGCAGTCCCTTAATCACTTTTGTTGCTCTCTTCTGGACCCTCTGTAGAAGCTCAATGTCCTTCTTGTCCTGAGGAGCCCAGAACTGCACCCAATAATCCGGGTGCAACCTCACCTGAGCTGAGTAGAGGGGGAGGATCCCCTCCCTTGACCTGCTGGCAACACTCCTCCTGCTGCAGCCAGGATCCTATTGACCCTCTTGGCAATGAGGGCTGATGCATGGTTAACTTGTCAACCAGGACTCCTAAATTGCTCTCTGCAGAGCTGCTTTCCAGCAGGTCAGCCACTAATCTGTACGGGTGCCGGGGGTTATTCCTCCCCAGGTGCCTTTTTCATTGCTGAACCTCATGAGGTTCCTTTCTACACAGCTCTCCATCCTGTCTAGGTCTCTCTGAATGGCAGCACAGCCCTCGGGAGTGTCGGCCACTCCATGCAGTTTGGTGTCATCTGCAAACCCTCTGAGGGTGCACTCTGTGCCCTTGTCCAAGTCATTGATGACAAGTTGAACAGAACTAGGCCCAGTACTGACCCCTGCCGGACACCAGTGGTCACAGACCTCCGAGTAGACTCTGCCTGATTTATCATGACCCTCTGGGCTCTGCCATCCATCCAGTTCTCAATCCACTTCACTGTCCACACATCCGGAGCTTTCCTATGCGGATGTTATGAGAGGCTGTGTCAAACCTTGCTGAAGTCAAGGTAGACAACATCCACGACTCTCCCATCGTCCATCCAGCCAGTCACTCCATCGTAGAAGACCAGCAGGTTCATCAAATACCACTTTCCTGTGGTTAATCCATGCTGACTACTCCTGATCACCTTTTCCTTCACCTAGAGATGGTCTTTAGGATGAGCTGCTCCATCACTTTTCCAGGGACGGAGGTGAGGTTGACCAGCCTGTAGTTTCCTGGCTCCTCCCTCTTGCTCTTTTTGAAGACTGGAGTGACATTGGTTTCTTCCAGTCCTGCGGCACCTCCCCACTTGAAGATGATGGAGAGCAGCTGAGCAATAACCCCCGCCAGTTTCCTCAGCACTCTTGGGTGCACCCCATGCGAGCCCATAGTTTTACGGGTGTCCAGTTTGCCTAGGGATTTCCCTAACCCAATCCTCCTTGACCAGCGGCAAGTCCTCCTCTCTCCTGGTTCTCTCTTGTCTCTGAGCTTTGTAGTTCATGGGGACTGGCCTTAGCAGTAAAGATTGAGGCAAAGAAGGCATTTAGTAACTCTGCCTTCTCTGCACCCTCCATCACCAAGGCACCCATTCAGCAGTGGACTAACATTTTCCCTAGTCTTCCTCTTGCTGGTGATGTATTTATAGAAGCCCTGTCTCTTGTCCCTGACATCCCTCACTAACTCTAGTTCCAAAGGGCCTTGGCCTTCCTCATTGCATCCCTGCATTCTCTGACAATGTTCCTGTACTCTTCCTATGTGTCCTGGCCCTTCTTCCACATTACATACGTGTTCTTTTTTTCATTGAGTTTACCCAACAGCTCCTTGCCCATCCAGACAGGTCTCCTGCCCGCCTTGCTTTTTTATAGGAATTCACTGTTCCTGAGTTTGGAGAAAGAAAGTGGTGCTTGAATAGTAGCCAACCATCCTGGACCCACTTTTCTTCTAGGGCTCTGGCCCAGGGGATTCCTCCATGGAGCTCCCTGAAGAGGTCAAAGTTAGCTCTCTTAAAGTCCAGGGTTGAAATCCTACTTCTTGTCCAGCTTTCTCCTTGCAGGATCATGAATTCCATCATCTTGTGGTCACTGCAGCCAAGACCGCCCTCAGTCTTCACATTTCCCACTAGACCATCTCTGTTAATATCAGGTCTAGCAGCACCTCTCCCCTTGTTGGCTCATCAACCACCTGCATGAAGAAGTTATCTGTGATGTTCTGCAGGAACCTCCTGGACTGTCTATTCCTATTTCGGTGACTAAGAGATACTTGCAAGTGTAAGGTGGAACCTATTTTTGGTTAATTGAGCTTCAAGACAGTTCTATTTTACAAAATAATCAAATCCATATTTCTTTTTAGTATGAGTTACTACCTTAGTGTCTCTTCCTCCCTTTTCTTACATCTTCTGGAAGAAAATTCCAAGCAGTCAGTAATGTATGTCCGATTATGTACTTCGGTAAAATGGGGAAAGGGACAAGTTAACCACAAGATGTATTAAATTGGAAATGGAAAGGGTGTTTTAACTTAGGGGTTTGTAACATCCTTCAGAATATTTGTAAATCTCAAAATGACAGATTTATTTAAGTCAGGAGACTCTGGCACATGCTGCAGACTTATAGTACATTCATAATATTGATTTAAATTCTACTTTGGAGGAATATATATCTCCTGTAGGGTGATTAAACAATAACCATGAATCACAGTTGAACATTTCTGTAGTTACTGCACTCAGCTGTAGCAGGTAAGTTTTATTTAATGTGACCCGTCAATTTAGTTGGGTAATTCTTGGGGTCTTTTTTAGTAATATAGAGGTCACTACTGTGACATTGCTTGGAACCAATTTAGTCCTATGTTTTATGTTTCCTATGGAAACTGCTGTAATGCCTAAAATATTGCTCTTTCCAGTTCCTTGTTGTTACCTTTTCTGATAAAGATTACCTGCAATAAAGATGGCAGAATAAATGAAATGTATAAGGATTACTTATTTTATTACAAAATGTATTTCTGGTTCACTGTGGACCTGTGATGACAGTCAAAGCCTTAACACGAAGGGATGATGAGGGGTTTGTCAAAGATTTTCTCAACATGATATGAAAAACTAAAATCCTTACTCATGTTTATCAGCAAAGCAAAATGAACATGAATTGCTTATTTGAATTTAGGCTTACATATTTCTTTTATATTGAAACTTTTAGATTACAGTAAGACTTAAGTACTGGAAGATCCTTTTTGGTTGGAAAATTTTAACACTGTGGAGTTGCATCTTCATTTGACTAATGGCATTTCAATATTCAACTTTCTATAATTCACTGAAGCTGTAGTTTTATGGTGCCAGAGAGTGAACATTAACCAAAGCTGATACTTGGAATGAATTGTGTTTTAAATATATTTAACACAAGCTTGCACTGCAGAACTGATTGAAATTAAGGTTTTAGTGTACTGGTTTCTGCCGTCTAAAATAAATTCCTAGTGCATAACTACAGAATATTAATTCTTATGCACTTTTAAAAAGTGCACTTGTGACCTATAAAAACTGCTTTGAATGTTTATTCCTTTTTTTTCTCTCCTTTCAGTCACTCAGTTTAACTAGAACACCAGTATCAGCTTAAAAGTATGCGTGAAGCACATCATTCAGAAATACATCTATGGTATCTTTATTTTGCTGAAGTATATCAGATCTCTTTAACTCAATACTCTTACATTTTTGTTGTACCTCATTGATATTAAATACTCAACCTAATTCCTCATCACCAGAAGAAAGGAGTTAATAGCAAGTGACAGTATTAAGACACTATCCCTGGTGTATTTCAGTACACTAAAAGAATAGTAGCAGTCAAAATAAACTCTTATCTTTCCATCCTTTGTTTTTTTTCTCTCACTCCAGCACGCCATCAGTTTTATCAGTTTCCATACTGATAGTAAGGAACAATATTATTAGTAATATTATCAGTAATAATTTCCATGGTTGAAATAACTGTAATTACTTGTTAAGGACAAATTTCTCAAATAATACCTTCCAATATATTTGATGCAAAATTTGACAGTCTACGTTCTTATTCTTATGTGTGTTCTTATTTAGTTTTTGACTGAAGAATTAGTTGCTATCTCTCTATTTTGCACATTTAATGTTCTTGGAGGAGAGAAAATAATCAGAAAGGGTCACCTTCCAAAATAGACTATGGGAAAAATCAGTATTAGTATCCCTTTGTTATATGATCTGAAGAAAGAAGTATTTACAAATGCAAAAGATGTGTGTTTTCTTTTCGTCACCTTTCCCAAGTTATTATCAACATATTATGGGATAAGTACAGGGTTCTGAGTGCCCTGCACTGTCATAAAGGTGAGGGAAAAACATATGACAAGCGAAAAGCAGGCTAATAAACCAGTGGATTTTGGTGTAGTGAAGATTTTGGATATATATGTACTGATGCAGACACTATCATAAACACCATATTGTTTGTTCAAATCCTTTCTAAAAGAGACATAGCGTTAAGGGATGATCTGTTAAAGTTGACTAGATTCTGCAGTGTCTAGTTATGAGGTAGGTAAGTGCGTGACAATGTTCTAATTACTTGGTTCCAACTTTTGTCTTTTTTTAACTCAAACCATCTGTTACTGCAGGAGAATTGGAGTTTCATTTCACGCTCGCCCACATAGTATAGATTCAGTTGTGGGCAGGTGAATGAGATCATTAGAACAAAATGACCCAGTGACTGTCTTAAGTTCTTGCAGTTTCATGGTCTTTGTTCATGGTTAATAATGGGTAATAGTTTGTTAAAATGTAGTAGGTCAAATAAGCATAATTAACCATTCTTTTGCCATGTGAATATTTGGTAATACAATGCTCTGTACTGGGTAATGCAATCCTGTATACCTGTTATAAAAGCATTTTATTTGTAGTTCAATTTGAATCTAGGATTCCTCCTGAGATCAACAGTCTGGCTCATGAATGTTGTCAAACTGAGAGCACGTGGTGTAAGATGAAGAGTAATAACTGCAATGTATTTTTGTCTTATTTCAGTAGAGTAGGCCCTCCATCCTCTCCTACAGGAGGAGAGAAAGATGAAAATCCTGCTGTGCTGGCTGAGAATTGTTTCAGAGAACTGTTAGGACGTGCGACCTATGGAAATATGAATAATGCTGTCAGACCTGTTTTTGCGTAAGTGAGAAATTTATGGAAGCTCTTTCCCTAGTAGATTATTTCTTTTATTTTTTTCTTTTATATTATCTCTTTAAGAGCGCCCCTTGGTTCAGGCTCTCTCTTGTCCTGTCTGTTAACTTGAAGAAAGTTATGCAGAAATATTTGTCCCATGTCATAGAAATGCAATATAATCATTTGTATGGTTGTTTCCTCAACTGGCCCTTCTTTTGGACATAAAATTACCTGTTCAGGTTGTTAACACTGCATTGATGGCTATTTTAATTAACAAAGAGGCAAACTAAAAAAAGCTTAAGTAGCAAAAAAATAAAAAATAGAAGAGCACTATGCCCAAATTAATGAATAAAATCTGCGACTGATACTTTCGTTTTTCCTAATACTTTCCAAAGACCCATTTTAAGATGTAAAAACATCTTTGGCAGCTCATATGGCGTAGGACAAGTGTGCAGACATTAATCACATTATGCATTAATGCATGCAAATTATTGCTGTTATATTAGCCGTCCAAGGTCAGCATTTCTCTGTATTGTTCTTGATATTGTAGTAACTGCTTCCTAACTAAATAAAACATATGGGTATTAAATATTAAGATAAGTTATTTCACCTTTGCTGGTACCTTCAGTGTAGCTGTGTTCTCAGAAGAAAAGTCTTTGTAGGAAGTTCTGTACATGGTAATATTAATTTTAAATCATATCCCTTACTAGTGATGGAGAGCTGCTTGCTTCTCAGAGACTCACAGAATGGCTGAGGTTGGAAGGGACCTCTAGAGATCATCTAGTCCAACCCCCTGCTCCAGCAGGGACACCCAGAGCACGGGGCACA
>JAWLRI010000873.1:2578088-2644017 GCA_034781795.1 Crypturellus tataupa
GCAGCCTGTGCCAGGGCTCTGGCACCCTCACAGGAAAGAAGTTCTTCCTCACATGGAGGTGGAACTTCTTGTGTTTCTGATCCTAGATTTTTCAAGCTCTTCACCTGTATTGTGAATATTTGTTTTTAGATGGTCAGCTTCTTTCCACCAAACCCAAGTGTTCCCTTCATACAATGACAAACTTCGAAGCTATTGAAAGATATTTTAAGTTTACCACTCTCAAGAACAAAATAGTGCGAACAGAAGTTAGGGAAAACCTTTTATTTAAGGATGGAAAGCATAAATCCTTTTTTTTCCATTATATTTTTTTTACCGTCTCAGCCTGATAAAGTGCTGCAGAATTGGATGTTCTGCTTACTAAGAGTTTGCATCCTTTCCCACATTTGGAATTTAATATCCATTCCCCCTAAATGCTTTCTGCTATTAGTAAACCTTCACTAATGATAAATGTTGGGTGCTGAGTTTTGGGTGCTAAGCATAGTCTGGATGGACTATTTTGAACTCCTCTAAGTTTCTTTTAGGGGTTGATGTCAATAGATGATCTATTCAAAGACTGAAGGATTTAAGCCCAATGATTGGAGTTAAAATCTGAAGTTACTCTGCTAGTGGGGTTTGAGTTGACGTGAATTCTCCTTGCCTTTAGCAGAAAATTTCCATTGTTGGAAGTATCTGTAGTGACTAGAAATTCTCAAATTCCCTTATTTAATGAAATCTGACAGATCAGTCTTGCAAACTGCTTAATGAATGTCAAAGCTCTATATTCATGTGATTTAAAAAGATTGCGTACTGTGTGTCAACAATCACAAGTTATTTTGATTTACCAGAATTTTAGCATAAACCTGAAATAGTGAATGAATTTGACATATACTGAGAGATAAGTCTATCAAATATAAACAGTTTTCCAATTATAATAAATTATGCCCCATTCATTTCACAGCATTGCTGTTCTTATGAGTTACCATGTAATTTATGTAATTTGTGTAGGATTTTGTAATAATAGCAGAAGAAGGGTTTTTAGGATTTTTTCAAGTGATGGTATATGAGATGTTTTTGTGTATGTGTGTGTATATATATATACACACACACACACACATATATATATATATTTATATATATATATATATATAAACTTGTTTCCTAAATAAGGAATTACACAGCCAGAACATACTGCCTGTACATGACAGTGTATTCTGCAAGCACTCTCTTTAGAGCACTGTATGTTCCTGTAACCTTGCTTTGTATTTACACAGTCTAATAGTTTTGACTGTTTCACTTTTATTTAGCTGGGTTCTAAATATATTAACTTTTTTTTCCAGTGGTCTCAAATACCTTTGCTTTTAAATAGGATTGATTCTTAGGCTCAATTCCAATTTTTTTCTAGTATATTTTTAATACAGGTGAGAAATGTAACATAAATGTGCATCAGATTCATGGTAGTTTGTATATATATTTAACTCTAATAGTAAGATGAATTTTGACAATGCCTTTAATTTATTAGTGTGCAAGATTTTCAGATGGAAGCTTGCCTTGTGTTTTATTATCTTGCTATTATGACCTGTTTTCTAGTAAGGCAAATTGAAAATAATTTATTTCCTCACACATCAACTGTACTCTAATGCATTAAGATGCAGTATTTAGCATCTTAATGCAAAAAGTTTATAATTGAAAGAAATAATAGTTCTTCCTGTCTGCTGTGGCTGTGTGAAACTGGATGATGACAGAGCCAGGTTTGTGAAAGGCAGTGCTGAAGAGACTCGAGGGCTGAGAGCTTAGTGTTGCTTTTTGGTGCAGTTTACAAATTCAAATCTATACAATATTGTATTTATCCCCAATCTTCTGCCTTTTAAAAAGGCTTCATCTAGAATTTTGTACATATGTATCTCAGTGGAAATCATGCATCCTTCTCAGCTGTCATTTTGGGGTATTTTAGTTGCAATTCTGCTATACAAACCATATTGCACACTGAGCTATTACACACAGCATTAATTTAAGCAGTCACTTTTCTGCCAGTTCAACTATCTGAAATGGTCAGTTCCTTGCTTTCCTGAAGAAAGAAAACTCTGCCTCTTGTTTTAAGAGGAATGGACTTTGAAAAGAGGCACCTGTAAATGACAGGAGTTGCCTGAATGGATCCTTGGGGCAGATAAAGGAAAACTGTTTAGAGGAACAGAGAACACATGGTAGCCTAAGAAATTAAAGGATCAGCTTCAGTCTGGAGAAGGCAGTGGAGAGAGAGTATGGTTTTGTGTCCAGTGAGACAGAGAAAATAGGTTAGCTAAAATAACTTCTGTAGGAGAAATAATGGATTGTACTGAAATTATAATGAGAAAAAAGAACCGAATGCCTGTGTTGTGAGCCAGTAGGCCTTCAAGGAAAGAGAGTTGTGTTCATCTTTCTGTTGTAAGGCAGAATTAAATATACCTGTGGGTTTGGGAGAGCTGTGTACACTGCTGGGTCACCAGGCTGATAGCACCTGGCCAGCAAGTTACTGAGACTTCAGGGTTCCGATCAAAGTAAGTTAACAAATCCTTTCACTTCTGGAGTGCTTGAATGTTGACTTCTTTCACATGTCTGCTTTCAAGTCTGTAATTCAGGAGTATCTTTAGGTGCTTGCTGTTTTTTGGGAGGAAGGTCAGATTAAAAGTATTCTGTAGCTGAGATACTGGTTTAGAAACTGTCTATACAGTCTCTATAATAAAACAGCTGTGGATATTTATGTATTATTTAAATTATTAGCAGGCATCCCAAATCACACTTTGAAAAAACAGTTCTGAAAATAGTTCTCCACTGACTGAAATTCTTTCTTTGTTAACAGTTTGTCGAGGTATAATAACCATCCATTCCAGTGCTGCTTTTTTATGTAAATAAACATATAATGTTCTATACACTTTGTGCCCTTTGTACGGAAACAGTATGTTTTAGACCAAAGATCTTTGATTTGAATAGATTCCTTAAATTCTTGAATATAAAAGATCAAATTGACTAAAGGAATTATCTATTACTGCCAAATGATTTGTAATAATATATTAAATCTTGAAAACAAAGCACTTCTGAAGCACTACTTTTGTCACCTGATCAATAAGCCAGCTGAGGAGCTAGAATGTACAGCTGCAAGTACTTTTAGAACTAAAAGTGAGGAAATAATACTTTTGAGGTGGATTTTTGAAGACAGTGTAAGGTGCCATTTATCGTATGTCTTCAAAATCATTGTTTTAAATCTGTTAATTTTTGATTGCAGACATTTAGACCATCATAGACTATGGGATCCCAATGAATTTGCTGTTTCTTGCTTCAAAATCATCATGTATTCTATACAGGTAGGTTTGCTCTAGGGTTGTCTCCCTCACTCAGGTTCTAACACGTGAGACATGGTTAAATGTTTACCTCGTGATGACAACAGGCAATAGAAAATGTCAAACAACCCAGAAAATTGCTTTCCCAAATTCTTTAAAGGGCAACACTTACTAACCCATTGTGATTTGCAACAAGAAGTTATCTGATTCACTTCCAGTTTACAGAAGGAAATAAAAATATTAAAGAATCCTCAGGAGAAAGTAGTGTGGAAGTCCTTCAGCAAGTCCCCAAACAAGAAGCAAGATAGCCAGGCTGATTTGCAATTGTGTCTAATAAATATTTTCTAGGCTGCTAATGTTTCCATCACTGTGTTGGTTTTAGAACATGCAGCTGTGTTATGTAAAATCAACTTTTACCAGTAGGCAACCAAGGTTGTCTGTAAACATAGTAAGTCTTGGATGGTATTGAGCACAAACACACAAAATATAAAATTATAACAGAACTTAAGTTCTGGATATGCATGATTTATCTTATGTCCAGTTTTCTCAAATTATGTATCACTGTTTTAAGAACAGTTAAAGTCCTTGAACTGCAAGTGACTGAATAAAGTAGTGGTGAATGCTTCCTCTATTCTTGCAGACTTTCCTAGATATTTTAACTGTTTGATTCTTTATACAGGGCTAGATGGACCTCTATGTCTTCATCTGTCCTTTGATATGTTTTTAATCTTGTGCTGATTGGAATTTAGAGAATTTTCTAAGAATATTGCAAAACAGAAAAAAAAAAAAGTCCTGAATATAGCCATAATGTGTCAGTTTATACTAAATAAAAGATTTTTTTTTTTACTTGCCAATGTATATTTTAATAGGCACAGTATTCCCATCATGTAATACAAGAAATACTTGGACACCTTGATGCTCGCAAAAGGGACTCACCGCGGGTCCGTGCCGGCATTATTCAGGTTCTTTTGGAAGCAGTTGCAATAGCTGCTAAAGGATCAATAGGTAAGTCATGTTAAATTAATGCTATCAGGTCAGATAGGTTTGCTTTCAGACTGAAAGAAAGCAGATATATATTTTTCTAATTATTATCGTTGTTATTCTTTCATTACTCTTTTCTTCTGTTTACTGATAAAACCTACTTGCAAATTGCTGATCAAAATTTCATTTAGTCATCTGTATGCTTGAATGGTCTTTTCTGATTTATATCCCTTTGCATCAAAAAATGTAGATTTATTCTTGGAGACTTCTGTAAGGCAAGTAATTGTAATTGTAATTTCTGCTTTGTAACAAGAAAAAAAAGTCCAAGAACTGCATATAACTACAAATAAAAAGATCAGGAAGACTCTTGCTTTTGCAGATTCGGACTCAGGAGCAGGATGAGGAAAGCTCTCTGAAATGCTACCTCTCTGAAATTTTACAATTCTGAGCCTTATACAGGGCTCTCCTTATACAGGGCTTGCTTGTGTGCACAAGGAGATTTGTGGAGCCTTTTATCATATTATGAGAAGAGCTCACTCTTCAATCCATTTAATGGACCTGAATTTTAATAGCAAACTTTAGAATAACTGAAACACATGTCAGAATCTGTAGTTATTGACCATAAGCACCCATAACTGATGCTTAATTTCAGCAGTCAGATATTTTGGGGGTATCTGTGTAAAACTCATAATAGTAATGGAATAGTCATATGCTCTCATTCTAAAATAATTCAGAAAAACATCAGTGTAGCATATTTCAAAAGTTTCTCTAGATCGTACCCTTCGAACAGTACATTTTGTTTCTTTCAGTGTAATCTGATTTCTTCTGAAAAGTCCTCTAAAAGGTTAGCTTTTGTTTTCTTAAGGCTTCTCTCCCTTGGCAGCTGCAGTCATTATTATGTGTTGTTTCCAGGCCCAACGGTTCTGGAGGTTTTTAATACCTTATTGAAGCATTTACGCATCAGTGTTGACTTTGAGCTGGGCGACCGGCGCAGTTCAGCTGGGAGTGCCACCTTCAGCACAAGCTCCAAGGAGAGCGATGAGAGGATTGTCCAGAATGCAATTATTCAAACAATTGGTAAGTAAAAATACCCAGGATTGCCTAAAATTCTTCTCTCTCCCCTAGTGAGATGGTACTAAAATAGAGCTTGAATTAAAAATCCTGGTGAGGGTGAGATGCCTGACTGTTCTTCTAAATCCCAAGCTTATTTTGCACATTTGTCTCCTAAGAGGCTATTCTGTTTGTTATTAACTGAACAGATAACTGAGAAGCTCAGTGAAAATTAAAATGTAAGTATTTTGTCAATTAGTGTCCTCTGTATAGTGGACTTTTTCATAAAGCATGCTGGTTATATTTTGATGCCTCTTGTAATCACTGAATACATTTAGTACCACGTTATTATTTTTTATGAAAATCATATAGCAGTGTGACACTTTAATAGGTATTGCTTGACAACTTGTGGAAACCCATGTTCAGCATAGCTACAGTGACATCTAATGACCAGTTGGCTTGCTATACAGTACTTTTAAGAGGAATAATATAGAATGACCATTTCTATAAATTTCGTTAAAACATCTCTTTAAAAACTCTCCCACTATAATAGTGTTATATATATTTAGATATATATTGCAGTATATTTAAAGAAAAAGGGAAAATGTAAAGGAATACACATCTAAAAGTAATTGAAATTTAATTAAATAATAAATTTGATTAATGATATAATAAGCTATTTCTCACCATCATAGTAAAACTCGGTTGAAATTAAAGTGTATAAAAAAAAACTTAAGAAAATTTATTATTCCTTCAAACTGATTTTGAGATTATTGCTGTAAATCATAGTTGTTCAATAGTTGTATGCTTGTGGGAGTTCTGTTTGCGCATACCTTAATACTGAAACAGACCTTAGTTTATTTCAAAGATACAAGATCTTCAGACAGAATTTTTATTCTTACTCTCTCTTGACCTTGTAAATATATTCCTAATGGTTATAAGGCTTCTGTCAGAAGAGTGTGATATTTCTCTTTCTTGCTGTGCTTTCACTCCATTTTTTTTTTTTAGGGTTTTTTGGAAGCAATCTCCCAGATTACCAGAGATCAGAGATTATGATGTTCATTATGGGAAAAGTACCTGTTTTTGGGATAACCTCACAGTCACTGGATACAAGCCATCTTGGGTCTGTATGACCTTCTAAATTATTCTAATTATAAGCTTAACTTTTCAAATCCGGCAAAATCATGAAGTGGAGAAAAAAATTTTCCTTTATATACTTGGAAATAAGAAAAAAGCTATAGATGGATAGACTTAAGCAATAAACTCATAATGAAAAAAGCCTTCCTGATTCTGAGGTAATACTTTTGCTTATAATATTAATAATTATATTTAAAGGCTGCTTTTACTCAACTTGAGGAAATAAACAGGAGTTTGCAGCTATACAACTCAGATATTGTGGATACTTTATGCCATACATAAATAAGTCTGGTCCCCTGCTAGTGACTGTTGTTTTCCTGACTTCTTGGCAACTTTAAATGTAATTTAAAACTTACCATGCCCCAGCAATATGGGCAGTAATCATCCATGGAAAATATGAATCTGTCTATGCTACACAAGTCTAAGTTATTAAGAAGGTTTTTGAATTCTGTGCTTTGGCTACCAGTTGGTGTTATTTTCCCTCTCTGCCCTCTTCCCCCCAGTTTTCTAATATATCTTGAGGGAATCCCTTGTCCACCTGGGGGTGAATATTTAGTATATTAATATATATGTACATGTCATTCTAAAGAAAGCAGGCTTTGCTGGTGCAAGCTAGCATAGTTTATCTGAAAATTTGGTCTCTGCTACACAAGATAATTGGATGATGCTACCAACTGCATATGTTCAGGATTATATTCAGTGAAGACAGAATTTTCTACAGAAATGCAGAAACTTTTATAAAGAAGCTTGCTCTTTTTTCATGCTGTTCTGTGGACAGATTTGCACATCAAAAAAAAGAAAAAAAAACAGATCTCTCTTGCTTACTGGAAAGAGTTGTCTTGAATGGAACAATTTACTCCAAATACATTTTAATCCTTGCAAGAACAGCATTTATGTGACTATATACTGATGGCTATTTAACTTCTTTTAGTAGCAGTAGATGAAAAATGAGGATGGAAGAAGCACAAGCTGCATGTTGTTCCATGTGCCTTCCTGTGATACAAGAACTCAGCGGTTCTTTGAAATTTTCATTCTTGCTTTGGAGCTCACTTTCTTTTGAGGCTCAAACTTTCAGTATCTTATTGAACAAAATGTCCTGGTTTCTTAACAGACTCAATAGCACTTTAATTCAGAAAAAAATCTGAGCACTGATGCTTCAGGAAATGAAACTCAGCATGTGTCAGTTGAGCATTTTAGCTAACGGAAGATTTTTTAAAAAAGTTGTGTGGAAAGATTTAGATTTGGTCCACATACATCACTTATTTTTATATATATTGTATGTATTTCTCTTAACCCTCGATGTAAATATTCCATTTCGAAACCTTTAGTTATTGTACCTCATTTGGAGGTGTTTGCCCCTTATTTGGAATCTTTTTGCATTGCCCTTCCACAATAGCTTAATTCTATTGTCAAAAAAAAGTGGTCACAAGAATGATGTCTGCAATAGAGTAGTATTATGAATATATCAAAGAAATTAATTTTCATTTTTTTCTGATTGTAGGGATTTGGGAACTAGGAGGATTCAGATCATGTTGTTGAGGTCTTTACTTATGGTAAGCCTTCTTTGTTTGGTACATTATAAGCACAGTGTTTCACTATATTTATAAATTTAAGTATAGGGTTTCTATTCTGTATTATGAAATTAAATATATGTTTACATTAAGTAGATCTTTAGTTATCCTGAATAAAATTTGCCAGCTTTTTGGAATTGTGTTACAAGCAATTCAGGAAATATTCTTCCTTATTTTAGGGCACTGCAGATGCAAGAGAAAATGAATGCATTGAGTTGACTAGTTCTGCAACCAGTGGTAGCAACATCAAACTGAAATTACTTTTATCATTGGCATTAGGAAAGCTGAACCTCGTAGAACTGATAATGTTTTTACAGTGTAGGAATCGCCATGCCTAAGCTATCATGTGTTGACTTCCTGGTATTTCCCAGTTTCTTATATATTATAGTTAAATGTATTATAATGAATACAGTTTTAAAATCTTAGCCTACAAATAGTATGTCTGAAAAGCAACAGTTAGGACTAAGAGTTTGGAGAATTCTTGAAAATTATACTTTAATCTTATTTGCAGTGGACTCAAAAGGAATTTCATTTGCTAATTCTTTGTACAGCATCAGTGCTGAACAACATCTAGAGCTTTTATATAATTAGTATAGCTAAGTTCTGTTGTTTCATGGGGTTATCCTAGAGTCTTGGTTCTTCTTGAGGTTTCAGTCTGGGAAACTATATTTAAAAAGCACTTAGCAGGAACTTCCTGAACTACAATTTTAACCCTCACATCAGCATTCTTTGGGCCTGACAGTAATTTTAGTAGGCATATATTATATTGCTTGCAAAAAATACTCTCAGTAACAATAATATAACAAATTGGAGGGTATAGTTAATTTGCTTGTGCAATCTTCTTTTGTTCTCATGGCACGAATGTGTCGTGGCTATTTTTTCCACAAATCTCTGGGTTTATTCTGTAAACAGGAGGCATGTCTTAATGGTAAGAACCAGAATTTGGTACTAAAGGAGGATGTTGTATGCAGAATTTTGGGCTATTTGTTGCAGAAGCTGAAAACTGTTTAGAGCCTGAAAAGGGGGAAATTGTATGATTAGTATTTCAGGGCTAAAGCAGTAAAATGCTCTCCTAGGAAATGAGTTTCTGTCCCTGATCTGCCATGCAATTTCTGTGTAGTGCTGGGCAAATCAATTAAACTGTTATTGGAGGTCAGAGTAGGAAACCCTGAATTCTGGCTCAAGTAGACCTGAAGCTTCACAGCTGTAAGTTAGTAATAGAAAACATGTTGGAAGGGACCTCAAAGGGTCATCTTGTACAGTGTCTCCGTTTGCGATGGATCAGCTCTGCCTACGCTGTCTCTGACTGTTCATCTGGCAAATCCTAAAACTTTCTCTTGAAGTCGTTGAGAACTCTTTTTGACCCCTGAAGTGATATAGCCATGAAGCAGAAAAGATGTTGAAAGGAGCAAAGCTTTCTTGGTGGTGTGTTAAGATGTCACCTGCACATATACATAATAGAGAATTGGAAATTGCTGGACGCTGTGTGTTCTGTGTACTGAACTGAACACTCTTATATGTGTCTTTTAGAGAAGAATAATACTTGATCATGTAATCAGTCTGTAATTGTTACAGTGTAATAATGACTTGCATTAAATATTACTCCAACACTGAACAGGTGACTTCAGGATACAAAGCAACAGCTATTACTAATGCACTTCCTGCCCCATTTCTGGATCCACTATTGTCACCTTCACTTATGGAGGACTCCGAACTAAGGCAACTGGTCTTGGAAATACTGCATAATCTCATTGATCGACATGACAACAGAGCAAAGCTCAGAGGAATACGGTATTTTTTGTTTGTTTGCTTTGACATAGGTGAAATTCTAGTTTAATATCCAAATGCTAAGTAATGAAACTGTTCCCAGATATTAAATGCAAGTGTTCTGTCATAAATGCACAGAGTCCTTAGTGCATTTGTCGATGGAAAGAGTTTCTTGGGTAAACCTTAATGGATGTGATGCATCAAAGTATCGTTCCAAATACCTGCTAATTTAACTGACTCTGGTATCTGTTTTGCAGCAGACAAAATATTGTATTTTAAGGAGGAGATCAGGGGTATCTGTGATTGTCGTAGTTGCATTTATCATTTGTCTGTTCAACTGGAATTTAAATGTCATTGTTAAACATGGATAATTAAGTGGAAATTTCCTTGAGACTTGTTCGAACAGTTCGTATATTTCACAGATTCTCCTTTGCAACCTCTTTTTACTTAAATGGCATTTTGGTTTTCTTTGTAGAATAATACCGGATGTTTCTGATCTAAAGATAAAACGAGACAAAATTTCTAGGCAAGATGTGAGCTTCATGAAAAAGGTAATGGAAAGAACACGTTAGATTTTTCCATCTCGAAAGAAGATAAAGTAATTGGACCAGTAGCTTTGCTTTTGTTTTGCAACTCTGTTACAAATTGATATGATTAGCAAGTATTTTAATTCAAATCTCAAACGTCGAATTTGAACATTGTATGTCTAAACCATGATTCTGAAAGAACTCCATATAGTTAGATCTCTCTAGAGCATTTCATCTATGTTCAGTATTATTATTTTATACAGTAGATTATTAATATTCTTTTATAAAAGCTAAATTAAGGTATACACTCAATTTAGGGTAGTAGTCTTTCTCTGCTGTTGACATACATTTCATGTGTATTCAGATCATTAATTAAAAGACTTATTTAGAAATCTACTTGGTACAGAGTCTGTGGAAGTAAAGATATCTTTGAAGAAAAGCAATGCCTGCATGTCAAACTCAGTCTTTTTTGATATCTGAAATTAGATGAAGATCTACAAGATGTAGGCACTAAACTGTTTTCATCTGAATCTACCTCTTTTAAGCCTGTTTTCTCTATGTATTTTAAATTAACTGAAGATACTAATGGTAGCCAGTGTCTTGCTAGGGAAATGTTAAACTAAACTGCTGTTTGAAATAACTGTCATAGCTATAGACTAGTTATATGATTAATCATGTACATGTATATATTTTTAATTTTCTAACCAAAATAATCAGATATCAATTAGCTCTGCTTGAGGCTAGATGACACTTAGATGTCCCTTCTAACCTAAATTACTATTTTTTTTAATTTAATTTTTATTATTATAGCATGGTCAGCAGCTGTACAGACACATCTACTTAGGCTGCAAAGAAGATGACAATGTCCAAAAGAACTTTGAGCTTCTATATACATCTCTAGCTCTTATCACAATTGAACTAGCAAATGAAGAAGTAGTCATTGACCTCATCCGATTAGCTGTTGCTTTGCAGGTATGATTCTGAATTAGCATTGAGATCACCGATTAATAATTTATATTTGTGAATAGAGTTGTGAATATTTTTGCTTATTTGCATTATTAGTCTTCAAATTGGGAATTACGTCATTCAGACCTAATATCATTTTAAGGATGTGCAGTATGTACATAATAGTTATTAAAAGGGGCGTTTGGACTAATCAGGTATAGAAGATGCAGAAGATATATTTAAGATATGTAGAACAATATTATGGTTTCACCTTGGGAAGCATTAGAGATGCATAATCTGCACTTTGATCTCATCTGTTGTCTTCAGAACGCTGGAAAGTTAATTCAAACAGTAAGACTACCAAATTTTGCATGGAAAGATAAATCTTGTAAATGTGTAAAAGGAAATTGTCAGTGGGGTTAAATTGTGTTGTGTAAGAGGTCTGATAATCAGCTGAATTGCTGCTCCTAACCCCAACACAGGAGACTGAGCAGGGCATGTGAATAAATGACTTTGTTCAAACCCTAACCTTCAACAGTCTCAAGTTTGGTTTTTTTTTTTTTTCAAAAATGCAGAGAACTAGTCCAGTTTCAGAAGAATTCTTCAGCTGTCAAAGCCAGGAAATATATATGGAGGAAAAAAAGAATAAATAAATAAATGGCAGCCTTTATATTTTATTTGCTCATTCACTGGGGCTAAAATTGTAATTAAGAACTTAAATATGCATTTTAAATAAGACTAGCTGCACAGTATCTTTGGGAAGCTTAAAAGGTACTTTTCTTTGGAAGACTTTCCTACATCTGTTTTACGTAGTTTATTTGGCATCTGCATTATAAAATAGTTTTGCTAAAGTGTCACTTTTATAGAAGAGATGAGGAAATGTAGAGCGTGTTAGCTGAAAATACAAAAGAATAAAACTGGTGTAGAATAAAACGTGACTAAAAGATATCCCGAGCTGTCATTTTGACACAATGTTGCTTTTTGCCTTTTTTCTGCTTTCTTATCTCTAAAAAACAATTCTTACCCGCCTACTACTGTAGCAATATTAAAAATATTCATTAAATGCTGCCATGTATGGTTTAGTACTATTGACTCACCACAGTGATTTTTTTTTTTTTTTTTAACTAGTGGTTTCAACTTTCCTGAAAAAGAAATTTGAACAGTGGGTCGTCATTATGGGGGTCTTGAAGGCCAGAGATTATCAGTCATTACTGGGTGCTCTCTTCCTAAAAAAATAAAGTTCTCTTGCCTGGAGAGGGGAAGATTGAGAGGGGATCTTATCGATAGGTATAAATACCTGAGGGAGAATGCAAAGATGATGGGGCCAAACTCTTCTCGGTGGTGGCCAGTGATAGGACAAGGGGTAATGGGCACAAATTACAACACAAGAAGTTCCATCTCCATGTGAGGAAGAACTTTCCTGTGAGGGTGACAGAGCCGTGGAACAGACTGCCCCGCTTCAGCAGGACTAGATGTTCTCTGGAGGTCCCTTCCAACCTCAACCATTTTGTGAATATCTGAGTAGGCTTATTCCTCCTTTTAGTGTTTGGAGCCTTTAGGTTCTCTAGCTCCAGAGCAATGTCTACCTAATTCAGGAGCTAAACAGTCATGCCAATATTGTACATAGAAAGTATTAAATGCCAAGAAATACTAGATAGTCATTATGTATCAGCTAATGTTATTAGTAATAGTTACTACTTCCCTGTATTCAGGACAACCTGTGAGCCTTGGAATATTTAGTTTGTCCTTTACATTTCAGGACATTGCAATCATAAATGAGGATAATCTGCCAATGTTTAATCGTTGTGGGATCATGGCACTGGTTGCAGCGTATCTGAACTTTCTCAGTCAGATGATTGCGGTCCCTGCCTTTTGTCAGCATGTCAGCAAGGTAACACATAATTAAGTAACTTCAGTCGCTTAGCACAGTGTGTCTTATTGCAAAATGAATAAATAGATTTTGCCCTAATTGTGTTCTGTGACTTCGTGTGTTAATGAGGAACATGGTGGTAGCATAATATAACTAACAAAATCAGGCATAACAGGTAGAGTAGGTAAAAATACTATCATTTATGTCAAGTCTTCATTTTGCTTGCATTATTTCTGTTTTATATTGTTTTTGAAGCATTTGCCCTTACAGCTAGCTATATATGGCACTTTCCTCAAAAAAAGCATAATTTTAAGCAAGTTAAGCAAATTTTCACTTACTCTTTATATTAAAAAATGTTTGTATTTATACCCACCAACACTGCTGTTTGTCTTCTGTGTCTAATGATATTATCTACTGACTCTTAAACTTATCCACAGAATGTTCTCTCATAGTATAGCTGTTTTACTTAGTCTATTATATACAGCAACATAACCAAAGTCCCCTTTCTGTGTAAGAATTTCCAGCCTCAGTGGCTTTGTTAAAACAGTGCTGACGTACACAGGATCATGAGAACTAGAGTCTTAGTTCATCATCTTCACTTAAAAGACATCATCCAATTCTCATTTGTGCCGAGGTAAATGTTAGTGAATCATTTAATCTGCAAGAGAACTTGAGACTCAACTTGTTCTTTGGAGGAGATAAGTATGGAAGTATTACATTTTTATTATTTGTTCTGTTCTGCAGGTCATTGAAACCAGAAGTCTGGAAGCACCTTATTTTCTGCCAGAAACAATTTTCAAAGACAAATGCAAGTAAGTAGAATTCAGTATATTGATCAATTAACTGCCTATCCTAATGACTACCTACTAAGTGACTATCTGTGTTCGTATTAAAGGTTACACATCTTTGAAAAAGGTTGTGTCTGCGAAATACATTATGGAGACTTAATAATGTGCCCGGTAGAATAAAATCCAGCACTGAAATGTATTAAAGAGATTGTTTTTTAGCCTTTATTTTATTGCAGTCAGAAATGCTTGCATCTGTACCATCTGATGCTCATTCTAAGTGTTGATAAAACCAAATATATTTTACTTCTAGTTTGCAATTTTCTCTGTCAGTCAGAGAGCACATTCCCTAAATATGAGAATAGGTAAGGAATGTATTTCAGATGATTGAGATGTGTTAAGGTAACTTAAAATATGGAGTGGAGTTGTTCAATGGACTCACTTTTAGGTGTACGTCCCTTTTTTAAATAGCTGAACAAATGTTATTTTCATCAGAGCATCACCAGGCTTTCTTGTTGCTTTTCTTCCTCTCTTCTTGAGACCTTGTTGCTTGTAAACTTTGGAAGAATATTGCACTTCATGAAAAATATCATTGTTGTTAGATAATAACCTTAAATATGTATTTTAACAGTCTTCCAAAGTCCTTAGAGAAGGATGAAAAAAATTTATTTTTCCTCACAAACAAGATTGCAGAATCATTAGGCGGCAGTGGATACAGTGTGGAAAGACTGTCAGTTCCATATATACCCCAGGTCACAGGTAAGCGATGATTAGTGGCAAAACTGCTATTTATTGGCTATTAAGAGTGCTTTCCTAATGTCTCACCTGACACCTAATCAAATGAAATATAATTTCACTACTTGCCAAAAAAATTGTATCATTACATAATGATGCTATGAGTTATTGGTTTAATTGTTCAGATATTTCAACTTCACATGTCTTGAACCCACCTAAATTCTTTTTGAAGAAGCCTTTACTTTCCAAATAAGACTTGGAAGGGCACTATCACTGTGTTTCTTTATTAACTTGAGCTAGCAGGGAAGGCAGGACTATAGAAGTCAAAATATTTTATCCTTTTTTATGAAGTCACCGGAGGGAGCGTATCCCATCCTGATTCCTATGCTCTTGCCATCTTATGCTGGCTGGAGTTACAATGGTAAAATCTCAATGAGCAGGTGTTATTTTAACCAAGAATTCTGTTTGCCTTCACTGGCTCTCTGTGGCTCTCAAGATAACACGTGAGGTAACACACTGAAGGTCAAGTATACCTGAGGAAGATTTGTGGGAGTTCTTGCTACTCCCAATCTGTAGCCTAAGTCAAAATTCCTTCTAGGAAAATGATTTTTGTCTTCTGTAGTTTGTAGACATTGTACATAGACAGATTGTAGACAGAAAACATCACACCCATGACCCTTGCAGTGCAGTTTAAGGACATTACAGCCTGCTCTTGAATAAGTTCTGTTTGGATAGATGCTATGGGGGGAAATGAGTTTTCCAGAACAACTGCTCTGGTTTTGCCCCGTGTATTAGCAAGCAAAGTAGTGACGCATTCCGAAACACATCTGCAATATTTATGTTTGCTGCTGCTGGGATGGCCTCTTCTAATGAGGGAAATGTTGTCGTGCTTGGTTGTTTCATCTGGCACACAGAAGGCATTTAACACTGTGCATCTTTTTATTGGAGGAAGAGCTAGGTGCCAAGTAAGGAAAAGGTCTGTTCTCAAAAGTTTTACTGCCAAGATAATTATCTTGACATTGAGAATCATTGATTCTGCTTGAAATAAAGCTTTCAAAGTTTTCATTTATCAAAGTCAGGAGCAAAGTGAATATTTTGAAATTGTGAAACTTTTCCTTTTGATTGAAATGTTTCATTTCTACTGTTGTACGTAGTACTAGAATGTAGTGTTTCAAATTATCTCAATTTCAGTAGAAGATGAATCAGTTTTTTTATATCTTTGAAAGTTATAGTTGAATCCAAATTTTCTAAAAAAAGAAGAATTCATCCTAAATATTACTAGTATACATCAACTTCTAGAATTTAATGTTTAACAATGACACATAGAGATAGAATTGCGATAATCTCTGCTTTCATATTAGGTTTTAGTATTCATAAAGAGTTGATATTATGCATACTCAGAAGGCACTTTATTATTTTTAGGAAGGGTATAACTGATGCTTAAATATGCACTTGATTATAAAAGAAATATAATTTTATTTGTTTATTTTTTTAATTTAGCTCTATTTGCATCAGGCAAAAAATCTCATAAATGCAGGCACAAGTCAAAAGGTAATGTTGTAGGTCAGCCTGCTCTCCCGTTGGCTGTTGTGTGTTTGGATAGGATGTGCCCGGCTGAACAAACTGCTTTTAGAAGGCCTTTAGCCAAGCAGGCCAGAAGTTGTGTTGTTCTTAGTTTCTCCTTCTCCTTGCTGCATCTCCTTCCTGATACACCTGTGACCATGCTTGTAGCTGCAAGGTTTCCCTATGTGCTTGCTTTGGCATTTCTAAAATTTGGCAGCTTCCTATTTTCTTTCTCTGAGCAGGTGGTAGGTCCATAGCTATGATTTTTGTGACAGTTCTGATGACAAGAAGTGAAATGGTAATGCGTTTTAATGAAAGAGTAGTGAAATTGCTAGAGTTTGGTGAGGAGTTGAAAGAAACTGTCACTTATTCACACATGATTATTTATCTTCCTCTATATCCATGACAAACTCTAAAACTGAGGATTTTCAATGAAATGTGAAGATGTGTAAATACAGTGTTAGATTACTTTTACTATTGTCCAGTTCTGTTTATTTCAATTTGTTATTTACTGATTTAATTTAGTTTTATTTAAATTAAAAGATGATTTGCCCCCACATTTCTTACATTAAGATTTTCTCTTTAGTTTTTCCTTGCGGATTCTCCCCAGGGAGTGTGATGCATTGTAAATGCGGGAATTGAGCACAGGGTAGATTTTGATTGTAAACCAGCAACTCAAAATAAATTTTGTCCCCAGGTGCAGTTTACTCTTGATTATCTTTCCCATTCTGCCTTGACATACTGCAGCGAATATCATGGAGACAATGTCAGACTTCCAGCCACTAGAAAGGAAAAAAAGTTATTTAAAATAATGTATGCATTTACTGCAAAGATACTGTATTTATTTGCAGCAAAAGTAGTTGTTGTACTCAACACTGTAGGCTTGTTCCCCAGGCTAAGCTATAAATCCATAAAGCATTTTGGATGTGCTTTGTAGTGAGGTCAGGAAGTGTGAGTTTGATGTTAGAATCAGGATGTTCACATGTTAGCCAGCATCTTCTGGTGTAGATACCTTCATAGCAGAAAAAATGAGAAAGGAATGA
The DNA here is from genome assembly GCA_034781795.1 of Crypturellus tataupa. Lineage (NCBI taxonomy): Eukaryota > Metazoa > Chordata > Aves > Tinamiformes > Tinamidae > Crypturellus > Crypturellus tataupa. The sequence continues at coordinate 2,595,356 of JAWLRI010000873.1, forward strand.
GAAAAAAAAGAAAAAAGGAAGAACAACTAGAGAGAAAGCAGTCCAGAAGATAAAGCAATTAGTAATAAAAAAATTGGTCGTTTTTGGAAAGCTGATTTACTCGCCTGGCTTCCTGAAAGAATAGAGTTTGCCTCAGTTGAGTGATAACAAATGAAAGTGGGGAAAGTTTTGCTTGTGTACAAGCTTTCTTAAAAAAAAAAAAAAAAAGAAAAGAAAACAATTCTTTAGCATAATACTGTCATTTTAGAAAATATCAGAAATGTAATTAATCTCTCGCAACAGCTTTTCTAGACCTGAAACAGTCAGTGAGGAAATGTGCTGTTACCCAGCTTGGTAAAAAGGATGCTGTGTAGGGGTTTAGTGCTTTGCTTACTCTACTCTTTATGTAACATTCTTTTTTTGTTTTACATTGTTCTGCTAGTACAAATGGTCATTAAAGTGCAAACTAATTTTTTTGATTCATTCCAAGTGGATTAATGTCTGTATGATTAAAATGTAGTTGATGTTTAGAGCATTGCACTATTGTAAATCCATCCACATACTAAATCATATTTTGACATAAGCTTATTTTTCAGGCATAGGATTTATTACTTTGTAAAGAAAGACAAATGCTGCCAAAAACTGGCTTTTAATTTGGAAAATAGTCATCCTGATTAAAATTTGCTGGTGGGCATTACAGAGGTAGTAAGACCAAAAATGACTTAGGAGTCATACTTTTAAAATTACTTGGAGTCAGACAGTGTTTTAACATACATTTTTAACCCCCAAAATTGTAGCTTTATTTCAAAATATTCAAATTATTTACTTTAGTTTTGCTTATTCAGGACAAATCAGTTCGCAGTCTTCCTGACAAGTAAGGTGTATCAGAGAATCATTATGGTTGGAAAAGACCTTCATGATCATCAAGCGCAACCATAAAGCCAGCACCACCATGCCTGTTAAACCATGTCCCTAAATGCCTCATCTACACGTTTCTTGACCTGCCAGACAGTGCTTCACTACTATTTCCGCATAGGAATTTTTCTTAATGTCTAAGCTGAACCTCCCCCAGGCCATTTTCTCTTGATTTTGGTAGTTATTTTGGAGAAGAGATTGACCCCCACCTGACTACAACATCCTTTCAGGTAGTTGTAGAGGACGATCAGGTCTCTCCTGAGCTTCCTCTTCTCCAAACTAAATTACCCCACTCCCTCAGCTGCTCTTCATAAGGTCTGTGCTACAACCCCTTCACCAGCTTCGTTGCCCTCCGTTGGACACACTCTGGCACCTCCATGTCTGTCTTGTAGTGAGGGGCCCAAAACTGAACACAGTGTTCGAGATGCTGCCTCACCAGCGCACCTCAGTGCAGGGGGACGATCGCTTCCCTGGTCCTGCTGGCTGTGCTGTTCCTGTCACAAGCCAGGAGGCCATTGGCCTTCTCGGCCACCTGGGCACATTGCTGACTCACTTCCAGCTGGCTGTTGACCAACACCCCTAGATCCTTTTCTGTCACACAATTCTCCTGTCACTCTGCCCCAGGCCTATAGTGCTGCATGGACCTGGCATTTGGCCTTGTTGAACCTCATACAGTTGGTCTCAACCCATCAATCCAACCTGTGCCCTCAGGTCTAGACGGCTGCTGGTAGAGTCCTCCTTGCCCGCACCAACACCTCCATTGTCTCAGTCAACCCCTGAATCCCACAGAGCTGGCCTGGACCTGGGCACACAGGCCCTGTGAGCTGGGTCCTCCTACTCCATTGCTGGCTCTTAGACCTCCATACACCTATGCACAGAATAGTCCCTCTCACCCAGGAAAATGGCTAGAAATGGGGTTTCACAAGAAGACTGGATGGGCTGCACTGATGATCCCCAGGGCATGGCCAGACAAGTGCACTGCTCAGCCACCTGGTCATGTGCAAGTGGCCCCCCTGTGCCCTTATCCCTCTGCTTTCCCTTTCCGTGCTTGTTTTCCCAAACTGCCTCAATTCCTCTCTTTCTTGAACTTTGGTTCTTGCCCTAACTGTCCCATAAGTTGAGCAGAAACTACTTCCCAGGATCCTGTAATTAAATCCTGTACCTCAGCAGTAACCCCTTGGTCTAAAAGAAAAAAGGGCAAATTTCATGATTTCTTACTCACTTCATATCTTGAAAGGAGTGAAGGGCAAGAACAGCAAAGCATCCATTATAAAAAAAGAAAAAAAAGTCATGTGCAAAGTAGAACTAAAAATGTGTCTTCTCCTGTTTACACGTCAACTACAGAGAAAGCAGCAAGGTGGCAGCAAAGATGTAGTTTTGCCTCACTTTTTCTCCTGACAGCATGTTTCCTTGCAATTCTTGGTCTACTGGAAAGGGTTTTTAAGCTGTTGGGGCTCAAAAAATTGAATAAAATTCTTCAAAATACCTCTTCAAAAACTCAGCAATGCTGAGAATCAGATAAAGATAGCTGGAATGGGTTCTTTCACTGCCTGTTGATCTTAAAATGGCACTTCATTTATATGTTTTTAATGAAGCTTTTAAGTTTGGAATTAATCGTATTTGTTCATGCTTAATATCTGCACCACAAAAACATTTTCCTTAAAAGCATCTTCAAAAAAGAATTATGAAAGAACCAGAATAAAATATCATGTGCAGGGGAATTTTCTGTTGTTCTCCTTATCCTCAATGTAGTTTCAAGCACAGCTGGTCTTAACTCTGAAATTTTCAGGATAACTGGACTTCCTAAAATGTTGGACAAAGTCAGAAAAAGTCAAAATACCTTTTCCACCAAGCAGATTATAGAATCTCTGAATACAATATTTGTAACAACAAGAAAAATGAGTATTCTTTATTAGTTTCCATTTAGGAATCTTTGCTTCTTTCATCAGTGAGTCACTTTCAAGTGATTTCTATTTTCTGTTTCAGAATACCTTCAAGCTACAACAGTAAAGTTTCAGTTTCAAAAAACAAGCTGTTCAGGCTTTGTAAACTACTTCACAGCAGTTGTATCATCATGTGATCTGTTGGTATTGAGTGTTTGAATGAAATTTCATCTCAAGTTCTTAAATTGTGAACTGTCAAGGGAAAGTTGGAAGGATTTGTCAGCATAGTAACTGGTCATTTTTCATGTATAAATCTTTAAAAAATAATCATGATATCATAAATCATGCAGAAATTTAATTCTTTGTGTTTCCAGTGTTGTAAAAGTGTGTTTCTTTCAGATGAAGACAGACTCTCCAGAAGGAAGAGCATTGTAGACACAGTATCTATTCAGGTGGATATTCTGCCTGGGAACAACATGGAGGATAAGGTATGAAAATCACCAGGTACTTTAACAAATTGCCTTTTGTGGCAGGGAAACAAGAAACTGCAAGCAAAACTTTCCCTGTACGTATAATACCAAATTGTTCTCAGAGGAAAGTCCTGCTGAAATTCAAGTCCGTTTACAAAGCATTGTTGTCATAGAGCATGTTGAAGAAAGATGGAAAGTTTTCCCTGGTCTCATTTTGTACAGTTTTCCCCAGACCATCCTGGGGAAGCTGTATTGAGCCTGAATAATTATCTTGATATATTGCTGGTATTTGAAGACATTTTTAAAAAGAAAGAATCTCTCACTGTCCATTCTGACTATATAACAAGAGTTGCTTACAGTACCTCAAAAGTATAAACTAGTGATCTGTCTGCTATAGTAGGAGCTCCTAACAGAAAAATTAGAAACTTGAGAGGCAATAAAAGCTCTGTAGCCCAGCATTTGAGCATTCTGTGGGTTTTTTTTTACATTCTGAATTTATCACATTTCTTGTTTTTTCCAAAGCTTTTGATATGTGAGGATTAAGAGTTGTTTTTTTTTTTCCTTTAGATTGGTAATACTGAAGAAATAACTTTTGAAGCTTTGAAGAAAGCAATTGGTAAGACTTCTTACAGTCATGCTTATGCAGTTTATTTCTAGATTGCTGTGGAATCACTAGAGAAGAAGCTTTGCTAGAATAACATAATTAAAGTATTATATTTATTTCTCATCAAATAATAAATTGAGTTAAAACATCGGTCATTTCCAATTTTCTGCAGTATTTCCATAACTTTAATTAAGCCTTTTCATTTTCTGAAGCTAATATGACTGAATGAGGAGCATTTGGAAAGGCCGCTGTTGCCTAAATTGGTCATTACAAGCCAGTGTATGAAAACAGTAAGATTTCCATGGGATGTTTATTAGTAAAGCAATTTAAATATGTTTTTTCATATTAGAAACAGATCAGGTAGGCATTCAGTGCATTCACAGATACATTGTAAGATACAGATTGTGGCCTTCAAAAACACTCCAAATTCATGTTATTTTTAGCCTATTTGCCTATGTGATACTAGAAGAGAGGTTACTCAGTTTTTGTTTTTTTCTGATGTGCTGTATGAAAAAGGTTTCAACACACATAGTGGAAGCAAGAGGAACTCTCACTGCCCTGTAATTAAAACATATTGTGAAATTCCTCAAAAATGAATCTACATTTTGCATTAGATGCAAGACAGCTGTCTTGCTCATGGTGGTTGCATGACTTCAAATACAATTCTTTGCTTCTGTAGTGCACATTGGAAGGTTGAAAGTATGATATAAATGAAGACAAACTGAGAGGTTTCTATCACTTTTCCTCAATTAACATTGTTTATATTTATTTTTTTTTAAGATAATAATGGACTTGAAGAACAGGAAAAAGAAAAACGGCGTCTTGTGATTGAAAAGTTCCAAAAGGCACCATTTGAAGAAATCGCAGCACAATGTGAAACCAAAGTGAGTTTCTGAAAAATGTTCTGAAGAAGTATTAATATAATCTTTAATGAGTATATGCTGAACAAAGCATTGTTTGTGATAATGTGTCACTACAGTTACTGTTAAAGAACACTAACTCTTTAACTTCAACTATTTTCTCTGCTCTTAACCATCTTAGGAAATTCCAGTTTTAAAGTGTAATTTTGATTGGTGTTTGATTGACCATTTGAAAAGGAAGAGAGATCCTAAACACTCTTCATTTTAGTGTTGTCTTGTGTTCATTTTAGTGTTTACTGTCTTTGGAAGCTGGATTCACATTTGATGCATACTCTGTTCTGGAGTATCAATGTTTACCTCAATAGGCATTTTGAATAGCTAAATATTTTTGAAGTTTATTAAATGCCTATCTGCAACAGCAAAAGTTGCATTCTCAGGTTAGCTCATTCTTCAGTCTCACATGCCTCTTCAGAACTTAGAATCCTTGCAGCAGTGGAGGGAAAAATCTAAATGGAAAATGCATCTTAGTTTTGCCTTATGGTGATGTGGAAAACATCAAGTCAGCCTGGTGTGTTTGATTTTAGAATCAGTCAGTATACAGTAGGTAATCATTAAATCTTGTTTTTTCTCTAGGCAAATTTGCTTCATGATAGACTTGCACAGATATTGGAGCTCACCATTCGGTAAGGTTTTCTGCAAGAGGAATCTGATGAATGAAAAATGCATTTGAAAATAACTATAGACTGTTCCTAAGTGGTTATAGTTTCCTAAAGATATAATATTCATAAAATAATTGAGATGCCTGAAAAAGAATAGTCTTAATCTAAGAGAGTTACTCTTTCTTGTTGTTGTTTAGAATCTTGTTTAATAAGAGTTGTTCTCATCTGTTGTGCAGTATGAATTATACTTGTTAGTAAAAAAAAAAAAAAAATTCATATTTCTCTAACATCAATAAAGGTGATTCAGACTGGAGTGCAAATAAATACTGAGGCGTGGTAATTATAATTTCAGGAATAAGATAAAATATGGGGTGGGGAACTCATTTTTGATTGCCCTTATTAGTATAATAATTATTTAAATGAAAGGAAACCTTTTTATTTTAATAAATTATGTGATGATTGTTCTTCTCATGCAGCCCTCCACCGAGCCCCTCAGGAACGATGACCATTACTGCTGGACATGCTCATTACCAATCTGTTCCAGTCTATGAGATGAAGTTTCCAGATCTTTGTGTGTATTAAGTGTCTTCTGAAGTCTGCTGGATATTATTTAGAGTAGAATACAATATAAAGAGCAAGATGAGTTTTCAAACTTTATTGTTTATTTCATCTAAATTAACTTAAAAATAATGGACCTGAGCCAAATGCAGACTATTTTTAGCCAAACTCGTGAAACTGTCTTGAGTTGGTTTTCTAGTATATTTGATGTTATGTTCGTTATATATCACATTCCTTGATTTTCACATTGAAGTACATGTAAAAGTTAAGTGTTAAACCTGTTTTTCCATGTAGATGAGTATTTCAGTTATTCTAGGAATTTGTATTTCTGTAAATTCCTTTCATTTAAGGTATTGTAATTGCAGGATTTGTTAGAGCTTCTTTCTGTTTTGTTTTGTTCTGTTTTGTTTTCCTCTCCTCTGTGTCAATTTGTATATCTAAGTAGAATGCTTTTGGCTTGCCTCATCTCAATACATGTAATAGTAGAGCAGGACCTTAGTTTCCTTTTGTTCATTCTCCATCATAGTTAATCTGTGTCATTACTTTGGAATATATTTGGGGTGGGAACAGGACGGGAAAATACCTTACATGTGTAAGGTGAAGTACAGTAAAGGAACGATTGGACACTTGTTAGTATTTTTGATATATAATATGCTTTTAGCTATATATGCCCAGTATCTATCCTCTGTTACCAGCTGAAAGTTAGTGCTTTGTTTAACAGATGTAAAGTCTCTTCTTGAAACAATGAATTGTGCAATATTTTTCATGTCTTAAGATGTATAGTTTACAGACTGTACTTTTGAAAATGCAGTAGTATTTTGCTCTGTCTGCTTTAGTATAATAAATACATGAGATATATTTAGTATAGCAACAAATAAACTGAGGGCATTTTAAATCATTAATACAGAAATTACAATTATATTCTATGAGATGTTTCTCTGTAGTTTATTACAGCTTTATAAAGATATTTTGGAAGTTGAAAGAAGACTGGATGAAACTATTTAAAGACCAAGAATTTATTACATGTGTTTTCAAGCAAAAGCATTTTTACAAATTCATCTGTGTGTTCCTTTTTGTTTCATTCCATAAATATTACTGGAAATAAGGAAAACATAGTAGCTTTCATAGGTTTATGTATCTGACTATACAATTCAAATGTAAATTCAGTAAAACTGAGAGTAAATCACTGAATTTGTAATGATGATTAAGTTGACTTTCCTAAATCTGTCTTACTAAATTCTGTAGGCAAAAAAAGTGTATGTAGCTGATGTCATAAATAGAAATTTGAAGTGCTGTAGTTTGTCTGAATCTGACTGAAGCAATCATGTGAGCAAAAAGCAAACTGACTGAAGCAAAAATGTGAGTGAATGCTCTCAACTATTACTATCAAATATAAAACATCTAAGTTAGCCAGCAGTTTAGATGAGCAGTCATCCAGCAATTGATGTAGCTTAATTCAGGCGTACTTTGAGCAAGGGCTTGGACTAGATTGCCTTCAGAAGTCCCATCTTAATTTGTGATTTCATAATTCTGAGATTCAGATGGCTGTTGTTTGATGAGCAAGCTGGCTAACTTCCTAAATTATTCCTAATTGCTAAATATTTTGAGCATTTATACACCTCCTATGAGGCAGACTTCCAGGTTTTTAAACTGATGTCCAGCATTCCACTATACTACTTTTAAAAGCCTGTCATATGACACGACATCAGAGATATTTCAGCTACTTAAACCTATGAGTTAACGTGCTGAGACTTTGAGAAACCCTTCGCAAAACTCAAAGGTAATTGAGACCTTCTTTTCAGTTTAACAGTGCAATCAGCTGTTAGTGGATGACGAAACAGCCCTTTACCTACAGCATTCCGTTGTGATTTTTACTGCTGCACCGTATCAGCCTGATCAGACCACAGTCTGCACATAAATAGGACTCGTTGTCACTCTAGCTTTTAGTTTTCACTTTTTGTTTTTTTAAGGTAAGAGATAAGAGTTTTTACCTATATAAAGAGTGTAATTTTTAAAATAATAAATATAACCTAAAGATAAAATGTAAAACACTTCTCCACTGTCATTTTTTAGAGTAACACTGTGCACTTTTGTACAAAAAAAAGCAGTCTAAAGAATAAGAAATATAGAATGTATTTTTGTTGCACTCTTGCAATATGCACACTGTGTAAATGCAGAATTGTTTCTCTGAACCGTTGCATGAATGCTACCTGTGAAAATACTTACCTGGTTTCATTTTCTATTGTGTTCATGAAATCTTTTTCATTTATGCCAATGATAAGTTTCCATGCTTCCAAAGTTCAAATTAGCCATGTTTGAGGCGAGCAGGTGTTGTAGAGGCATTGAGCAGGGGAAAAAAAAAAAAAAAAAACTTTTAACACTCTAATGTGCTGAGATGATGGCTAAGTTCTTCCTTTCTGGAAATTCAGGGGAGTCTGTACGTCGTCAGTTGGTTCAGTCCGACCGTTTTGGACAGTTAAGAGATGAGAGTCACTGCAAAATCTGTTGTTCTGATAGATTCTTACAGTATGTCCGTAGTAAGTGAAACCAAATGAGTTACGAATGCTGATTTACAGTATCAAGTTGCTTTGATTCATTTATCGTTTTATGCTTTTGAAAAGAGTTGCAGAACTTAAAACACAGAGTGTGCATACTGAATTATCTGCAACGTGTTGAGTGCTGTTTAAATGTTAATAAATTGGTATCCAGCTGTTTGATGTATTCCAGCTTTTGCTTTGACTTCTCTTGTTCTTCATTTTATCTTGGAAATTGTTGACTTTTGGCAGTGATTCATTTTAAATTAAATGAAATCTCTGTTATTTTCAAGAGATAAAACGAGCCTGTTGTCCAAAATCAGCATAGGGCTAATTTGTGGTTGTCTTGGTGGTCATATATTCTGTACTGTATGCAATGAAACAGTTTCAGTAAATGTAAGAATACACTGTGCAATTTATATTTAAGCAATAAAATAAACCAAAAATTAAATATTTTCTATGATGTTGGTTAATTTTTAGCACTCACAGTTAAAATGCCAATGCTGGCCTCTCTTTAGTATGTAAAATATACCAAAACACACTTTACACAAAAAAACTTTTTCTTGCAAATGTAAAGTATTGCAACACTGTTAACCTGTTATTAAATTTTGGTGGTGCTTTTCAAGAAGTGGGAAAACAGAAATGCATAAATCATTTCCTCCTAGCAAATAAGCTAGGAGAAGGTAATTAAATCATATTGTTGAGGTCCCTCTCCCTAGTTTAAGATATCATGCAACATTTTTGTTGCATCCATTCCAAGGAGTTATATTGCTAATATTTCTGAAGATCTGCATATGGGTTAGTGTTATCCAAACATTATGTCCTCAGATAGGGCTGAGTATTAGCCTATGGTTTCTTGCCCGATTTTTTGATACACTCCATTATTTAAATATTTTTAAAGTACAATCCTAACACAAGAGCATTTTTTTCCCTGTTTTGAGAAAGATGACACCTTCCTTAGCTCAAATAAATGGTGACTTACTATACCGAGGTTTTTATCTTTTTTGTCTTATTCCTCTTTTCCAGTTTTTTTCTAGTCATCAAGAACATGTATTTTTGGAAACCTCCAGAGGGTAGGACCATCTTTCTCTGACTTCTCTTGAATCTGGGAACCAGCTATCACGATGCGTGGTCATCAGCCGTTCTTGTTGCTTACATTGGTCTGAGTAGCATTTTGATGACTGATTCCCAGAACTGTCCAGGGAGAGAAAAGTAACCACACTCTGGAGTTGTGTGTGTTTTGGGGTTTTTTGTTTTCTTTTCTTTTGTGTAAGAACATCCTTAAATAAAAAGTAGAAGTAAATAAGAGATTGTGCCATTCTACAATATCAGATCAAATAAAGAGGGAGGATATTCTAAGCAAGAGTAAACTTTTCGGAGTAGGAAGACAAAACAAAGGTGATTGGTTAAGAGCAGTTTTTGGGGGTGTTGAGTGAATGTCTGGCTACCCAGGACCAGAGAATGTCTGCCTTAGTGTTAGCTTTATTTGAAAGTCATCGTCTTCGTCATTGATGCTAGTTTTAGTGACTCTCTTGTAATCAAGATGACCACCAGCATGAAAGGCTTTTTTCCAAAGTTCATGACTTCCTATATTCTGTGACACTGTTGATAACATCGATTTCCCATTTTTTTAACCTTTTATCAGATTACAGGCTAAAATAATTGATTAAATAGAATAAATAAGCATTCTCAATTCAAGTGCTGAATTAAGTGGAAAATTAACTGTTTGCTGTAGGGATATAAATGTACTTTAGCCAACTGTGCCCCCCTATTTAAAGATAGCATATGAAGCTACTGCAAAAAATGAGAGAAGGAAGAAAAAAAACCTTTGATACATTTCTTCTCCTGTGTTTCTCATGTAATTTGTTTCATTCTGATCTCAGAATGAAAAATACAGCTCATAGTCAGAGAGTGACTAGGTTACTATTTAAAGTTGTATAGCAGGTCAGGGACAGAATATGGATAATGTAATCTCTCCATCTTGATTCAGATGATCTAACTGAATTTCTAAAACCAATAAAATTAAAATGTAGATACTTTGCATATTTCTGAATGAATATGGTTATGATATTACTGTAACCCTGAATGTCTAGTTCTAGTTTTGTGTTCAGTAGTGCTAATGGTGTAGGCACTCTGGGGTATGAAGTTTCATGTTGTTGAAAAACATTTGGCTTTTTAAATACACTATAAATCTTCGTAGTTTTAAGGCAGGAAAAATACCAAATACTACTGAACAGCTTTATGTTATATAACCTGCTCATTCAGGAACATTCAGTGTACTAACAATGTCAACTTGCAAAAAAGAGACCAGGCAGTGTGGTCCAAATTTACTGCCTCATTGGGAAGAACATGGGCAGTGTTTCGTGTACTCAGAGTTATGCTAGTCATTGGTCTGTAATAAATACTAAGAATGTTTTTATGACCGTCAGACCCTTTATGACAGGATTATAAAGCAGAAATCTGGAACTTTCCGGACAGCTAAAGCTCTAGATAGCTTGTAGCAATAGTGTTTTGTTTTAAGAAATGCTACCAGAAATACATTGTTCTAAGCGAATGTCAAAATTGGGAAGATGGATAGATGTGGCAACTTTTTGGCTTAATAAAAATATCTTGTGACTTGGTTTGTTTCTATTTTACTCTTTCATTTATATACAGTTCCTAGGTTTTTGTTTATTAAAGTCTTAATCTTTTCTAGCTCCAGAAACAAAGTGCTGGGACAGCTGTTGGAGAGATAGTACTGCTTCCTGTGAAGGGAAAGACAGTAGGGACCAAGCAGGCAGGTGAACAGAAGAACAGGAAGGAGCAATATTCATATTCAAATGAAAAAAAAAAAAAGTGAAACATCAATCTAAACCATAGTAAAGGTTACCTCATCTCATGAGGGATGCATACAGAGCACACAGTTATGGCAGGTCAATAGATGACTGGATAATCAAGTTCAGGTATGATTGCTTCTGATCAGGAACTCCAGCCCTCGATGCTTACAGAGGAAATATCCTATTGCTGTGCTCTGGATTTTGTAAGTGCATGTTCAGAGAGTGTGGATATGTAAGTAATTCCATTGAATAAAAAATGTTCTGAGCTACTTTGGGCAGGTCATCCCCTCTGAGTTTAAGCTATGCATTTGGTCTGTTTTGTGCCATACAGTTGAAATCTAATGAGAAAAGCATATGAAATTTGTATCATTGTGCACATCTTGTTTTATTCAAGTAACGAGCTTGCTAGTGACCTTGACTAGTGGATTTTTAAGCTAATTTTAATAGGCAAGCTTAGGTAATTTCATCCCTCATGGTAATATTTATGATCAAAGGAGCCTAAATTAACACCTTATTAAGCTTAAAGATATACGAAACTCTCTTACTGCTGTTGCTTAATAATGGGTGAATCTAATGAGTGGTGAATATGAAAAGCTTTCTGTGAGAAAGAATAAAATCTGGGCTTAGCAGAAAACAGGATTCTAGCTTTGCAGAATGTGCCTCAGAATTCATTAGTTGTAGATGTTGTCAGGAAATAGAGCCTGTTAGTTTATTCCCCAGGCAGTCTGAAATTTCTCAAAACTGGAGATAATTGTGCATAGTACATGACTCCGGGGCAAGGGATACGCCTTTTTAGCAGATGTTCATCCTTTACTGCCATGACTTGAGCGATCAGCTGTAAAATTCCAGTTAGATAGAAGAGGAAGAAGGGACACATTCTCATGTAATTGCCTTTTGCTTTTCTTATGCCTTTTGCTTTTCTCATGCCTTTGCTTTTCTCTTGCCTTTGCTCAGTAAAGGAACAACTCGTGCAAACAGAGTGTGCGTGGTTGCAGATTGATTTAATTAAAAACCTCAGATACTTAGCCAATGTCAGCAAGATCCACTTCTAACCAAGTAGTTAGCACATTGTCTTTGATTAGAATTGTCTTTACCTAAAAATGGAATAATTGAGAACATTAATTTTATTTAAGATGGTATCTGATCAAAGTAGATGGTCCATAGTGCAGACTTAACTATGGTAAGGAGTTAGCCTAATGTTTTATACAACCTAGTCTATGATTATGATGCTTCTTTGCTGGAAAAGGTAGGATAGTGTAGAGTTGACAGAATAGAAGAAAACTGTGGAATTTCTCATGCTGTTTCTCAAAGAAATGGTTGCCTTCACACTGAAGAATCCTTATGCTTCCACATGGACGGTGCGTCTCTCTTTGCTCGTAACAGGCTCCGTAGCGAACCTTCCTCTTCGCTGCTTTCCTCAGAGCTAGAAACGCCAGCCCCTAACTCTGTACCACTCAAGGGCCGTTCGTACGCGCCGCTTCGACACGAGACTCTTCCCTCCTGGCATCTCTCCCTGTGCGCAGACTGAAGGCTCGTGTTGAAGAAGGCGGAAGCCATGCATTCCGCTGCTGTCTTATCGCAAGCACACAGTAGTTTCTCACACAAGCTCCATCCAATACCTTAAAAAGATGGTTTAAAATTAATATTAGAAAGCAGTTATAGTCAACCATTATAGTAACACTTAGTCAATGTGTTATTTGTTATGGATAGATGAACTTTGACTCCCATTTTCAAATGTGCTTTGACCCCAAATTCACATTTAGTCATCTCAACACGAGCCTTGCACCGAGGTGCTGGGCAGCTGGAGATTCAGCCGGCCTTTGCATATGGGGAATATTGGGACACCCAGAAGTGACTTGTGTCTCCAGTCATAAAATATCTGAATGTATAATACTTTGTTATTTTCTCATCAGAACCTGTTAAATTATCTCTAAACTTACATTTTGGCTTGTGATCCAAACAGACAACTTCAGACCTTGACATTCTTTCTGTGTGACATCCAAGTTTCTTAACTTGTTCCATACAACAGTGATGAGAGAAACAGCACCTGAAACAAACAGCCGATGCAATTGGAAAATACTAAATCTGAAATGTAAATTGCATCTCTGATGCAATGGACATTAAAACTGAGATACATAAGTTTTCTTGTCATGAGAAAAAAACTCCCCATTAAGAATAAGGAAGGAAAAAACAGTGTTATTCCTACTATCACGACCTTCTTCCTAATTCTTTTGGCATCCTGTCTTTAAAGGTGGTACAGCTTTTTCTGCTTGTTTTTTAGATATGTAATTACAACCCCTGGTGTGTGTCTAATCCACTATTGAGTACTTGAAATAACTTCTAAATGTCGTTTTCTGAGAATTTCGCAGTGACAGCCAGAGCCTTGATTAGGCTTGATCTAGTCTATTTATCATGCGTAGGCTGTATACCCCACACTGTTAGCAGTGGCAAATCTCTGCATTGCGGTTCAGGTAGTATTTCAGTCGAGCTGTTTATTCCCTTGTGAAGGGCAGCACAGGTGTATGCAGCTCTGCAGTTCATAAATCATATTCCAAACCATGCAACCCTCATCTTCATCTCATGTGATAAACTCTTGCTGTGTTTTATTGACCTCCTGTGATTGTCCCTTATTTCAATCTAGTTGGTAAGTCATCTCTAAAACACTGATGTGTTACCCACATTTCCACTTTTCTGGAATAGCCACTTTTCAATATTTGACCCAATATATTTAATTTGGTGGTGGTTATTTTGTTTAACCGTGGTCTGACTACTGATCTCTCCCTGTACAAGGCCCAGCAAAAAGGTATCCTGCTCTTGGCCAGTCTCTAGGTCCTCCCATGACACCCCTAGCTAACGGCAGACTGCAGAAGAGCCCCTACCTGTCCAGCCCGTCGGTGGGATAACCTCTTCCTTCTTGGCCGCAATAGCAACCATAAGATTCAAATTCCTGCGGGCATCGCTCAGTTAGACAGAACAGCATTTCTCCTAGTTGGGGCAGCTCCCTCTTTGCTCTCCCATTTCCTCGCTCTTGCAGAAAGGTTAATCGTTCACATACTGTAAAGAGAAAAGTGTTGTTTCACACACATTTTCAACAGTAGGGAATGTCGTGGGATAGAAGCATTTCCAGAGCCATAAAAACTTTAAGATAACATTTTAATATTTCTAAATGTTTAGTCTATGACCTATGGCTCTTAGAATTTATTGAACGGATCAATAGGAGAAGTGAGAGAAAAATATAATTTAATGAAGAGAGATCCCCACAATTTGGGTTACAAAAAAGTAATTTGGATTTCTTCTAGAATATTCAGATCTGAGATGGAAATGAGAATTCAATATATTCTAACTTGACCGATTGAGAAAATAGTTCTCATGTTCTTGAGTGATAACTAATGACTGCATTCTATTGGAATAAACATTTTTTTTTTTTCATTTGAAATACAAAGTTTGAACACTTAGCAGAGTGATGCTCTTGGATTCAGCTATGCATGATTCCTTCATGTTCTGCTTACACATTTGTCCTAATAAGCCTTAGATACCGTGACAGAAAAATCAAAACTGATGCTGTTTTTCTAAAAAGAGAATTAACAGTTAGGATTCTGAAATGATGCTTCAGAGATAATCGTTTCCTGGTTTCCTGTTTTTTACAAACTAAAAAAGTAATCATGAATTATCACATTGATGCTTCTTAACTACTCATCTACTGAAGCTATGATGCCCTTATCTCCAATGGAGGATGGCGTGAGAGTTACTGGGCTGCCAAGGTCTTGGCATCTCTGAACGCTTGTGCTTCTGTGGCTTTGACAAAACTGGAATTATCCCTAAATATTGGGATGAGAGTATATTTTATGTCAAGAAAGAAGTTGACAGGAGGGGATCTGTTTGGGCCTTTGCAAGGGAGAGAAAGTGGATGGGACTGAATGTTTGAATTGCAGGAAAGAAAGAATTCCACCTTGTATCCTCCTTGCTCCCATGCATGATCCACGGACAAAGCTAAATTACCTCTGCTGATACAGAATTCTGCCTGTGTGCCTCTGCTTCCTCACGTTAATTCACCAGCAACAAACCCCAAGGTGGTGCAATGCTCTGCATAATCTAAAAGTTCCTTTTTTATTCCTCCAATACCCCTTTGACAGAAGGCTGGATTCTTCCTGTCTACCTGCTCTGTTTCTGTGGTCCTTGTTTCCAGCTCTGGGATCACTTTTAGGGAAAGCCTAAAAAGACAGATGAGACAGAGCGTAGATTTACAGCAGTGGCAGCTCTGAAGCTTCCTAGGGATCTCTGAGCTCTCAGCAAGAGCTGAAAAAGCATCTGAAATTGTGAGTAGGCGGGTGATGCTGGTAAGCCGTCTGCAGTGGTTAGGTCGACACAGAGTAGTTCCTTTTTTCTGCTTCTGCTGCTTGTAAAACGAAGTACCTCAAAGATGTGATTACATTATTGTTTAAAAACAAAAGCAAGGAGAAACTTTCACCATTTCTGATCTTGCATTGTATGACAGGCATACTTTAACCTAATCATAAATGGTTCTTAAAATGCCAGAAGTAGGAATGGATAGATAACTGATGACAAGTCAAATTTCTCGGGAAGAAATGCAGCTGTTAAAATCCTTTGCAGATGTCTGTCTCCTATGGTTCTTATAGCTACCAATACACTTGTGTGTCTGTAACTGGTTTAGATTATCTATAATCTCTACCTGCAATATGCAAATGCTCTTTCTTACATATGCAGCTAAATTTTTACAAATATTTTTCAGTTAAATATAACTACCTTTTCCTGCAGATTCTTTAGGTCCTCTGTTGAACAGTATTGGTTCGAGAGCTGCTCCAGCATGAGCCGTGCTCTGGCCGCCTCCTGAGGGCCTTGTCTCTGTAGATTACATCATGCATGGGTTAGATGGTGAAGATCAGCCTTACAAAGGTAGAAAGAGCTCCTCCATCCAGAGTATGTCCAAAGCGGGTTTTCAGAACCAAATCGAGTGACAGTTTTCTAGTATATTTAATTTATGGTTAAGAGGGATTTAGCTGTTCACTGTTCAGTATCAGTCTGCTGAGTGTTTGACCTGTTGTTTTCAGTGTCCTATGTTCCACGTAGTCTATCTTGATTTAGGGAGAAAACAGTGTTATTCTACATATCTGTGGGAAATGCTGAATGTTCAGATAGTCGTGAGCAGATATACAATGTGTACTGTAAGACAGAATTAAAATAGATATGGTTCACTTTTTGCTTGCCTTTTTCTTTTGTCCTCCCAGGTGTTCCTACAGGAATATTCTCAGTGGGGGCAAGTTTGTCTTTTGTTGAATTGCTGTCTTCTGGGGATGAAATCAGAGAGGTGGTTCTCTTTTGCACTGGGACTGCAGCTTCTGTAAATCCTTCTTTTTCTGAATAAGCAAAAAGAGAAAAACAAAAGAAGACACAAAACAATAAACAGTAAGATTTCCATTTTAGATAGCAGGTCAAAGTAACAGCACAGAAAGACAGAATTTGTGTGAACAGAAGGCCACAGATAAAAATATTCTTGATAAAGAGTGAAAAAACAAGGATCTTTTCTTCACATCTCTTTCTTAGCAGATAAGAAAAATAGTTATATGGGACCAGTGCAACTGCGATTTTTTTTTTTGTTTTCAATCTTCTGTGTTGTATAGTGAAGAAAAGAGTTATGAAAATTGCTGAAAATAACTTCCTATATTCAACTGCTGACTAGTCAGCCTCAGTGAGAGGAAAAAGTGCAAGTATAATCTCATTCTCTGATTAAATTGCTTTTTTTCCTGAGTAGATTTCTTTTTTTTTTTTTTTTTTTTAAAGAAAAGAAAGGTCCATTCAGATAAGGATACCAAACCTGATTCCTAATAGCAATATTATTGGAGATAGACAGAAAATTATTTGACTGATACAGAGCTGGGCAAGTAAAGGATTTTCAGGGATTCTGACATCAAGAACATATCAAGGGAAAATTAGTTAATGGTGAATGGAATCATAATTATAAGAAAGTTCTTTTGAATCAAAATGAAATTCATGTTTATTTTTTACACAATCTCAAAATTTGTCTCTGATTGAGATTCTTGTTTTTTTTTCTGAGCTTGAGGATTATTGAATTTTTTTTTAACATTTTAGGTAAGCTAACTTTTAAACGAAAATAGTGTTTTCAGAAAAGTCAGTTGGTTTTTTTTATAAGTGCCCATTTGAAGAATATAGTCTTTCAGAAAAAAATCTTTGTTTTAGAAATGACTAAGTTTCCACGTTTTTATTCCTTCCCTTTAAATTCGCTGTCTGAACGTATTAATTGGATTCAAATCAAATTCATTAAATGTATCCTTCTGAAGTTCTGTTTTTAGTTTGTGTTGAAAATAACACAATTTAGGATAAAATAATACATTAAAAGAATTTCAAACACAATGAAGCCTATGAAAGAATATAAAAAAGATATCAAGACAACATAGTACTTTTAAATCAGCAAGATGTGCATTTTATGCCAATTTGATAGTGATGACTTAAAAAGAAAGTAGCTACTGGTATTTGTAGATATTAAAATTCGAGTTTGGGATATTTTGCTATCTTGACATATTCTACCTAAGAACATAGATTACACATTATTTGCCTGTAGCCCCGCAGACCTCCAATATGAGTCATAGATTTTCTGATATATTCAAGTTATCAGAGATCATCACTTACCACAGCAGTGCCATATTCTGTATTACAGCTGGGGACTTGCCTACTATCCAAACAGTGTAATCCGAGTCAAACAAAAGTTACTTTCTACTCTCCATATTCAGTGTTAGACATTTTCTAGTGCATTTCAGTCTGATACTTTAATAAGAAAAAGTTCCAAAGCAACATAACGTTGGCATCCACTTACTTTTAGCTGTGGCTGATGGTGTGACTGCGCTCATAGTGGTAATAGCTGCAAAACATGACATAGATTTTAAAGAAGGAAAGAGTTCCTTGAAATTGTCTATAATATAGGAGAAGGTAAAATTGAAATGAATGTATTGCAGAGGACTATTACATATACAAAATCTAATGTGATTTTTTCACATAATGACTTGCATAACAACTGCAAATGTGCGGCTGGAGATGAAAGACGATAGGTATCTCTCAGACTGGTTTTGTTAGTGAAGCTGCTGTCTGATTCTGATCTAGCTTTGAAGTTAGCCTTGTTCTGAGGAGGGGGTAGACCTGATGGCTTCTAGTGTTCCCTTCTAACTGAGATTAGCCTGGGACAGTGCACGGGTTTTGAACTACGGTGCTTTCAGGTGATACATTGCTAAGTCAGTCCACGGAAAAGAAAAGCTAAGAGTTACTGGCGTTTTAATAAGGAGCCTGGGTGAGCTGTACCGCTGTGGTCTCTCACAATAACTGGAAAGAAAGAAAACAGGATCATCATGGTACTGAGATATATATTTGTGTAATATATTTCTGGAGAGAATTCTATTCTAAAGCTTAACCAACCATCTATGTTAGCCTTACTTTATATAGAAAGTAATTCAAAGGGAGAAACAATGGTTTGCTCAAGGATGGGCTACAGCTGTAGAATAACTAGATGTATTATATAGAAATCTCCTGACAAATATCAGGAGATATTTGTCTGCATTACCACAGATCTTAATAAACCAAATGCATTATCATCTTCCATCAGAAATGCTTGTTTTGCTTTTTTCTTTGTTTGTTTTCCCATCAAAAGTGTAACCACAGACTCTTACCTCCTGCTTTGGGAGTTCCCAGGACCATCTCACTGGGCTCAAAAGAAATCACTGTTGAAAACAGAAAATATAAATTCAGAGAGCAACTCGCCAGCATAGATTCTTATGAGAAATCAAATTGCCAAGAAGAGCTTTTGCAGCAACGGAGAAAAACACAAGTATTTGAGGCAGTGACATTTGCTTTTCTCTGCAGTGCAGAGAGTTGTATTATCTATAAAATAAACTCATTGCTATGTTCAAATAATATTTTACACTAACAAAGAGGAAGCACAAATATGACTGAGTACAATAATAAATGCATTTAATAGACAAATATACTAAGGAGAATTCAGTCTAAAATCTCACTATTACACACGGACTGAATACTACATTACTCATGAACACCTTGACTTTGGCTGCATTGAAAGTCAAGTACAAACCGAAATCCTTCGCTAACCTCTATTTTATTTATTTTTATTTTTTGATTTTGATTATAAACATAGCTGTCAAATAATTCTAAACTTTCTCACTTTTCTCACATCTTTTTGTGTTTTATTAGGATATTGTGATGTGAAAAATAAATGATGGGGTACTGAATAGTGCCTAGTTTGGGTTTAGTACCGTTTGCACTGTAGGCAGTGATGAAACTCCTATGGGTTTAAATGGGGAGATAGCTTGTTTCCACAGATTTCCCTCAAAGTCTGACTACATATGTTATCTGTGACACAATTTCATCTTTCTATAATTCTTAATACATCTTTTTATCCCTTGACCATAGTTTGAGCTTTGTGATTATCTCCTGACTAAGTGTGTGAGTAAATGGTCTGGAGAAAGTAAAGGATTTCTACAGATGTGCAAATACAGGTGCACTCACTGCCTCAGGAGCTCTCAGTTTTATATTTCCGAAATCCCTAGTAGCAGCTAGTAAAACATGAACCCAAGCTGGAATTGTTGTCAGATGCAAAAGCAAACAGCAACACATATCTGGTAAAAAACTTATCTGAAAAATGCAGGTAAGGTAGATCAGCACTCAGCACAAAAGGGTTTTCAGAAACGTGTCATTGTGCCTGTCCAAGGAAGCTTTCAAATCATAGAACCTAAATAAAGTCTAAAACATTATTCCTTAAAATAAATAAATAAATAGATATGTTGCGGCAAGTTGCAAGGTCCAGTGGTAAGAAAGCACAGCAAACGCACTGGGGCAGTAGGGCAGGACTCTGATAGCATTAGCACAGGTCCATCACGGCGCAGGTTTGAGAAAAGAGGGAGCTAATATTTCTGCCTTCCCACATGCTTACCCAAGGAACACAGTACAGCTCTAAACCCGTTTTACCTTCATATGCAAAATGTTCCTTCTCTTACCACTCCCATAAAAGCACTTCTGAGTTTCCCTAAGGCGAGCAGTGGCTTTGGTCACACCAGTTCAGTATTTACTGTTCATGCAAGGCTGGATTCCTGCTCTGGTGAAATAGCTTCATTCCCAACCCACAACAAATCAGGTAACTGTAAGTCAAATCCTTACTGAAGTACGGGACACACAATGTACATTGGAAACTTGCACCTTGTGGTCCAGGCTTGAACTGGATCACCAAAACCCTGTATCTGCTTTTCTATCAATCCTTTTAGAAGGGCTGAAGTTGCAAACCTTCCACGGATGCGGTTGTGTGTAATTCATCAGTCCCACGGTGAAGGATTTCTGCCAAAATAAAAGCATTCTTACTCCAGAAAGTCATGGCTTACAATATTTGTTAAATAAGAGGTTTTTGTAACGTTCTTAGAATTATCAGAAGAGAACTTATTTCTTAGTGCTTTAACTACTTTCTTTACTGTAAAGTTACTATTTTTATATGATTTTATATGATATAAATATAGTAAATTGTTACAACAAATTACCAGTAATACGATTAACAATATTGTAATACTACATCAGTTGCATTTATTGATTGCACATCGCACAGTTATGTACAGTTTAGTAAAGTTCTTAGTTTTTTTACAAAGATCTTTCAGTCTGAACAAGATAAACTGATCAGCGATAATTATTTTTTAAATAATTATTCTTTAAATTTGAGCTGGTACTTAACCATATGGACTATAGTAAAGATAAAAGGATAAGATTAGTACCACTTAGATGTTTAAACCTAAGTACTGAGCTGAGAGCAATGCTGAAGAAGGGCTTCAAATGGCAATACAAATAGAAAAGGACCTATTTGAAAAAGATTTTTAAAATATTTTTAATGTCTTTCCTCTTTTATTATTTTGGAATGAGATTCTGTGTCCTTTTCTCAATTTCTTCTTTGAAAAAAAAGAATGTTTTGTCTGAAAATTTCAAGAGCCTGCATGTAAAAGCTTGAGTCACCAAAATTCAGCTCTGTCTTACTAGGCTTTTTTCTATCCCTTTCATATTTTAATATCTTGCTAAAAATTGTCTTGCTTCTTTGAAAGGAATTCATAGCTTCCAAAATGCTCGTGATACTTCTTCAGAATATAAATCAATCTTGATTTAATACATCCCAGTCAAATAATTAGAGATAAAGACATACCCTTCATGTGAAGTGTCGTCAGCTCTTTCATGATAGTTGTTTCTGAAAAAGAGAGAGCTGTCTCATAGACTAAGATATGAGGAGGGAGATTATTATGAAAAGGGCAGATTAAATGTAACCATTTAGTATGAATATTACAACAAATAAAGTGTTACTGAATTAATTCTCAATTATTCCCCTTAAAGCAAATGTTAAAGCAAATGTTGGCATTTGATACACGTTTTCTCTGTAATACTGAATACTCTGCCAAAATCATTTTCCTATCAATTGTCAGATAAAATTTTATTTTTTCAAAGCCTGAAATGGACAGAACAGCTATGCAGAAATATAATAACAACAAAATAAAAATGTACCCTTCAAAGGATTTTATTCAGGTAAGAAATATAATCAGGAGCCTAAAATCAGTAGAGGTATTCAATGAGCTAAAATTAAACCTGTCTTTACCAGCAGTGTTAAAAGTAGCATGATTTTCTTGTTAGTGCCTAACAATTTCCTCTCTTTTTCTTTTTTTTTTTTTTTTTATGCACGATTACTGCTAACATATTTTATATTAGAGACATCTGATCTCAGTGAGAGAATGCTGGCTTATAAAAAACCATTTTCTGGAATTAATGAAAAATTCCCTGTGGCATTTGCCTTTCTCTTGACTCGTTTATGAGGGGATGCACAGCCCAGAGCTCTGTACGTGAATATCTGGCCTTGACACTGAGATCTGGCAGTAGGATCTTCGAAAAATTACCTTTGCTTTTCCATGTCTGTATCAACTTGGCAGTTTGAAAATCTTCCCTCTGCCGTGCTGATTGCTCCTTATGCAATAATGTTTTAATCCAACCCTGTTCTCAGAGGGTGTTTTCACACTAAATTTGTAATTTCAGCTACAGAGAACAGATCAATGCATGAAAATGGAGAGAAATATCCCCTTGCACCTCCAAGAAGAGCCTGGCTACAACATCTCACTAAGCTGCAGACAGCAACAGGATCTCCCTGGCCTCTTCTCCTCTTACACCGTGTTCTTCAATCCCCTAACCCTCTCGGTAACCCCCTCTGGACTTGCTCCAGTAAGTCAATTACTCTACATTCCCCTTCTCTTTCAGTTCTTCTGAGTACCAGTAAATGGAAAGGACACATGAAATGGAGACTAGGACGGACTGCCAGGTTTAGGACGGGAAGCCACCGCGCTGGTGCTTCATCTCTTGGAATCTACTTTGATGCCAGAGGAAAAGCTGAGAGAGAGCAAATGGTCAGATCCTGGTTGTTACCTGTAACCGGAGACGGGCAAAAGGAGACATCCAGGCCATTGAGGGAAGAGTTGACATGTGCGTTCAGGAAACACTCAATAGCATCTTTGTCGCAGTTGCAGAGGAGCTGCTCACAGGAATCTTCAGATTCTGGAAATAAAACAAAAATCCACACAAGGCGCCATTGAAATGTCTTTTGCTCTCGGTTTTCCTCCCTGTAAGGTTTTTGTCTATATTCATTAGTGCAGGCAGGGAGGTTAAACACATTCAAGTTTTATAATTGCACATAGTTTATTTTTAAAACATCATTTGTGTAAACAGACACAGACAGTAACAGGCTACTGGAAGAGCAGCCTGGGCCTCTTTTGTTCTCCAGAACAGGGCAGCGTGTCGCTGCCTCTAATTTTTCTGAGTGAAACTTAAGCCTGTTGATATCGAGTCTGACATTTCACTGACTTCCTAAAAATATTTGCCCTAATCTCAAGAAGCCACAGTACACAAGCCAAGACTTTCACCTAGGATGTTCCTCCATTAAATCTGCAAAATAGTTTCCCATGAAATACTGTTTTCCTACATCAAAAGCTTGTATCTTTCAGAGCTTCAAAACACATTTTCTTTTCAGAGCTACGTTTATACTCATGTTCACCTTTTCAACATCTTTAAGTGTGGAAAGCATTAGAAAAATACTAGTCATGTTTATTTGCACTTGTATTTTTATTAAAATGACTGGCCTAAAAAGGAAAAGAATTTCCATTTGAAATAAGAAATCAAAATTGTGACTTTTGTGCTTACTTTTGGGGGAATTCTGTCACCACTCCTCTATCCTGGTATTATTCAATCATTTTCTTCCCTCCTGTCCTAACGCCAGGGCCCTCTGCCCTCGCTAGTGACTGTTCCTTGTTCTTGCTTTACAAACGCCTCTGGCTGCTCTTCCAGCGTTAATGGTTTTGGGCACGGAGAGTCCTGCAAGGCCGTGTCACAGCCATTCAGGCTTTTGGCATCTTAGAAACCATGCCAGCATGAATTGAAATTATCTACTTGCTTTTTGGGATGAGAATAGAAAATTATGGGTTGTAATTTTAATGAGATTAAGAAAGGAAGTTGGCAGTGAAGCTATTTGGGAAAAAATGTTCATCCTTAATTTAACAGGCCTTAAAGTTCCACTGTTGGACCCTCTGAAAAAAGAATTAGATACCTCCAAGTACATAAATTCAGTCTCTATAGTTTTGAATGGGAGAATTGTTCTCAGATGATTATCTGTCATTATCGGCATTCCAGATCTATGGAGAAGACTCAAGCAAACCTCAATGATTCTGCAGACTGAACGCTGCTTATTGAACACCCTTAGGGACACCTCAGCAAAAGGCCACCTATAAGAGAGGAATGCTGGCAAGTTTCTACTTATTGGGCTTCTGTTTTCATGTTCAATTGCACTTTGATGCCTCCATGTATTTCAGTTCCAGATGCATCTAGAACTCAGCCTAACATTTACTTGCTCAAGAATGCAGATATGTCAGTGGTTTCAGGTTAATTTATATATGTCTTTTGTTAGATATATCAAAACGAATTTCTCAGTCCTCAGAAGGCTCCAGTATTAGGCAGTTGCTACAGATTCTTACCACAGACCAGCTTTTCCACAGGGCAGTTAATATCCGTAGAAATCTTCGATGGGTCCCAGCTACACTCCATCTCCGTTGCTTCCTCGTAGCATTTGCGGTGTTGGAAACAGCAGCTGAAAGAACAAAATGACACAAGGTTCAGACACACTCGCTTCTGCTCAGTGGAAGGTCATATTGCTGCGTTCCGGCTGCCATTCCCATACAAGAATGCAAAAGCTGCCACAGGAGAAGGGGTCCACATTGTGGGTGCCTTGTTATCCTTGTGCTTCTTGCACATTTAAATGCACCATTGAGCCCTGGGAGGGCTCTGAAATCCGTTTCTCATCCTAGAAGTAAAGTAGCTTTGTCCCACCACCAACCTGCAAGGGCTGATACAAATCCTGTGTTTCCCTTACACTTGTGCTCTCATCAAAACCCCAGATGCCTGCAAGGCCGCATTTGCTGTGAATAGCAATGAAAACTCAGATAAAAGAACAAGTTCTTCATCAGTTCTCTCTTCAGCTATTTTTTCCCCGCACAAACAAGCCAACTACTTCTATATTATGGCAACATCTGTGTGCAGTGACATCAGCTATAAGTGAAACGCTAGTAGAACAGTCATAAATACCCAATATAAAACCCGATATAAAATTGTGGCATAAATTAAGGAGCTTGCTGTTTGTTTTGGACTGAAATGCCCTCATTTTTCCCCTGCTGTAATGTGGCCTGGTGAAACTGTGGTAAGGTACCAAACAGATTTGAACAAAAATACCATCCAGCAGAGAGGCCTTGATGGTTCTGCAGAGACCCAAACCCTTCTGAGACTTGTTTTAGAGATCAGGCATTGGAGATCAGCTTGAACACTGCACCTGGAGCAGGCTTGCAACCCAACAGCTCTGCTGAAATGTCACAGCTGCTACTGGTATTTAGTGAGGCTTAAGCATCTGGAAGCTTCTCTAACTGAATAATTCCTCTAAAGTTACCTGTAAGCTACATATCTTTAGATCATTGCAGTTGTATCACACAGGGCAATGTTTAACCAGACAATTCACTTGCCTTTTGTAAGCAGGAGATTCCAAGGTGCAAATTGTCCTCTGGACATACTGCTCATACATGGACTCTGGAAGTAAACTAGTTCCTAATTTAGATATGTCAGTTAGCTACTTTTTCATGGAATAAAGTTGTTTTTATGGGTACAAATAATCCCTAATCTCTTAAACGCCTACAGTGAGCTGCTCAGATCTTTTTTTTTTTTATTCCAGGCACGGCAATGCCAAAGCCTGACATTTATAAAAACTTCAGGAAAAAATAAAACAAGTGAATAAAAACTGCACCTGTGTGAAGCATCTCTATTAGCTCCCTTTGTCTGGAGGGTATTTATCCAAGGGCACATTGTTGTCAGTGACAAAACAATAACAAACTGTCTACGCTCATTGCACACTACAGTGGGGTCGCATTGCTGCTAAGGAAACCTAACCAAGAGACTCCTGATCTCTGAAAAGACAAAGTGACTTTGTAGATTTTTTCTCAGGACAAAACTGCTGGTGAATTGTTCTGCTGCTGCTGCTGCATTTATGCTGCTGTGGGTTAAAATGAAGCTGAACGAAGAGAAGGGCCAGGTGCTCAGCTCTTCAGGTATCAACCCATTGAACTGACTCAGGCTCTCATTTCAGCATGTCATCAGGCTTATTCAGACAAAATAAAAAAATCCAGAAGAAGCCCCATGGCTTTCTTCCAGTAGCAGAGCTAAATCTGCACTTTCCCAGCCATCTCATGCTAGGAACTAGATGGAGTCATTTTCACCTACCTGCAGCCGTAGGGCCTTTCTAGTCCCTTGGTGCCCCCACTCAGGAATTCATTCCTGAGCATTGCTGGAAAAAACCTCTGTCTCATCTTAGACAAGAATGGGTCTTGGTTGTCTTAATTTTTTTTCGCATCTCCACATGGCACAAGTGAGCAGCCATTTGATTTACTTGATTTACTTTACACTTTACTAAAATTCTCCTAGAAACCTGTGTTTCCAGTAGAATCCATGAGGTGCTCACCTTGCTGCTGGTGAAACGATGTTAACACAACTGCTGCTACCAACAATCTGGCAAACCTGAAAGGCTACTGAGGTTAATATCCTCCTGCTTCTTTTATTAAGAAGGCCTCCAGGTTGTGGAGTATGGTGTAAGCATGAGACACCGCACAAATAAATGGTGAGGTTGTTTTTCTTGAAGATCTGTTCAGAGTTTTGAGAACTCTAGGTAATAGATGTCAAAGAAATGGATATGGTGCTTATTTTTTCTATTGCTTAATGCTTACTCTTTACAACCAGTTTAAATCAGTTGTGCCGCCAGGATTGCACCGGTGGATTTATATACAGTTTTGTGAGACTCTGCTTTTATTTCTAGGAAGGGAGCATTGCTACATGTCTAACTGAGGAAATAAAAGAGAAACCTTAAGTTATGGGAGAAGAAAGAAGCAAACAGATGGTTCTGTACTGTAGGTTATGACTGATGCTTGAGTTGTGGGGTCAAAAATATCTAGCATATAATGAAATGTAACTGTCTTCTTTGTGCCATGGATATGGGACCCTTGACTTTATCTGAGTCTATGACGTGCTTTTCCATGTCCGTGACATGCTTTGCATGTCATGCTTTTTTCAAAGCATGACATTCCATGGCAATGCTGAGCTAACTGGAGCTGGAGTTGTTTTGTGCGTCACATCAGACACTTCAGATTGTGAGTGATGACTAGATTAAACAGACCTGGGTAGTGTGCAAATTGTCTTCTAAAGAAAACTTCCTCTTTCTTAACTGTCCTTACATTGTTAGGGTTTGTTGGTTGTGCTTCTGATCATCAGAGATGAAGGCACCGACAGCCGGCCAGGCCAAGAGAAGGGTTCTTATGGAATGAGACTTACCTGTCTGCTTCATCCATGGGAAGCCCTTCCATCTCAAACCGGCAAGAACAACCATAGTCCTCAAAATCTCTGGGACAAAGCCCAGTAATGCACTTCATTTTGTTCACAAAATTGAGCAGGGCAGGGAAGTTGGTGAAGATGGACTGCAACCAAGTAAAATGAGAACCCAGGCAGTCTGAAAGGAGAAGTCATAAAGGAATGGTTAAGGGTGGTGAGAACCACGTGGGTGACATGGAGGCAGCTTGAATGCCTCCATGTTAGCATGAGAGCAGGACCTTGAACTACACAGGAATGCTGAGCAGTACTTGGACACACAGTAGTATTTAATATTAGAATAGTCTCTGGGGTAATATACACTGCAAAAGTGCCCTTTTCTTTTCAACACATATAAAACCAGGCTCCCTAACATTTCTGTTCAGTGCGTGAATACAGCTGGAACACATACTTACCGAAGAATAGTGCAACACTTCCCACATTTTGAAAGGCTCCGTTGAAGAATGTGGCATTATCTAAATAAAATAAATAAATAAATAAATGCTTCTCTGACAAGAGACTAGAGTTGTCCCCCCAGCTACTCCCATCTTGCTTCCATTATTAAAAAATAAGGAGCACAGAGTAGCTGCAAACTTTGCTGCTTTCATAGTCTAGAAGCTACAAATGCTTCTAGAGTATGAAAGATTCCCCACTGCAAGGCAAAAAAGCTTGTTCTAGGTAAAAGGAGGGATATCTTTGGCTTAATAGGCTTTCACTCATGATTCAGGGGACCCAGTTCTCCTGTGCAAGTGTCCCTCAGTCGTGTTGCGACTGACTGAAACCACTGAAGTCAGGTGCAAGAGATGAATCGGGGATCAGAAGTTCCTTCTTTAACATTAACTTATTTTCCAATATAGAGCATGGGCTACTGTACAAAACTGGACAGTGACACGTCCTGTTTCATGGTTCAGTAGTGCACTGCCATCCTTTCATGGCCTGCAATACCACAGAAAGCAAAGCTTAAATCATTCTTACTTAAGAGTCTTTCAGGTGTGTTAAGAAGCTCTGGTAGAAAAGCTGGTGGCTCCAATTCATGACCACCTGCCTCTGCAAAAGATATGAGAAGAGAAAGGTTTTAAACTTGAAAAAAAAGATCATATACTTCATATACCCTGCTGAACAGTGGTATTTCTGGGAAGGATGTGCTAATGCTCACATTTTTCTGTTCACTTGTGCTTACTGAGATTATTATTACTGTATAAAATTGCTTTATTTGACCAGTTTCTTATATTGTCTCAAATACTTCTATTCTGTAAATCACTGGTTTTCACTTATTTGAAGTTGAAATGCAAGCACAAAAACTCTGCAACTGCTTGCTCTCACAGCAGCATCCAATCTCATTTTGATAGCAAGATACCTTTAGTATTAAAGATATATTGTACTTCTTACTGTGCATTTTGCTTTGGTGTTTCACCAAGGTACACAAGGATTGACCATCTAGGTATATGTGTTTAAACTTTTTTTCAAGCTTGCAGTTCACTTAAGTACTGAGTGGTATCTAAAATCTATACAGGCAAAATTATAGTGAGCTGTGTGATATGTGATCTTAGAAAAGACATTTTGATGAAGAGCTGAAACTTCTCTAATGGGTTTATTTGAGTTCTTATTGCCTATGCTCTCTTTCTACCTCTACTTCTTTCTCAAGTTAAGATTTTTTTTTCTTTTTGAAGATGCTGCAATAGCTTTACCACACTTTTGGATTTCTTTACATTTCTTTACATTTCTGACATTTTATTAAAAAAATAAAAAAAAAGAGAGAGAAAATTGAAAATATTTAGTGGATCAAGGATCTAAAGCTCAAAGAAAAAAAATAATGTTAAACTCATGGTGTGGTTTATTTCACAGAATAATTGACTTTAGGAATGCTGTTCATTTTGCCTATGAAAGAGAGACATGAAAATACGTTACCCAAATTATAAGAAAGAGTTAGTAGTTATTCTGCTAATGTTACATATTCTTGCAACAAGTAGATGCATGACCAGAGAAGCAGTGCTTTTATTCTTGTTCCTTCTTTTAATATAAAGACTTAAATGGGTCCTTAAACAAGGGGGGGGGGACACTTTGAGATGTATATATGGAATTTCTAGGAATCTAGGAGTTTATTAAAACTTCTGTAGAGTGAATAGAATGTTGCTGGTAAAGGTCAATATATCTCCAGCAGTTAATTTCTCAATTCTGTTGGCAAATTGAGGATGTGGATGGGGAAAAGTTCTCCATAAGGCCTGGTCCCAAGGAGAAGCTTTTGCATGGACAATAATCCACCAGAAATGTCCTTCTTTGCAGTAGGTCCCTGTGGAACGGGCTGCTTTTAACAAAGCAGAAAAGAACTCCCTAAAAAGGAGCCTTTTCACAGATTAAAACAATTCTGTTGAAAGCCTGACAGCTGCAAGGAATTTGTTTTCAAGCAAAATAATTATATACCTAGCAAAACAATTATATACCTAGCAAAACAAATAGCATTAATGCTATATTTTCCACGTGCATATTAGATTGTGCTTTAGAAAAGCAGTCCGTTATCTTTTGGTTTAAAGCCTGTATTTCCCCTGTGATAACAAACACCCTTTCCCCCAGCCACGTCCTGTAAATTGTATCTAGAAACAGGATTTTAAAGTATCATGGGCCAGCATAGCTCAGCTCTATGTCTATTCAACCATTGATCATTTAGTGCTCTGAGCAAAATTTTGGGGAAAAAAAATGAAAATATAATTGACTTGAAATGAAAGTGCACATGGAAGTCATTTCAAAAACTCTTGTCTTCACTCTTGAGACTAAAGATGAAAGAAAATACAAATGATAAAGCCACATTATAAGGCTGCTGAAGAGACAAGGTTGTTCCAGCAGCCTTCATTTGCGCTTAATTCTTCTCAGCAGACTTAATTTGCAGCCACCCAATTAACACACAAATATCTGAAACTCCCTTAGAGCAAAATCCATTCTGTGGGGTCAGCTGTTTGGGAAGCCATTGGCACTTCTAATCAATTTATGGCTAAGAACAATATTTCTAATTGTCATTCTGTCAAGATCAATGAACTAGTGTTTGTTAACAAGATTGCTTAATTTTGTTTCAACTGTGAGGGAAGGATGATGAGAAAATACTTTCAAGATAAATCATTGTCTCTCTTCTTCCCTTCTGCAGTTAAGTCTTTTGGGGCTAATGTTCCTATTTTATACCCTCTCTAGCCAGTGAAATATTGCACTGCAAAAAAATAAATCCTTCAAATCTCAGTACAGCCCTGCGAGATCAGCCTCTTCTGTCTTGACTTTCCTTACAACTTGCTGAATGACTTAGCTCATATCCTACAGAGACTTGTAGGATACATCAACTTGTAGTTATATATTTCTTTCATCATTACGCAGCCTGTACAAATCTCATCCAAAAGTCAGGGTACTTCCAGTTGTTTTCATAGTTACGGCCAGTTAAAATGTAATAATATAAGGTATGGATGCAGCACTGTTCTTTGTCATTATAAACTTTGGAGATCAGAAAACGTGATTATCCTGGGGAAAATCAGAGCGCAACAAACCAGATTTATTTCATTTATCCAAGCTAAATTAGATTATCTTCCTACTAGAAGCTTCTAGATAAGCTATTTGATGCACAGATGTTTGTTTCAATCTCCAGGTAAATATTGACAGAATGGATCCCGCATTGATAAAAGTCAAGAATCCTCTCTAGACCTCTAAAGCCAGTAGGACAACGTTTCAAATCTTTGGGTTTAAAGAGGGTCTCCAAGAAAGTGGGACAAGAACGTATGGCATAGCCTATTGAAGCTTTGGGGGAATATCCCTTTCAAATGTCAAAAAAAAAATCCAAGAGCCCCTGTAGTAGTCATTTTCATTATATAGTCCCCTCTACATCTGGGAACTAAATATACTCCCCGACCCTTTTTTTCCTGAATGAGTAGAAAGTAATTAAGTATTTCTGCATTTTCTTTCACTACAAGTTGAAAATACTGTTATTCTTACTGATCATTTTTTATATAGCAGGGCTTTTGATGTTGAGCTACATAAACATGTCTTCCCATGTATTGTTTTGTAGACCAGTTTTCCTCTGATTTCTAATCCATGCCAATCCTTAGAAGAGAGGCAACTGCTGAAGTTGCAGTAAATCAACCCAGGATTTTGTATATACACCATATTGCCGAGTTTTCATTTCACTTCAGTAGCAATCCCTCAGAACAACCAGAAAAGGAGTTAAACCCTCAAAGAAGCCCTCTCTTCACCTGCACATCTCTTGTCATAATGAAGGGAGGATTTCAGAAATCTCCCTCTTCGCTTATCCCTGTCACTGAGTCAGCTGGAAGCTTATTCTCCAACTGACAAAAATATATATACATATTTATAGGAAGAAAAGCATATATTATTCAAAGTAAAACTTCAAGAAGGAGCTTTATATTATGCATCACTTCTATTTCAGGACCTACTGGATGCTTCAGAGAATTTAGATAATATGTGTTTATTTAATGCCTAGAATCTCTGCATGTGTCATTTGTGAAGACTTTCTTTTTTCACTTCAAAGGATTTATATTGTGATCGGATGCCAGCAGAAATCTCCAAATTTGTGTGTATTTTAAGCCCACTTAATGTTTCTTACTTTACTACAAGTCCTGAGAGAAATATGTTCTATAACTCCCTGTGGCGACTCTCAGTGAAGAGCTTCTGGGTTGAACAGGTACATTTGGAGGGGTGGAATGCTTGTTTCTAAAGGTTTGTTTCCAAATGCACATACTTAAATAGTATTTAGGCATAAATGCCAAATAATCATAAAAATGCGTGGCCACTTACCACTGTACAGCACCATTGTCATAGACACCAGCAGAGTTACAATCATTTTTGCCTTAATTCAAAGGAAAGAAAAAGTCATGCAGCAAACTGGTGTGCCTGATGAGTTAAGTAGAAGATTACACAAAATGTTATGTCTTAAACCTGAGAGTTGGAAGATATTAGTTTAGAAAAATCCTTTATTTGTCCCCAGCTCTATTTCTGCTTATTTCAATGTCATTTTTACCCCTAGTGCACGTATTACAACAAAGATGAACCTTATATACACATACATTTTTTTCAATACCCTCTATAATCTTGATTAACAATATTTAGTTAAGTATTGATTTAGGTAAGTCAATAAATTATTCCAAATTACTGTAGATAAAGTTTATTTAACTACTAACTTTCAGGATACTTGAAGTTGCTTTTATTTTGCAGTCTTCATGGCTTATATGATATAACAGAACATTCAGTTAATTTTTTTACACTCTTTCTAATGTAGATATTGTGAAATCCTATATAAATGAGCTAACATCCTGGAATTACTTCTATTGAAATCAGTTAATCCATTATATTAGCTTGCTTCACACCATTTAAAAATCTCTCCCACTTTCTAGTTGAGCATTCACTCCAATTTATGTAGAAATTTTTCTAATATATATTTGCCCAGTCATACATAGAATATTGTTTGAGGATCTTCAAATTCTGTGTACTTGTCCTTTCAGAAATGCGTATTAGGAACTCTTCCGAAGGCCAAATATTTTCACTAGTATTCATTAATTGATAAATAATAGGTTGGTTTCAATTGGAATTTAGGTTTTTTTTCCAAATCAAGCATTGCATTTTTATAGAGAAACAAATGAGCATTCACTTATCAGCTTTC
Source organism: Crypturellus tataupa (assembly GCA_034781795.1). Taxonomy (NCBI): domain Eukaryota; kingdom Metazoa; phylum Chordata; class Aves; order Tinamiformes; family Tinamidae; genus Crypturellus; species Crypturellus tataupa. The sequence continues at coordinate 2,628,271 of JAWLRI010000873.1, forward strand.
AAACATATATAGACTGTTGATTATCTGCTTCCCTAAGAGTTAGATCAATTATTGCATTCGTTTTTAAGAAAATATTGCAATATTTCATCAGAAAGTGAGGCTGTAAATCTAACAGCTTTAACTATTTTACTTTAGTCTGCTGTCTCAAATCTCTTACCTGAACATTAGTCTACAGATCCACAGTCTTAAATAATTTTATTCTAAATTTTCACTTTCTGATTCCTTTATTATAGAGTTTCTTTCTTATAGAAAAACTTACCTTGAGGAATATTATTCAAAGCAGTTGGATGGAAAACAAATGGATTTCAGCAAAGCCAGTACTAAGTGATTTATACCCACTTGGGTATATACCTCACCCATGTGATCACTTCCTTTATCAAACTCACTTCAACATTTATTAATTAATCCTTCCATGAGATTCCTAAGACTCATTATGTCTCCAGTGTATCTTAGTAATATAGCCCCAGCCATGTAAAGGATCTATACTGAGAGGTCTTTTCTGCAGGTGCTTTCACTGTATAGTAACTTTCCCTAATACTTTGCGGCTGTAATTAAGTAACAATCATTCCACTGTTATTAATCTCCCACGGAATCTCGGGGCCTGGCTCCAGTAGCTTAGCAAGAGGTAGTGCTCAGTGATGACAGATGAGTGAAAACCTACACAGCTTTAAACAGTGGCATTCCCCAGGGCTGAGAATTCTGCTCTTGTCTCTCCTCAGTGGCTCTCATCCAAAGCTGAAAGCAATCAAGGGCAGGTTGCTTCCATGAGCTTTGGGATAGGCCCTTCCTTGTTTGGAAGGAATTGCTTTCTCCAGGCCCAGCTGCCCTTCAAAGGCAGCATCAGCAAAGCCGCCTCGCTAGTTGCCTCAGAGAAGTGATCTTGGGGCAGGCCAGTTCATTCCTCTTGACCCTCAGCAGGTGACAGAAGCTGATGACAAAACTCAGGTGCCAGTTGATGTGGATGGTGCTAGTGTGTCACTGCAGATGTCGTCACATCACGTCATCAGTGGGCTGCACATCTGCACACTCCCCAGACCCTGCCAAAGCCCCATCCAAGACTCAGTCTACAGAAATCAGCCCCAGACAACCACAGCAGAAAGCAAGGCCAGTGGAGGTTCCCAAAAATGTAGATGTGCATCACCTTGATCCATGCAGGATCAAGAGTAACAGGGTGACATGGCCACATACTCTGCTGGCTGAACTGCCACAGCTACTCCCTGGAGCTCAGGCACTTGAGGCCAGCTGGGTTTTAGCATAGCGAAGAGTGACAAGGAGAGTCTGTAAAAATACTTCCGTGAGCAGAAGGATTGGCTCCACACAGCCCCTGTGAACTGCACTGTCTAAACTGCTTCACAGGACAAGAACAGCTGTTTTTTGGGGTCTAATTGTGCCAGTTCTGTGACCAACATTATCAGGAAAATTTTTTGTGCTTCTAGATGGAGTCTCCAGCTAGCTCAGCAGATACCACTAGTGGTTTTTTTGTTCTTCTGTTTTTTTTTTTTTTTTGCTACTTTGTAGTTATTCAGCCCAACAAATCAGCATGGGACATGGATTTGACTAGGCACAATGATAACCATGAGTTCCCTGAGATGCTGATTTATTCACATGGCCCCTTTCGTCATGGGGGGGATGTCTGTCAGAGCCCTTGCAGAACTGGAGACCTCAGAATATGGAAAATATACGCTTTTGTGAAGGCAGCCAGCATGCTCATTTTATTTAGGGTGTCTTTTGTATTCCTTTTCTCATCCTGCAGTTTTTCTCCATGTCAATAAGTCTTAGCTGAAATAAGAAGGTTGTCATTCAGGTCACATACCATCAGTCAGGATCAGTTTGTTTCCCAAGACCCCCACAGCTATGCAACAACTTCCAACTATCAGTCCATGAATCCACCCAGGTGGTCGTTTTCTACCCTTTCCAAGACCTTGGTATGGAGATAGCCATGGTCTACCTCAATGGCACCCAATATATACGGTGAGTGCTCTGACCCAAGGGGAAAATACAAGGGGAAAATGAGTGCTCTTTTCCAAGGGGAAAATAGAGAAGCTGGGCATTTCTTGAAACCACAGGTGTATCCTTTAGTATAGACATCAGTACTGTACTGTATTTTTAGTCTTTAGTATAGACATCTGTACTGTACTGTATTTTTTCATTAATATTTTCTTCTACTGCAAGTGTAAAAAAGAGAAAAAATCAGACTTCATTTTTTTTTCCATTTTCTCCTCCCTTTATCTTCTTCTTTTCATATCCTTCTTCACTTCCTAAAAGTCAGATTTTAAAAATGAATGTAATAAACATAATATGGTTTCATAGAAAAGGAAGAAAGAAGAAAAAAAAAAGGAAAATAAAGCCCAGATTTCAGGCTTTAAAATATTTCTGCAGCAATTCCACCAAGGTACTGTTCATTCATCTCTTCACAACAAAACTGAACCTGCTGTGGATGAGGAGAGGTGTCACAAGGTGAGATCTCTCCCAAGCATTGCAGCTGCATGGCCACGCTGTCCAAAATCGGATGCTCTCCAATTTATACCTTCACCATTTTAATATTCTTACTCCTTCTACCGGCCTACGTTGCAATGACAACAATAACTGATGGTACTCTAATTTATCCTACACTTTAACATGCTTAACATTGCTTTGATGTCATTGACCCAGTAGTATTTTGGAAGAAGTTTGCTATGTCACATCTCTGTCTGGGGACAACGTTTCTTATGGTGTCACCTTTCCGTTTGACTTGTATTGCTTTGAACACATATTTCTTCAGTAAAATGTCTAGATTCAACATGTACCAGTGGTTGCTCAAACTCTCTTCTTTTACTGGCACTATTAGTGGTTTGATGATGTAGCTTGTGTTGATGATGTGTGTATATTCTGCTATAAGGTAGGAAAACACAGGATTGTGCAATTTGTTGGGTTACCTCTTCCTTTGTTAGAACTGGCTTTTAGTTCATCAGAGGCTCCTGTAAAAATGGACCTGAGTTGTGGCTCATACATAATCATCACAGAGCGAGTATGCAGGAGATGTGAATGTTTCTTTGGTTGAGCTCTTATAGGGTGAGTGGCTAAGCTCTTTTCTTAGAATAATGAACAATCTGAATGGATATAAGAATAGTAAAAACAAAACAAAAAAGTGCTCAATATTTTAGGCTGCTTTTAAATTATTTTATAGTTGCTCATTTTGATGACTTTATTATAATTATAAAAATCAATATTTACATGATACATGTAAATCGTGAGGCATGAGACCTCATGATATCCTTTATTAAACATAATTTGAAAAATCCTTTCAGTGTTTTTATTACAGTCACATTGCTTGTATAAAATTCATCTGTTTTTACACATCATTTTTACAATGCCTTAGAGGAAAAAGTATTTCTAGGAAAGATCTGTTTAATCGCTTTTTGTGTTACAAATATTTGCAAATAGCATATTGCAATTTGATTTTTCTTACTTTGAGAAATGAGGCTACTAAAACTGACACAAATCTTCTCATTTGCAGTAAAAATCCTCAGTGCTCTAGATAGATTTACAGATGTTTGCAAGGCATTTTTGCTTTAATGCTGGAAGAACAAAAGAAAACTGCACTCAGACAAGATTTTACAAGAAGAATATTAAAAACTGACAAGAAAGTGAAGTAAATCTATTATTTCTTTGTTTAAACCCTTTAAAATCACTATCAGATAAAATATCTATCAAATGAAACCCAGCTGATATTCTGCGGATGTTTAAAACTTCGTGTTGTTCCTTCATAATGGAGTATATAGAAATATAAAGAAAAAAATATATACTTACTCTGGGAGTAAGCCACCCTTTTCACTTTTTCACAGACATAACTGGCATTTTTCAAGAACCAGGAATAGTATTCAACACAGTACCTAAAGACGGAGTTTAAGTTGGGGGATTAATATCTTGTCATCTTTCATAAACTTATCGATATCTATAGCATGCTGCCAATACGGTACATTGAAGACAGAAATTAAGAGATGGATTCTGACTTCACTTTAGGTATTTAGAAAAAAAAAAAGTAATATTTGGGAAAATATAACTGAGCTTTATTCATCCATAGTCTGAAGAGTGGGAATCAGTTATCATTCAGTGCATTGAGGACCCATTTGGGACTCAGACAGTATCCTTAATCTCTCAGAAATAAGTGATGATGCTGGAAGATTGTCATTTGAAAAGGCACTGTGGGGTATTTTAAAGTAGAGGAGAGTGAAACAAGCACCGGATTTTACCTCATGGCTTCCTTTCTTGAATATCTTCTTCGACTAACACAGAGACACAGCTGAAAAAATCTGCACAGCTCCATGACACAAGGATTTATCTTTTGAGTTATAACAGTAACAGGCGGTGAGGTCCCCAGGGACTCTTTGAGAATCGACTGCGGACACCCTAGGAAAAGTACAACTCTGAATTAGTTCAAGCACTCGTCCCATAATATTTATTTCAGTGATTTTTCTGGACTATGGGAAACATGCAGATTAATAAGCTAATGTAAATATCTTAAAGCCAAGCCTGGGTGAGGCAGATAATTGAAAAGAAAATAATACATAGCCTGGGAGTTATATGAGGGAAAGCGCACATATTATGTTTAATTTATTACTATTTATCATTATCATCAGTTATTTAAATTGACGCTGCTTTTATTTAGCATAAACGTAAAAAACCATTAAAGATCTAATTTAAATTGTTACATTTTGTGTGCACACTCGAATATCACTGGAATGTCCATTTTCCACAGTGATACTGTGAGATGGAGACCAGCGCTGTACTCTTATTATATTTGATATTGTATACATATATATACGTGCCACTTTAATGCAAAAGATATTTCCACATTCCTCCCTACACCTACCCTCTAAATCTGAATTCTGGATTATAACATGACAGGGCGAATAAACAGGCTCTTACCACTCTCTTCATTTCTTTTTCTAGCCTCACTAACAGAAGAAAACGCATTTATGCAAAGATTCAGGCTTTCTGTTTGTCCATCTCACCATCTGTACGTCGGTTTTCCCTCTTTTCATTCCATTGGCTTTGAATAATCGGTTAATTTCAGCCCATTTTTTAGAGAATCATGAACACAAGTGCATTCCTTGAGGTTTCATGAAAACTGACAGGTAACTGGAGAAGAAAATGTCAATTTTTGCCTGGCCTGAAAGGAAGGCAGGGATAATTTGTCCACCTTTCTGTAAGTTTGATATCAGCCAGCTGGTCAATCAGCACTTTTTTCCTTCAAGTGACCGCAATTAAATTTCTCTAGATTAAGAAAAATGTTGGAAAATTATGTCCCTGGGGGATGAAATCCATCTCCCCCCCAACTCTTCATCAAGTGAAGGCAGCATCTAGTTTACAGTGTTCGTTGAGTCTCCCTCTGTAGTAACATCCAGAGACCAACATCTGCACTCCAAATGCTCCATCCAGCCCCAGGGTGCAGCTGTGCCAGGCTGCAGATAGAGCAACACTGCCGAATGGCTGGTGGCAGGTTATGGCAAAATCCTGAATTCCCCTTCACCTCCTTTTCTACCACAGAAAAGAGAAAAGAAGGCAAGGTGAAAATGGGGGGGAATGAGAAAGAATAAAGCAAAACCAGAGCAGTTTTCATTTTCACTTTTTCTCTTCATCACATCAACAGAAACCCTGGTATTTGTCACTGTCCTGTGTTCTGCAGAGCCTGTCACACATCCTGCTGCTCCTTGTGCTTGCGCACTCAGCTAGCAACTGTGTTACGCTAGGGAAGTGTCAGCAAAAAATCAAAACACTCACTAGAAAGTAAAAGGAAGATAACAGTAAAATTTAGGATGTGTTTAAAGGATACTTGGGCATGGCTGAATGTATGTTGCCTTTTCTCCTATGCAGAGCAATGCTCCAAAGGGGGGTCTCACCTATGCAGCATAGCAGAAAGTGTCAGAGGCGGCAGGTAACACGCTGAAAAATGAGGGGCCTCCCTGTAGGTGCAGATTCAGAGGCTGAAAAACCATATTCAGGGACCATACGTTGAGAGGCCACATTTTCTCCCCATCTGCCGGTCCAGACACCAGGTTGGAAGAGCAAACGCAGCAGCAATGCACCAATCTACTGGCTTCTCCATCCCCGTAACCAGCAACCGGATCCATCCCAGGACTCGACAGGCTGCTCGGCCGCAGGACATAATCCCCTTAGACAGCATAATTGCGTTTCCAGGTTCAGATGTCTCACACGCTTTACAGTTCTGGGCCATCTCATGTAATGTGATAGGAGAGGTTACGAAGGTTAAATTTGGACTAATGAAGTTCTGTTGAAATAAGGTTGAGTTACCTCGTGCTGACAAGAAGTTTAATATAAAATGGCATTCGTGGCCAGGAGGAAAATAAAGCCACTGCCAACCTGAAAGAGATCTCTATGAAACTATTTCTTTTCTGCCAGATATTTCCTCAATATAGCAGAAATCATGGAGAAGCAACAGACAGACACATACACATGCAGGTGCACAGACACTGCTGAAAACTGGACACAGGTTGTGTCAAAGATACTGCAAAAGTTTCAGGTTTACTCAGTGAGAGGCCAGCGGGAGCCCCATTTCTCTTAATCTTAGCAACTTTTGTGCATATCACTACATTTTTTCCACTTAATTGTGTTTGACACGCTTTGATTTTTTTTGATTTTTTTTTATGTCGATTAAAAATGACTGCCTTTTTTTTTTTTTTTTTGCTTTAATAAGCACTCCTCATATTAGTAACCGAACATCAGAGCATATCAGCACTCAGGCTTTAATCTGAGCTCTCCATGAAAGGGGATGTTAGACTTACTGTGATAATTAAGACTTACAGCACAAGACTTAAAGCATCTCCAACTCTCCACCAAAGTGGGTGTTCGTTCTGCTGCTTAACAGGTATTTACCAAGCTTTGTGTTTTGCCAGCAGAAATTCAGCCTCATCTAAATGTAAATTTAATGAGTGCAATTTCAGTTTTGATTCATTTATGTGGAAAGAGAAGTAAAATAAAGTTAAAATAAATTGCTTTGGCTTTTGTTTATGACTATAATTTCATTTTAAATGAATGTTATATTTAAATAATGCTATATTAATGCAGTGCTTAAATTCGCTTTCAATTAATGTTGTATATAATTTTGTCTGGATTAGTATGTATGGTAGAGTGACATCATATTTTGGAATTCAACTGGGACTAATGAGGTTCTGTCATGATATTTTTTATTTCTGGTCTTTAATAAATTTCTACTATGATATTTCATAGAATCATTAAGGCTGGAAGGGCCCTCTAGAGCTCATGTAGTCCAACCCCCTGCTCCAGCAGGGACACCCAGAGCACAGGGCACAGGGTGGCATCCAGGCAGTTTTGGAAGATCTCCAGAGAAGGAGACTCCACAGCCTCTCTGGGCAGCCTGTGCCAGGGCTCTGTCACCCTCACTGTTAAGAAATCTTTCTCTAAGTTTCTGCAGAACTTCTGGTGTCTCAGTTTCTGACCATTTCCTATAATTCTTTTTCATATTCACTTCGTGAATTCCTGCACAACTGGATTGGAACAAAAAAAAAACAAGAATTTTGAAAGCAGAAATTTAGTTCAGAATAGACCATTCCTCTTCATCTATTTGAGTATGTCAAAACAGGCAAGAGAACTCAGGAACTCAATTCCCTGTGCGGAGCCTCATTCTTGTCCATCTGAATTTACCACAGCACTGCTAAAGGAAGACAAGTGATTAGTTTCTGCTGCAGCAAAAAACCCTTTTCCATTAGTAACTGAATATCATGTTTTCCTGACACTGAGATTAAATTTTGCTGTCAGTGGAAAAGAACGCTAAAGACACTGTGAATAATTCAAACTTGCAGTATCGCTCCCTACATGGCATAATATGCACGCTTGCATATTTTATCAGTTGCCATTAAAGAAAAACCACTTTTTGTGATTTAAGAAAGGACTTCTGGATGTCACAAGGCACTGCCATGCCCAGACTCTCAGATGGGATCAGCAAACCAGATTTCCCATCAGTGTGGTCCTGATAGACACTGATATTTTTAACTCCAATAACACTATTGCCCTTTGAGAAGGGATCCCCACTGAGTCTTATGTGCTCAGCGGGGTATAAAATATATATATATATATTTTTTTTTTTCTGATAGTATGATTTTATAAACTTCTAAAAGATAAACAATCTAACACCTACTGACAGACTCAGCTGAACGGAGCAGGCATGGTAAGTAAGAAAAATCTGATCAGAATCAGCAAAAGCTACAGAAAGTCAACAGTGCAGAAGTCTCACTCTAGTTTGCTGCAGTGGGCAACAAAGACAACAGAGTCAAAGGAAAAAGTAAACTCTACCAAGAATTAAGCAGTGTTACTGCTCAGTGACTGTGCAAGTATTCCCTGTAGAACAGCTGTAATGAGATGTCTGTCCCTTGAGACATACATGCATATCTCTTCCTTAAAAAATCTTTAGGAACAAGTGTGTTGAAAATCAGCCCTGGCAGGTAGGAGTTAGTATTTATTGGTATAGAAAAGGTGACATTAGCAGGAGATCTAGCCCAAAACTTGGGGTTTAAGCATCGAAGTAATCCCAAAATGAAGACCTGACGCTTGCCTGCATGGAGCTGGGAAGGACCTAGAGGGACCACAAGGCTGCAGTCTTGAACTTCATGGTCAAAGCTGTTGATGATGTTCAGTTTTTCACATTACTTCTCCTATTTTGACAGCCTAATTATTGGGAGCAATCTTCTCTTAGATTTATTAGGAATCTACATCAAAGATTCATGATATCCTTTGACAATACCAGAATAGTGCAGCTTTTTTCCCCATGTCTCTAAACAATCCATCAAAAAGCATATAATGAGTATTTCTCTTTGCCATCCTTGCTTACCATCCTTCAGAATTTACAGGCCCTTGTTTCTTCATATTATTATATTTTTGTTCTGTTTCTTATATACCAAAATGCATCGTTTGAAAAGTATTATTTGGCTGGCATTCTAGCTCTTTGAACAACTAGAGAAAAACTCTGTTATTGTCTGTAATAACAAGACCAAATGATACTAAAAGACCCCTGCAATTTAGCCAGATATATTGCAATTTAGCCAGATATATTGCCCCGGTATTAGCCAGCAGCTAGATTTTTTACATTACACAACTGCTGCACAACACAAGCACTCAAGGGACAGATCTCCCCAAATTACCTCTGATAGACCTAACCACAAGCTAGAATTATTCTCTCATTTCTCTTTTTCCATTAACACTCACATTTCTCACTGCAGCAGAGTCAGCTCCAATGGTTGGACTGAGAACAGCCGCTTCTGAGTGTATCCAATGGACTTGTAGCTAAAAACACAGGTCTGAGCAGCCAAACTGGCAGATTTTTGGATGAAGGGGGCTGAGAACATAATTTTTACACCAGGAAATGCTGGAATTTAGCCATCCATTTATTCTAGAAAAGGTAGAATCATTTCTTTTCTAGCCCTGCTTTAAAAGGACAAATATTGCCCTAACTTCTTGCCCTACAGAGATTTTCAGATTGACCTCCACGATAGTCATTGTATTTCTCTTCCTAAAATGTTATACTGTGCTGAGCACAAATCTCTATGAAAATATTATCAGTTGTGTTCCTGAATACAAATATGCTCAATTTGAATTCTCTCCACAAATAGGGTAGGATAAGTAATACAAAATCATAATAATACTGAAGTGTTTTTCCACATAAATAGCAAAAATGAAACATATACACCACACCTTTCCAAAGTTCGTGGAGCTTATCTCCTTGTGATCTTCTACAAAGTCCACGGCTCCACAGATAATTTTTTTTTTCTTCTGCTTATTTCCTTGACTGCCACAGATTTAAGCTTAACTTAATTAGGCACGACCACATACTTGTAGCTTTCTTCTGCTTAGGTTCAGGTCCTTGTTTGCAACACTATGTTCTGAAGTGTTTTTGGACTTGAAAAGCACATAGTGACAAATGACATATTTGCCACCAACACATTATACAAAGGAAAATTCATTCATTTCCTGGGAAAGAATGCCAAAGGAGAAAAATTCATCTGAAAACTTAAATCCAACATGTGGATGAGTGGATGTCTTCCCTTAAGCCATTTAGTTTTCCTTCAGCTTCATTCATATTTTTAGGACTTTCAAAGGAGATCTGCTGTTTCTGTATTTGTAGTATTGAATGATTAAATTAAGTTGTTTTATTTTTTAAAGTGTGTGTTTTTGTTTTTGTTTTTCTTGTAGTATTTAAAACTCCTTTTCCTGGTTTCTTGCAGAACTACAATTATACTCTAACTAATACCACAATACTGGAAAACTCCTAGATCTGGACTTGATAGCTTGGTGGTATCTTTGTAGTGAGTCGGGACAACTCGGGAATTGTGCAGGTAGGTGGGCAGGGTGCACAGAATTGGAATTTATTCTGTCCTTTTGCTGAAATGGAGTAAAGGGCTACAAAGAGTTAAAAAGGCATTATGGGCTTCAAAGCTTTAGATTATTATTCCTTAGCCTGGCAACAGAGTGTCACTGTCAGGAAGCAATGACAGGGTACAGATGACCTCTGCCTTTTCCATCTCAATGTTAACATTAGTCCCAAAAGAATTTCTGAGATGGGATTTATATTACCAGCTTAGTTGTCTACTACACTGGCAAGTAGAACTGAGCTAGCGAGACATGTTCAAACCCCAGGATAGCCAAACTGCTGGTACAGTCAGAGTTGTTAAAGGAATGACAGGTTTCATCTCAAATTAGACACCCACATTTGGTCAGGACTATCACGGAATAGTAGACAAGAGCCCTGGAGCCCTCAACTCTGCTGTGTGATTTGTGATTCTGACTTTGACTAGTTAGCACGGTGCACTAAGGCTGCAGGATGGCTAAGGATTCGCAGCTGAGATTTACTTTGATTATAACTCTGCACTTTCTGAGTGGGTATCTTGGATTGAGACACTCAAGCACTCAGCATCTGCAGTAGGGGCTGTGCTTTCTGAGATCAGATGCCCTTTCTGGCATCAGATCAGGACAAGATTCTCAAAGCACGTAACCTTTTGCTAAATATGTGAATAATACCAAGTTTATTTCCAATGTAAGAATAATAAGTGGACTCAAACTGAAAATCTAGTTGACCTTTCTTTAGCTTAAGAGGAAGTTTGCATTTTTGAAATTCAGGAGTTCTGGAGATTTCATGTGGCAGGGATTGACATAATCATTTTATTTGTCCCAGTAGGAAAATGTAAAGTATAATGTAATAAAGCATAATGTATTTTAGGATTGAAATGAGGGGTATATATGCTAATTCTATATTGAAAATATAATTTATCTGTTTAATGTGTTAATGTGTGTGACACAACTATGAGCAACAGTTTAATATTTCAGGTTTTTCTTACATACACATGGTATACTACATAAGGTATATTAAACATGCATATTGTTTCTTCATGGGAGAATATGTGTTTTCGCACATTTTCTTAAATAATGCTATTTTCGCATCACAAGGTGCAGATACTTACTGGTAGCAGAGTGCAGTTTCAGTACCACGCCAGGCCTGTAGGGTGGTGTAGACAATGCTGAGGAAGATAAATCTGAAAGAAGGAAAGGAATACAACTTGTCCTGATATCTTCTTAACAGGAGTGAATGAACAAATAAAAAGGTTCATTGAAAAGTAGCAGAAGAAAAAATGCTGAAGTCACAGAGCACTAGGAAATGCATATAGAGACACTGATGCATAAATATATTCACAGTTTCCCGTTTCTACATGTGTGCATATAATCTACAATGAGAGACAGATTTTTTATTTTCTGTTTCAGAAATGTGCTAACAACTGTTATGCTTTGTTATCACTCCTGATTTGTCTTACCTGGTTCTGTTTGCATCAATTTGCTTGTTTCTTGAGAAGGCACTGACTGTGTCCAAACTGCAGACACTTCAGCTATGGGAACAGAAAGACACGTGCTTCAAGTAATTGAGGATATTTGTTATTTATCTGTCCACTGCCATGTCCCAGCCCTCAACACAGTAGAGAGATTACCAGCCAAAGTTCCTTTCCCACTTCTTCCAATGACATATAAAAATTGTAGGATGAAAAAAGAAGGATAAAATTGGTACTTTGTTAGATTTCAGAAAATCTATGGGCTGATGAAAGGCAATCAGAGATTTGAAGAAAATATGTTTAGTGAAGGTCTAGAGAACCAACTCTATATTGCTCTTTCTCAGGTCTGTTTGCTGGATTTGGAGTAAAATATGGACAGAGACCTGGGTGGCTGAGTTGCGTGTGTGGAAGAAGAGCTAGGACATAGAGGCAGCTTCCCATGAAGGAAAGAAAAATGACAGGAAAGTCATTATAACTTATTTTAACAGTTCTACAACAATGAAGTCTGATCAGTTATGGTATGAGGGCGTTGAGGTACCTCCGAGGTTCATTTGGCTGAAAGGGACACATTTGTGAAGATCTTTTTCAAGGTGGCAGTATTGGCTGATCCAACCCACATTTCAGGGCAGATTTGGAGGAATATCCCATCCTGGTAACCTGGTCACCATGTCATCTGGTACAACACATCTCAGCTGTCTGCCCAAGGGAGGTCTCCTTGTTGAGCCTGGTCCCTGTAGCAGGTCCCTTGAATGGCCAGTTACTAGGGTTGGGTGGCAGATCATACAGGGATGTATGATCTTAGTACCCGGTTCCCAGTCACCACAGGTCAGAAAACACAGCAACAGGTTAACTTGTGGAAGAGGAACAAAGCCCTTTTCTGAATGAAGGGGCTTACAGTAAGAGGGTCTGACAAGAAATCTCCTTCTCTGACCGCTGGGCCTTTACAAGAAGAGCTTTTCTTGAAAAGGGGGGATTCTGACTGCACAAATTCAGGCACTTCTGTAGGTTGCTGAGTGGAGCAAAAAGCCCCTGATACTGCCAGGGTCTGTGAAGGGCTGTACAGGTGATAAACCATGTCTCCAACTCCACAACATGGCTTGTGGTGGGCTCCTGCAGCTGGTGGCATTTAGACTTGGAGAACTCTTCTGCCCCTGCCCAGCAGCTTTGGGGCCCACTCCCGTGGTCAGTAGTGCAGGAAGGACGTGGGGAGGGCTCGTCTGTGCAGTACTCACCGGCTGGTGCTGTGGCAGTGGTCTCCTTCACAGCTCCAGTCGTGCCACGTGCTTTCCATATATCCCAGTTTTCCAGTGACTGAACCCCTGATCCTTTTACACCAGCTGTCTTGGGCCATGACGGGACTCTCGTAGGAGGGATTTCCTGCCCCTTAAGAGCAATTGGAATCCTCGTAGCTGAGGAGAAACAGAGGCACTTGCACTTGCAACGTACATTGGGTGCCAAATTCCCACGGCCAAGTGGTGATGCATGGTCATCCATGATTTAGGGCACAGAAATTTCTAAAAGGCACCCAGGGAATTCCCTCTGTTCCCTGGCTTTTTACAATAACTTTTCTACCCTGCAGTTATCCAGGGCATTAGTAGTCTCCTTCTGCTCTTTTGGGCAAACTTCTATCTTAATCTCTGCTTGTTGTTTAACATTATAGTGTGTGTGCAGTAAATCTAAGTGGTCACTTGTCAAGTTGCCAGTCAAGGAGAATACACATTTAGGTGTGAGAATACTTGCGCACTTTTAGATCTCCACATATGTTCTGCAGATACATCCATGATTTTGTTAGGGTCTTCCTGTAATTTCATGGAACCTGAAAAAATCGAATCTATGTTTTTAAGGTGTGAGAAGATAAGGTGAGTACTCTCAGTATCCATAGGAAATTCAATGTGATAAAACAGAAAGAAGTTAGATTTGGTAGCTGTTTGTTTTAAAAGAAGGCCATTTGTGGCCTTTGATTTGTTTTAAATAGGAGAATAATGTTGAACATGTTTTGGCCTAGGTAAAATTGCTATTGATTTCACTGTTACAACCTGTTACAATCAAGCAATCAAAATGAGAAATATGGACCAGCTGTAATAAGATGTATTATTTGAAGCCCAGCTCAGTCTGCCAAAGCAATTTAGGGTTGAAGAACCATGCAGCACACTGGATATTCAACCCCTTTATGAAGGTACCTTACATAAAAATAGGAAATGATACCCACTGAGAGCTAAGGCATTTATTTTTTAAACTGAGAGCATTGTAACTGTCTCTCCTGCTCAGGACTGAATTCCATAAATATTACAATTCCATTAGAGAAGATGTTGTGGTTTGAGGGGCATGATCCAAAGGAACAAAAGATGTATCTTCATCTTCCAATTTTTATGTAATTTGTGTTATATGTCTTATGTCTTAGAGGAGACATATTGGTCTAAGAATACCACTTCTGCAGCTACTTTGGTTTTAAATTAAGTGGGCTTTTAAGAGGGAAGTTTTGACTACAGCTCCAGCCTGTGAAGAAGGATTGGAGCTTCACTAGAGCACTAGCTGTTCATCCAGTCTGCCCTCTTATTTCCAGGGCTTTCTGAGAAAAAAGGTCAAAGTATTAAGACTGAATCACATTTTCTGAGATGCTAGGTCACCAATACTTTCTAATAAAAACAAAGGTTTTTTTCACCAACATAAACCCCCACATTTAATAACCTGAAGTTTGTGAATTTCACTTATTTTTCTGTGGTGAGTATGGAATAATACATGAAACACTACATTAATTGCAAGTGCTGTCTGGACCTGGTTTTCATTGCTGTTGCTATTTGCTTTTATTCATCACTTACCCATATCAGCAGATGTGTTGCTGGAAAATGTGTAATTAATTACAGGAAACTTGTCTAGCATCTCCCAAAAGTCAGACATATTTCTCCCTGTAAATATACATGTTTAAAAATATCACCGAGGTATTTTGTGTAATGTAAGCCATGAATGAGAGCATAGGGCAATATTTTGGGTGGAATTTTTTTACATTTACCTGTTTGGCCTGTCATCATGCAGATATAAATACAATCTGAATTGTTGCTCTGATTCACTGTAAGGCAAACACATATACAACAGATGTTCGCTATCAGTTTTCTTTATACAATAGTATCTTAAGTAGAAGAAGACACAAACCCAAAATAATATGACTTCTACAACTGGTCAAAGATTTTCTTTCAGACATGATTTTAACAAAAACTTGATACTTCGACAAAATGAGATCAAATAACTAACCAATGATACTTATAGAAATTTTAAATCTCTTGAATACAGAAGTGTTTCTACACATTTCTTCTGAACAGAAAAGATTTCACTGAGTAAAACCCGCACTGTACTTTCTGAGAACCATTCTCATTTGCGAGTGGAATGCATGACCACAGATTTCAAAACTCTGAAAGAGGACTACACTATTTCATGAGAAGTTGCCTAGAAACTACAGCCTATGCAGAAGTACTGGAGCAGATGACATTCATACAAGGTAGCATGGAGTCTGAATGCTAATATTTCAAAGGGTAATATTTCTATCTTATTAAAATTCTATAAATTCTACATCTGGACAGACTGGATAATTGGGCAGTGAGAAATTTCATGAAGTTCAACAAGGGCAAGTGTAAGGTCCTGCACCTAGAGAGGAATTATCCTATGCATCAATACAGGCTGAGGAGTGACCTTCTGGAGAGCAAATCTGCAGAGAGGGACCTGGGTGTCCTGGTGGACGACAGGTTGCCCATGAGGGAGCAGTGTGCCCTCGTGGCCACGGCCAATGGCATCCTGAGGTGCATTAAGAGGAGCATCTCCAGCAGGTCGAGGGAGGTGATTCTACTCCTCTACTCAGCCCTGGTGAGGCCACATCTGGAGTACTGTGTCCAGTTCTGGGCCCCACAGTACAAGAGGGATGTGG